>JAUPFR010000004.1:44304261-44715758 GCA_036925125.1 Oreortyx pictus | reverse complement strand
GGGCGCGGGATAGAGGCGCAAAGGAACGGTAACGGTGCGAGAAGTCCTGGGGCTGAGAGAAAGACCCTCTACTGGGGAAAGCAAAAGCCCAAAAGCCAGGCCCGCAAGCCCAGGAAAACTGGGCACGCATTCGCTGCTTTCCACTGGCAGGCAAATATTCCACTGCGCCCGGGAACAGCGGGCTCATTGCACGTAACAATCTCCTGGCAAGGCAGCGGCATCCATCCCGGCCTGACCCATTCCTCGAGCTTGACACCCGCTTCTGTTGCTGAGCGTGGCATCGTGGACAGCTTGGGCCGGCTGTGCAGCTCCGTCCCCTGGCTCTGGCCACTCCCAACCTCTGGTGCATCCCCTGCATCCTCGCTGGACGAACAGTGCAACAGGCAGAAAAGTCCTTGCCTCTGTGCAAGCACTGCTCTGCAGCAGCTGAAAACATGCGGGTCTTAGCACCCCCGTCTTCCATCAGAAGGACCAAAACACGGGCGTCCCGCGGGAGTCTGCAGCGTCAATGAACTCTACGCCAGGCAAAATCGTGACCATTAAAGCACTGCAGACAGAGCGTAGGACAGTCTCTGGAGCATCTACGTATAAGGAAGGGAAAAAAGATTTACTGACGTTTATTGAGAAAGTGCGTTCTCTAGAAGTCGATGAGAGTACACTTTGCTGTACGGGTCCGACCTCGTCCAGCAGCCCGATGCCCACACGTACCCACTCTCACTCTGTCCTCAGCAGGACAGGGTGGCGAATAAGATGGGAAATCTCCAGCGCTAACACTAAGACAGGGAGCTCGCTTACCAATCACGTTGACAGGCAAAACAGTCTGAGCGCGCAGGAAGTGACTTTATTTTATATTGCCGATTGCAGGCGGCGGTGGACAGCAAGGAATGAAAACATTTCCCCACCTCTCCCCCCCCCCCCCCCTTCCCACCCTCCCTGGAAGCTACTTCCCAGGCTCACTTTCACTCCTTTCTGCCCAGTTCCCGGACCTCACCAGCCCACGTCCCTCGGGACCCACAGCCATCACAGGCTGGTCGTCACAGCTCCTCCGTGACGCTCCTTCCACCTAACGCTTCTCCCCTGCTGCCACGCGGGCACCCGGTGGGCTGCAGCCTCCCGCAGGCTCCAGCGGGCCGGGCTCCCCGTGGGCCGCAAATTCCCGTGGGCTGCGGCTTCCCTCGGGACGCATCAACCTGCTGCGGCATGCTCTCCTCCTGGGGCTGCACGGGAAGCTCCGCTGTAGCTCCCGGAGCACCTCCACCTCCACCTCCACCTCCTCCTGCTCCTCCCGCCCTGGCTCCTCCTCCTCCCGCTCCTCATCTTTCTTCTCCCGAGCCCGCTCCTCCTCTTGCTCCTCCTCCCGCTCCTCCTCCTGATCCGCCTCCCGCTCCTCCTCTGCTCAACTTGGCATTAGCAGGGCTGTTTCTCACACTTTTCCTCCCTCTCTCCCCACTGCTGGGCAGCATCGGCTGTCCTCTTTGTCCTCCCCTGCGGATACGTGCTCCAAGGCACCTCCGCCTGGCGTGCTCGGCTCAGCTTTGCCCTGTGGCGCTGCCACCGGAGCCGGGTCAAATCGACTGCGTCTGCCTTGCGGCACACCGGCTTTCTCCTCAGCCGCCACCCTCAGAGTCCAGTGACAGCACCTGAGCACCTACACCCCTCACACGCGCACCAAAACACGCGCCTTTGAGCATCTGAGCACCTCCTGCTCCAAAGGAAGCTGGCAACCGGTCAGAGGGAGACCCGAGAAAGTGACAGCTGGTAAAACAGAGGGCACTAAGCCAATCTCTCAGCGCTATGAAAACACGTGGCTTACACAGTGTCACAAAATGGCGGCTCCTCCCTATGGAATGTGCACGGAAACAAAATGGCGCCCCTGAAGTTTCACGAAATGGCGGCTCCTCGCCGTGAAACGCAGGCTGAAACAAAATGGCGCCTCCCTATGGAGGTAGAGGGGAGGGGTTTCCGGTCCTGGCCAGTCCTCCCTGTGGGCAGGCCCAGTAGCTCTGGGACCTCCCCTTCACTCCCAAAACTCTGCGCAGCGCCTCCTGCTGGCCACCGGGAAGAGCTGCAGGACGGAGGCTCCGCTCTGCAGAACACCAGCGGCAGCGGCAGCAGCTGCACGCACCTCGCTGCTCTGCGTCTCACCGGCCGAGCGGCAGAGGGCGCTGCGCTGCCCACTGCCTGCACTCAGATGAGCCCGAAACCGTGAAGTCAGCGAGCGGGACCATAGCTAGCAGGGAGGTTTTGGCCCCTTTCTCGGTGCCCAGCTGGGCCTTTCCTGTTCTTAAGAGGGAAGGGGACAGAGCAAGTGACCTGCACACCCTGACTGTGTTTATGTACCGGTTTGAACTCCTGCGGCGCTGACAGAGACGACCTGTACGCGCTAGTGTCCAGGTGCTTTCCTTCCTCAGCGTTACGAGCCACGCACCGGGAGGAACACACAGCCGTTGCCAAAACAGATCCAGCTGGTTGAACACTCTTGCGCCCATCTTTGTCCACGGGCTGCTCGGTGATGGCCTTAAGGCAAGCTTCAGCGGGCCTTAAGCACACCCCGAGAGCCACCTGAACTTTCGGCACAAACGCCGGCGCAGGTGTAACCACCGCTTTCTGCTGCTGGGGAGCTCCTCCAACCACAGCTGCCTTTGCTGTGCGTGCCTGCTTAATTTCTACAGTCACGCTGTTGAGCAAAACCACGTCTGGAAAGGACAGTCTGCCCCTGTGACGTCTGCAGTTTTAGCAGCGCGTTCAGGTATCTGATTTTGTTATCTTGACACATGTGTGTCTGTTACCTAGCACTGTCGTGGTTTAAGCTGGCAGACTGAGAGACACCCCTGTCTCGCCGGCCCCAGGTCGGGCGCGGGATAGAGGCGCAAAGGAACGGTAACGGTGCGAGAAGTCCTGGGGCTGAGAGAAAGACCCTCTACTGGGGAAAGCAAAAGCCCAAAAGCCAGGCCCGCAAGCCCAGGAAAACTGGGCACGCATTCGCTGCTTTCCACTGGCAGGCAAATATTCCACTGCGCCCGGGAACAGCGGGCTCATTGCACGTAACAATCTCCTGGCAAGGCAGCGGCATCCATCCCGGCCTGACCCATTCCTCGAGCTTGACACCCGCTTCTGTTGCTGAGCGTGGCATCGTGGACAGCTTGGGCCGGCTGTGCAGCTCCGTCCCCTGGCTCTGGCCACTCCCAACCTCTGGTGCATCCCCTGCATCCTCGCTGGACGAACAGTGCAACAGGCAGAAAAGTCCTTGCCTCTGTGCAAGCACTGCTCTGCAGCAGCTGAAAACATGCGGGTCTTAGCACCCCCGTCTTCCATCAGAAGGACCAAAACACGGGCGTCCCGCGGGAGTCTGCAGCGTCAATGAACTCTACGCCAGGCAAAATCGTGACCATTAAAGCACTGCAGACAGAGCGTAGGACAGTCTCTGGAGCATCTACGTATAAGGAAGGGAAAAAAGATTTACTGACGTTTATTGAGAAAGTGCGTTCTCTAGAAGTCGATGAGAGTACACTTTGCTGTACGGGTCCGACCTCGTCCAGCAGCCCGATGCCCACACGTACCCACTCTCACTCTGTCCTCAGCAGGACAGGGTGGCGAATAAGATGGGAAATCTCCAGCGCTAACACTAAGACAGGGAGCTCGCTTACCAATCACGTTGACAGGCAAAACAGTCTGAGCGCGCAGGAAGTGACTTTATTTTATATTGCCGATTGCAGGCGGCGGTGGACAGCAAGGAATGAAAACATTTCCCCACCTCTCCCCCCCCCCCCCCCTTCCCACCCTCCCTGGAAGCTACTTCCCAGGCTCACTTTCACTCCTTTCTGCCCAGTTCCCGGACCTCACCAGCCCACGTCCCTCGGGACCCACAGCCATCACAGGCTGGTCGTCACAGCTCCTCCGTGACGCTCCTTCCACCTAACGCTTCTCCCCTGCTGCCACGCGGGCACCCGGTGGGCTGCAGCCTCCCGCAGGCTCCAGCGGGCCGGGCTCCCCGTGGGCCGCAAATTCCCGTGGGCTGCGGCTTCCCTCGGGACGCATCAACCTGCTGCGGCATGCTCTCCTCCTGGGGCTGCACGGGAAGCTCCGCTGTAGCTCCCGGAGCACCTCCACCTCCACCTCCACCTCCTCCTGCTCCTCCCGCCCTGGCTCCTCCTCCTCCCGCTCCTCATCTTTCTTCTCCCGAGCCCGCTCCTCCTCTTGCTCCTCCTCCCGCTCCTCCTCCTGATCCGCCTCCCGCTCCTCCTCTGCTCAACTTGGCATTAGCAGGGCTGTTTCTCACACTTTTCCTCCCTCTCTCCCCACTGCTGGGCAGCATCGGCTGTCCTCTTTGTCCTCCCCTGCGGATACGTGCTCCAAGGCACCTCCGCCTGGCGTGCTCGGCTCAGCTTTGCCCTGTGGCGCTGCCACCGGAGCCGGGTCAAATCGACTGCGTCTGCCTTGCGGCACACCGGCTTTCTCCTCAGCCGCCACCCTCAGAGTCCAGTGACAGCACCTGAGCACCTACACCCCTCACACGCGCACCAAAACACGCGCCTTTGAGCATCTGAGCACCTCCTGCTCCAAAGGAAGCTGGCAACCGGTCAGAGGGAGACCCGAGAAAGTGACAGCTGGTAAAACAGAGGGCACTAAGCCAATCTCTCAGCGCTATGAAAACACGTGGCTTACACAGTGTCACAAAATGGCGGCTCCTCCCTATGGAATGTGCACGGAAACAAAATGGCGCCCCTGAAGTTTCACGAAATGGCGGCTCCTCGCCGTGAAACGCAGGCTGAAACAAAATGGCGCCTCCCTATGGAGGTAGAGGGGAGGGGTTTCCGGTCCTGGCCAGTCCTCCCTGTGGGCAGGCCCAGTAGCTCTGGGACCTCCCCTTCACTCCCAAAACTCTGCGCAGCGCCTCCTGCTGGCCACCGGGAAGAGCTGCAGGACGGAGGCTCCGCTCTGCAGAACACCAGCGGCAGCGGCAGCAGCTGCACGCACCTCGCTGCTCTGCGTCTCACCGGCCGAGCGGCAGAGGGCGCTGCGCTGCCCACTGCCTGCACTCAGATGAGCCCGAAACCGTGAAGTCAGCGAGCGGGACCATAGCTAGCAGGGAGGTTTTGGCCCCTTTCTCGGTGCCCAGCTGGGCCTTTCCTGTTCTTAAGAGGGAAGGGGACAGAGCAAGTGACCTGCACACCCTGACTGTGTTTATGTACCGGTTTGAACTCCTGCGGCGCTGACAGAGACGACCTGTACGCGCTAGTGTCCAGGTGCTTTCCTTCCTCAGCGTTACGAGCCACGCACCGGGAGGAACACACAGCCGTTGCCAAAACAGATCCAGCTGGTTGAACACTCTTGCGCCCATCTTTGTCCACGGGCTGCTCGGTGATGGCCTTAAGGCAAGCTTCAGCGGGCCTTAAGCACACCCCGAGAGCCACCTGAACTTTCGGCACAAACGCCGGCGCAGGTGTAACCACCGCTTTCTGCTGCTGGGGAGCTCCTCCAACCACAGCTGCCTTTGCTGTGCGTGCCTGCTTAATTTCTACAGTCACGCTGTTGAGCAAAACCACGTCTGGAAAGGACAGTCTGCCCCTGTGACGTCTGCAGTTTTAGCAGCGCGTTCAGGTATCTGATTTTGTTATCTTGACACATGTGTGTCTGTTACCTAGCACTGTCGTGGTTTAAGCTGGCAGACTGAGAGACACCCCTGTCTCGCCGGCCCCAGGTCGGGCGCGGGATAGAGCGCAAAGGAACGGTAACGGTGCGAGAAGTCCTGGGGCTGAGAGAAAGACCCTCTACTGGGGAAAGCAAAAGCCCAAAAGCCAGGCCCGCAAGCCCAGGAAAACTGGGCACGCATTCGCTGCTTTCCACTGGCAGGCAAATATTCCACTGCGCCCGGGAACAGCGGGCTCATTGCACGTAACAATCTCCTGGCAAGGCAGCGGCATCCATCCCGGCCTGACCCATTCCTCGAGCTTGACACCCGCTTCTGTTGCTGAGCGTGGCATCGTGGACAGCTTGGGCCGGCTGTGCAGCTCCGTCCCCTGGCTCTGGCCACTCCCAACCTCTGGTGCATCCCCTGCATCCTCGCTGGACGAACAGTGCAACAGGCAGAAAAGTCCTTGCCTCTGTGCAAGCACTGCTCTGCAGCAGCTGAAAACATGCGGGTCTTAGCACCCCCGTCTTCCATCAGAAGGACCAAAACACGGGCGTCCCGCGGGAGTCTGCAGCGTCAATGAACTCTACGCCAGGCAAAATCGTGACCATTAAAGCACTGCAGATAGGACAGTCTCTGGAGCATCTACGTATAAGGAAGGGAAAAAAGATTTACTGACGTTTATTGAGAAAGTGCGTTCTCTAGAAGTCGATGAGAGTACACTTTGCTGTACGGGTCCGACCTCGTCCAGCAGCCCGATGCCCACACGTACCCACTCTCACTCTGTCCTCAGCAGGACAGGGTGGCGAATAAGATGGGAAATCTCCAGCGCTAACACTAAGACAGGGAGCTCGCTTACCAATCACGTTGACAGGCAAAACAGTCTGAGCGCGCAGGAAGTGACTTTATTTTATATTGCCGATTGCAGGCGGCGGTGGACAGCAAGGAATGAAAACATTTCCCCACCTCTCCCCCCCCCCTCCCCCCCCCCCCTTCCCACCCTCCCTGGAAGCTACTTCCCAGGCTCACTTTCACTCCTTTCTGCCCAGTTCCCGGACCTCACCAGCCCACGTCCCTCGGGACCCACAGCCATCACAGGCTGGTCGTCACAGCTCCTCCGTGACGCTCCTTCCACCTAACGCTTCTCCCCTGCTGCCACGCGGGCACCCGGTGGGCTGCAGCCTCCCGCAGGCTCCAGCGGGCCGGGCTCCCCGTGGGCCGCAAATTCCCGTGGGCTGCGGCTTCCCTCGGGACGCATCAACCTGCTGCGGCATGCTCTCCTCCTGGGGCTGCACGGGAAGCTCCGCTGTAGCTCCCGGAGCACCTCCACCTCCACCTCCACCTCCTCCTGCTCCTCCCGCCCTGGCTCCTCCTCCTCCCGCTCCTCATCTTTCTTCTCCCGAGCCCGCTCCTCCTCTTGCTCCTCCTCCCGCTCCTCCTCCTGATCCGCCTCCCGCTCCTCCTCTGCTCAACTTGGCATTAGCAGGGCTGTTTCTCACACTTTTCCTCCCTCTCTCCCCACTGCTGGGCAGCATCGGCTGTCCTCTTTGTCCTCCCCTGCGGATACGTGCTCCAAGGCACCTCCGCCTGGCGTGCTCGGCTCAGCTTTGCCCTGTGGCGCTGCCACCGGAGCCGGGTCAAATCGACTGCGTCTGCCTTGCGGCACACCGGCTTTCTCCTCAGCCGCCACCCTCAGAGTCCAGTGACAGCACCTGAGCACCTACACCCCTCACACGCGCACCAAAACACGCGCCTTTGAGCATCTGAGCACCTCCTGCTCCAAAGGAAGCTGGCAACCGGTCAGAGGGAGACCCGAGAAAGTGACAGCTGGTAAAACAGAGGGCACTAAGCCAATCTCTCAGCGCTATGAAAACACGTGGCTTACACAGTGTCACAAAATGGCGGCTCCTCCCTATGGAATGTGCACGGAAACAAAATGGCGCCCCTGAAGTTTCACGAAATGGCGGCTCCTCGCCGTGAAACGCAGGCTGAAACAAAATGGCGCCTCCCTATGGAGGTAGAGGGGAGGGGTTTCCGGTCCTGGCCAGTCCTCCCTGTGGGCAGGCCCAGTAGCTCTGGGACCTCCCCTTCACTCCCAAAACTCTGCGCAGCGCCTCCTGCTGGCCACCGGGAAGAGCTGCAGGACGGAGGCTCCGCTCTGCAGAACACCAGCGGCAGCGGCAGCAGCTGCACGCACCTCGCTGCTCTGCGTCTCACCGGCCGAGCGGCAGAGGGCGCTGCGCTGCCCACTGCCTGCACTCAGATGAGCCCGAAACCGTGAAGTCAGCGAGCGGGACCATAGCTAGCAGGGAGGTTTTGGCCCCTTTCTCGGTGCCCAGCTGGGCCTTTCCTGTTCTTAAGAGGGAAGGGGACAGAGCAAGTGACCTGCACACCCTGACTGTGTTTATGTACCGGTTTGAACTCCTGCGGCGCTGACAGAGACGACCTGTACGCGCTAGTGTCCAGGTGCTTTCCTTCCTCAGCGTTACGAGCCACGCACCGGGAGGAACACACAGCCGTTGCCAAAACAGATCCAGCTGGTTGAACACTCTTGCGCCCATCTTTGTCCACGGGCTGCTCGGTGATGGCCTTAAGGCAAGCTTCAGCGGGCCTTAAGCACACCCCGAGAGCCACCTGAACTTTCGGCACAAACGCCGGCGCAGGTGTAACCACCGCTTTCTGCTGCTGGGGAGCTCCTCCAACCACAGCTGCCTTTGCTGTGCGTGCCTGCTTAATTTCTACAGTCACGCTGTTGAGCAAAACCACGTCTGGAAAGGACAGTCTGCCCCTGTGACGTCTGCAGTTTTAGCAGCGCGTTCAGGTATCTGATTTTGTTATCTTGACACATGTGTGTCTGTTACCTAGCACTGTCGTGGTTTAAGCTGGCAGACTGAGAGACACCCCTGTCTCGCCGGCCCCAGGTCGGGCGCGGGATAGAGGCGCAAAGGAACGGTAACGGTGCGAGAAGTCCTGGGGCTGAGAGAAAGACCCTCTACTGGGGAAAGCAAAAGCCCAAAAGCCAGGCCCGCAAGCCCAGGAAAACTGGGCACGCATTCGCTGCTTTCCACTGGCAGGCAAATATTCCACTGCGCCCGGGAACAGCGGGCTCATTGCACGTAACAATCTCCTGGCAAGGCAGCGGCATCCATCCCGGCCTGACCCATTCCTCGAGCTTGACACCCGCTTCTGTTGCTGAGCGTGGCATCGTGGACAGCTTGGGCCGGCTGTGCAGCTCCGTCCCCTGGCTCTGGCCACTCCCAACCTCTGGTGCATCCCCTGCATCCTCGCTGGACGAACAGTGCAACAGGCAGAAAAGTCCTTGCCTCTGTGCAAGCACTGCTCTGCAGCAGCTGAAAACATGCGGGTCTTAGCACCCCCGTCTTCCATCAGAAGGACCAAAACACGGGCGTCCCGCGGGAGTCTGCAGCGTCAATGAACTCTACGCCAGGCAAAATCGTGACCATTAAAGCACTGCAGACAGAGCGTAGGACAGTCTCTGGAGCATCTACGTATAAGGAAGGGAAAAAAGATTTACTGACGTTTATTGAGAAAGTGCGTTCTCTAGAAGTCGATGAGAGTACACTTTGCTGTACGGGTCCGACCTCGTCCAGCAGCCCGATGCCCACACGTACCCACTCTCACTCTGTCCTCAGCAGGACAGGGTGGCGAATAAGATGGGAAATCTCCAGCGCTAACACTAAGACAGGGAGCTCGCTTACCAATCACGTTGACAGGCAAAACAGTCTGAGCGCGCAGGAAGTGACTTTATTTTATATTGCCGATTGCAGGCGGCGGTGGACAGCAAGGAATGAAAACATTTCCCCACCTCTCCCCCCCCCCCCCCCTTCCCACCCTCCCTGGAAGCTACTTCCCAGGCTCACTTTCACTCCTTTCTGCCCAGTTCCCGGACCTCACCAGCCCACGTCCCTCGGGACCCACAGCCATCACAGGCTGGTCGTCACAGCTCCTCCGTGACGCTCCTTCCACCTAATGCTTCTCCCCTGCTGCCACGCGGGCACCCGGTGGGCTGCAGCCTCCCGCAGGCTCCAGCGGGCCGGGCTCCCCGTGGGCCGCAAATTCCCGTGGGCTGCGGCTTCCCTCGGGACGCATCAACCTGCTGCGGCATGCTCTCCTCCTGGGGCTGCACGGGAAGCTCCGCTGTAGCTCCCGGAGCACCTCCACCTCCACCTCCACCTCCACCTCCTCCTGCTCCTCCCGCCCTGGCTCCTCCTCCTCCCGCTCCTCATCTTTCTTCTCCCGAGCCCGCTCCTCCTCTTGCTCCTCCTCCCGCTCCTCCTCCTGATCCGCCTCCCGCTCCTCCTCTGCTCAACTTGGCATTAGCAGGGCTGTTTCTCACACTTTTCCTCCCTCTCTCCCCACTGCTGGGCAGCATCGGCTGTCCTCTTTGTCCTCCCCTGCGGATACGTGCTCCAAGGCACCTCCGCCTGGCGTGCTCGGCTCAGCTTTGCCCTGTGGCGCTGCCACCGGAGCCGGGTCAAATCGACTGCGTCTGCCTTGCGGCACACCGGCTTTCTCCTCAGCCGCCACCCTCAGAGTCCAGTGACAGCACCTGAGCACCTACACCCCTCACACGCGCACCAAAACACGCGCCTTTGAGCATCTGAGCACCTCCTGCTCCAAAGGAAGCTGGCAACCGGTCAGAGGGAGACCCGAGAAAGTGACAGCTGGTAAAACAGAGGGCACTAAGCCAATCTCTCAGCGCTATGAAAACACGTGGCTTACACAGTGTCACAAAATGGCGGCTCCTCCCTATGGAATGTGCACGGAAACAAAATGGCGCCCCTGAAGTTTCACGAAATGGCGGCTCCTCGCCGTGAAACGCAGGCTGAAACAAAATGGCGCCTCCCTATGGAGGTAGAGGGGAGGGGTTTCCGGTCCTGGCCAGTCCTCCCTGTGGGCAGGCCCAGTAGCTCTGGGACCTCCCCTTCACTCCCAAAACTCTGCGCAGCGCCTCCTGCTGGCCACCGGGAAGAGCTGCAGGACGGAGGCTCCGCTCTGCAGAACACCAGCGGCAGCGGCAGCAGCTGCACGCACCTCGCTGCTCTGCGTCTCACCGGCCGAGCGGCAGAGGGCGCTGCGCTGCCCACTGCCTGCACTCAGATGAGCCCGAAACCGTGAAGTCAGCGAGCGGGACCATAGCTAGCAGGGAGGTTTTGGCCCCTTTCTCGGTGCCCAGCTGGGCCTTTCCTGTTCTTAAGAGGGAAGGGGACAGAGCAAGTGACCTGCACACCCTGACTGTGTTTATGTACCGGTTTGAACTCCTGCGGCGCTGACAGAGACGACCTGTACGCGCTAGTGTCCAGGTGCTTTCCTTCCTCAGCGTTACGAGCCACGCACCGGGAGGAACACACAGCCGTTGCCAAAACAGATCCAGCTGGTTGAACACTCTTGCGCCCATCTTTGTCCACGGGCTGCTCGGTGATGGCCTTAAGGCAAGCTTCAGCGGGCCTTAAGCACACCCCGAGAGCCACCTGAACTTTCGGCACAAACGCCGGCGCAGGTGTAACCACCGCTTTCTGCTGCTGGGGAGCTCCTCCAACCACAGCTGCCTTTGCTGTGCGTGCCTGCTTAATTTCTACAGTCACGCTGTTGAGCAAAACCACGTCTGGAAAGGACAGTCTGCCCCTGTGACGTCTGCAGTTTTAGCAGCGCGTTCAGGTATCTGATTTTGTTATCTTGACACATGTGTGTCTGTTACCTAGCACTGTCGTGGTTTAAGCTGGCAGACTGAGAGACACCCCTGTCTCGCCGGCCCCAGGTCGGGCGCGGGATAGAGGCGCAAAGGAACGGTAACGGTGCGAGAAGTCCTGGGGCTGAGAGAAAGACCCTCTACTGGGGAAAGCAAAAGCCCAAAAGCCAGGCCCGCAAGCCCAGGAAAACTGGGCACGCATTCGCTGCTTTCCACTGGCAGGCAAATATTCCACTGCGCCCGGGAACAGCGGGCTCATTGCACGTAACAATCTCCTGGCAAGGCAGCGGCATCCATCCCGGCCTGACCCATTCCTCGAGCTTGACACCCGCTTCTGTTGCTGAGCGTGGCATCGTGGACAGCTTGGGCCGGCTGTGCAGCTCCGTCCCCTGGCTCTGGCCACTCCCAACCTCTGGTGCATCCCCTGCATCCTCGCTGGACGAACAGTGCAACAGGCAGAAAAGTCCTTGCCTCTGTGCAAGCACTGCTCTGCAGCAGCTGAAAACATGCGGGTCTTAGCACCCCCGTCTTCCATCAGAAGGACCAAAACACGGGCGTCCCGCGGGAGTCTGCAGCGTCAATGAACTCTACGCCAGGCAAAATCGTGACCATTAAAGCACTGCAGACAGAGCGTAGGACAGTCTCTGGAGCATCTACGTATAAGGAAGGGAAAAAAGATTTACTGACGTTTATTGAGAAAGTGCGTTCTCTAGAAGTCGATGAGAGTACACTTTGCTGTACGGGTCCGACCTCGTCCAGCAGCCCGATGCCCACACGTACCCACTCTCACTCTGTCCTCAGCAGGACAGGGTGGCGAATAAGATGGGAAATCTCCAGCGCTAACACTAAGACAGGGAGCTCGCTTACCAATCACGTTGACAGGCAAAACAGTCTGAGCGCGCAGGAAGTGACTTTATTTTATATTGCCGATTGCAGGCGGCGGTGGACAGCAAGGAATGAAAACATTTCCCCACCTCTCCCCCCCCCCCCCCCTTCCCACCCTCCCTGGAAGCTACTTCCCAGGCTCACTTTCACTCCTTTCTGCCCAGTTCCCGGACCTCACCAGCCCACGTCCCTCGGGACCCACAGCCATCACAGGCTGGTCGTCACAGCTCCTCCGTGACGCTCCTTCCACCTAACGCTTCTCCCCTGCTGCCACGCGGGCACCCGGTGGGCTGCAGCCTCCCGCAGGCTCCAGCGGGCCGGGCTCCCCGTGGGCCGCAAATTCCCGTGGGCTGCGGCTTCCCTCGGGACGCATCAACCTGCTGCGGCATGCTCTCCTCCTGGGGCTGCACGGGAAGCTCCGCTGTAGCTCCCGGAGCACCTCCACCTCCACCTCCACCTCCACCTCCTCCTGCTCCTCCCGCCCTGGCTCCTCCTCCTCCCGCTCCTCATCTTTCTTCTCCCGAGCCCGCTCCTCCTCTTGCTCCTCCTCCCGCTCCTCCTCCTGATCCGCCTCCCGCTCCTCCTCTGCTCAACTTGGCATTAGCAGGGCTGTTTCTCACACTTTTCCTCCCTCTCTCCCCACTGCTGGGCAGCATCGGCTGTCCTCTTTGTCCTCCCCTGCGGATACGTGCTCCAAGGCACCTCCGCCTGGCGTGCTCGGCTCAGCTTTGCCCTGTGGCGCTGCCACCGGAGCCGGGTCAAATCGACTGCGTCTGCCTTGCGGCACACCGGCTTTCTCCTCAGCCGCCACCCTCAGAGTCCAGTGACAGCACCTGAGCACCTACACCCCTCACACGCGCACCAAAACACGCGCCTTTGAGCATCTGAGCACCTCCTGCTCCAAAGGAAGCTGGCAACCGGTCAGAGGGAGACCCGAGAAAGTGACAGCTGGTAAAACAGAGGGCACTAAGCCAATCTCTCAGCGCTATGAAAACACGTGGCTTACACAGTGTCACAAAATGGCGGCTCCTCCCTATGGAATGTGCACGGAAACAAAATGGCGCCCCTGAAGTTTCACGAAATGGCGGCTCCTCGCCGTGAAACGCAGGCTGAAACAAAATGGCGCCTCCCTATGGAGGTAGAGGGGAGGGGTTTCCGGTCCTGGCCAGTCCTCCCTGTGGGCAGGCCCAGTAGCTCTGGGACCTCCCCTTCACTCCCAAAACTCTGCGCAGCGCCTCCTGCTGGCCACCGGGAAGAGCTGCAGGACGGAGGCTCCGCTCTGCAGAACACCAGCGGCAGCGGCAGCAGCTGCACGCACCTCGCTGCTCTGCGTCTCACCGGCCGAGCGGCAGAGGGCGCTGCGCTGCCCACTGCCTGCACTCAGATGAGCCCGAAACCGTGAAGTCAGCGAGCGGGACCATAGCTAGCAGGGAGGTTTTGGCCCCTTTCTCGGTGCCCAGCTGGGCCTTTCCTGTTCTTAAGAGGGAAGGGGACAGAGCAAGTGACCTGCACACCCTGACTGTGTTTATGTACCGGTTTGAACTCCTGCGGCGCTGACAGAGACGACCTGTACGCGCTAGTGTCCAGGTGCTTTCCTTCCTCAGCGTTACGAGCCACGCACCGGGAGGAACACACAGCCGTTGCCAAAACAGATCCAGCTGGTTGAACACTCTTGCGCCCATCTTTGTCCACGGGCTGCTCGGTGATGGCCTTAAGGCAAGCTTCAGCGGGCCTTAAGCACACCCCGAGAGCCACCTGAACTTTCGGCACAAACGCCGGCGCAGGTGTAACCACCGCTTTCTGCTGCTGGGGAGCTCCTCCAACCACAGCTGCCTTTGCTGTGCGTGCCTGCTTAATTTCTACAGTCACGCTGTTGAGCAAAACCACGTCTGGAAAGGACAGTCTGCCCCTGTGACGTCTGCAGTTTTAGCAGCGCGTTCAGGTATCTGATTTTGTTATCTTGACACATGTGTGTCTGTTACCTAGCACTGTCGTGGTTTAAGCTGGCAGACTGAGAGACACCCCTGTCTCGCCGGCCCCAGGTCGGGCGCGGGATAGAGGCGCAAAGGAACGGTAACGGTGCGAGAAGTCCTGGGGCTGAGAGAAAGACCCTCTACTGGGGAAAGCAAAAGCCCAAAAGCCAGGCCCGCAAGCCCAGGAAAACTGGGCACGCATTCGCTGCTTTCCACTGGCAGGCAAATATTCCACTGCGCCCGGGAACAGCGGGCTCATTGCACGTAACAATCTCCTGGCAAGGCAGCGGCATCCATCCCGGCCTGACCCATTCCTCGAGCTTGACACCCGCTTCTGTTGCTGAGCGTGGCATCGTGGACAGCTTGGGCCGGCTGTGCAGCTCCGTCCCCTGGCTCTGGCCACTCCCAACCTCTGGTGCATCCCCTGCATCCTCGCTGGACGAACAGTGCAACAGGCAGAAAAGTCCTTGCCTCTGTGCAAGCACTGCTCTGCAGCAGCTGAAAACATGCGGGTCTTAGCACCCCCGTCTTCCATCAGAAGGACCAAAACACGGGCGTCCCGCGGGAGTCTGCAGCGTCAATGAACTCTACGCCAGGCAAAATCGTGACCATTAAAGCACTGCAGACAGAGCGTAGGACAGTCTCTGGAGCATCTACGTATAAGGAAGGGAAAAAAGATTTACTGACGTTTATTGAGAAAGTGCGTTCTCTAGAAGTCGATGAGAGTACACTTTGCTGTACGGGTCCGACCTCGTCCAGCAGCCCGATGCCCACACGTACCCACTCTCACTCTGTCCTCAGCAGGACAGGGTGGCGAATAAGATGGGAAATCTCCAGCGCTAACACTAAGACAGGGAGCTCGCTTACCAATCACGTTGACAGGCAAAACAGTCTGAGCGCGCAGGAAGTGACTTTATTTTATATTGCCGATTGCAGGCGGCGGTGGACAGCAAGGAATGAAAACATTTCCCCACCTCTCCCCCCCCCCCCCCTTCCCACCCTCCCTGGAAGCTACTTCCCAGGCTCACTTTCACTCCTTTCTGCCCAGTTCCCGGACCTCACCAGCCCACGTCCCTCGGGACCCACAGCCATCACAGGCTGGTCGTCACAGCTCCTCCGTGACGCTCCTTCCACCTAACGCTTCTCCCCTGCTGCCACGCGGGCACCCGGTGGGCTGCAGCCTCCCGCAGGCTCCAGCGGGCCGGGCTCCCCGTGGGCCGCAAATTCCCGTGGGCTGCGGCTTCCCTCGGGACGCATCAACCTGCTGCGGCATGCTCTCCTCCTGGGGCTGCACGGGAAGCTCCGCTGTAGCTCCCGGAGCACCTCCACCTCCACCTCCACCTCCACCTCCTCCTGCTCCTCCCGCCCTGGCTCCTCCTCCTCCCGCTCCTCATCTTTCTTCTCCCGAGCCCGCTCCTCCTCTTGCTCCTCCTCCCGCTCCTCCTCCTGATCCGCCTCCCGCTCCTCCTCTGCTCAACTTGGCATTAGCAGGGCTGTTTCTCACACTTTTCCTCCCTCTCTCCCCACTGCTGGGCAGCATCGGCTGTCCTCTTTGTCCTCCCCTGCGGATACGTGCTCCAAGGCACCTCCGCCTGGCGTGCTCGGCTCAGCTTTGCCCTGTGGCGCTGCCACCGGAGCCGGGTCAAATCGACTGCGTCTGCCTTGCGGCACACCGGCTTTCTCCTCAGCCGCCACCCTCAGAGTCCAGTGACAGCACCTGAGCACCTACACCCCTCACACGCGCACCAAAACACGCGCCTTTGAGCATCTGAGCACCTCCTGCTCCAAAGGAAGCTGGCAACCGGTCAGAGGGAGACCCGAGAAAGTGACAGCTGGTAAAACAGAGGGCACTAAGCCAATCTCTCAGCGCTATGAAAACACGTGGCTTACACAGTGTCACAAAATGGCGGCTCCTCCCTATGGAATGTGCACGGAAACAAAATGGCGCCCCTGAAGTTTCACGAAATGGCGGCTCCTCGCCGTGAAACGCAGGCTGAAACAAAATGGCGCCTCCCTATGGAGGTAGAGGGGAGGGGTTTCCGGTCCTGGCCAGTCCTCCCTGTGGGCAGGCCCAGTAGCTCTGGGACCTCCCCTTCACTCCCAAAACTCTGCGCAGCGCCTCCTGCTGGCCACCGGGAAGAGCTGCAGGACGGAGGCTCCGCTCTGCAGAACACCAGCGGCAGCGGCAGCAGCTGCACGCACCTCGCTGCTCTGCGTCTCACCGGCCGAGCGGCAGAGGGCGCTGCGCTGCCCACTGCCTGCACTCAGATGAGCCCGAAACCGTGAAGTCAGCGAGCGGGACCATAGCTAGCAGGGAGGTTTTGGCCCCTTTCTCGGTGCCCAGCTGGGCCTTTCCTGTTCTTAAGAGGGAAGGGGACAGAGCAAGTGACCTGCACACCCTGACTGTGTTTATGTACCGGTTTGAACTCCTGCGGCGCTGACAGAGACGACCTGTACGCGCTAGTGTCCAGGTGCTTTCCTTCCTCAGCGTTACGAGCCACGCACCGGGAGGAACACACAGCCGTTGCCAAAACAGATCCAGCTGGTTGAACACTCTTGCGCCCATCTTTGTCCACGGGCTGCTCGGTGATGGCCTTAAGGCAAGCTTCAGCGGGCCTTAAGCACACCCCGAGAGCCACCTGAACTTTCGGCACAAACGCCGGCGCAGGTGTAACCACCGCTTTCTGCTGCTGGGGAGCTCCTCCAACCACAGCTGCCTTTGCTGTGCGTGCCTGCTTAATTTCTACAGTCACGCTGTTGAGCAAAACCACGTCTGGAAAGGACAGTCTGCCCCTGTGACGTCTGCAGTTTTAGCAGCGCGTTCAGGTATCTGATTTTGTTATCTTGACACATGTGTGTCTGTTACCTAGCACTGTCGTGGTTTAAGCTGGCAGACTGAGAGACACCCCTGTCTCGCCGGCCCCAGGTCGGGCGCGGGATAGAGGCGCAAAGGAACGGTAACGGTGCGAGAAGTCCTGGGGCTGAGAGAAAGACCCTCTACTGGGGAAAGCAAAAGCCCAAAAGCCAGGCCCGCAAGCCCAGGAAAACTGGGCACGCATTCGCTGCTTTCCACTGGCAGGCAAATATTCCACTGCGCCCGGGAACAGCGGGCTCATTGCACGTAACAATCTCCTGGCAAGGCAGCGGCATCCATCCCGGCCTGACCCATTCCTCGAGCTTGACACCCGCTTCTGTTGCTGAGCGTGGCATCGTGGACAGCTTGGGCCGGCTGTGCAGCTCCGTCCCCTGGCTCTGGCCACTCCCAACCTCTGGTGCATCCCCTGCATCCTCGCTGGACGAACAGTGCAACAGGCAGAAAAGTCCTTGCCTCTGTGCAAGCACTGCTCTGCAGCAGCTGAAAACATGCGGGTCTTAGCACCCCCGTCTTCCATCAGAAGGACCAAAACACGGGCGTCCCGCGGGAGTCTGCAGCGTCAATGAACTCTACGCCAGGCAAAATCGTGACCATTAAAGCACTGCAGACAGAGCGTAGGACAGTCTCTGGAGCATCTACGTATAAGGAAGGGAAAAAAGATTTACTGACGTTTATTGAGAAAGTGCGTTCTCTAGAAGTCGATGAGAGTACACTTTGCTGTACGGGTCCGACCTCGTCCAGCAGCCCGATGCCCACACGTACCCACTCTCACTCTGTCCTCAGCAGGACAGGGTGGCGAATAAGATGGGAAATCTCCAGCGCTAACACTAAGACAGGGAGCTCGCTTACCAATCACGTTGACAGGCAAAACAGTCTGAGCGCGCAGGAAGTGACTTTATTTTATATTGCCGATTGCAGGCGGCGGTGGACAGCAAGGAATGAAAACATTTCCCCACCTCTCCCCCCCCCCCCCCCTTCCCACCCTCCCTGGAAGCTACTTCCCAGGCTCACTTTCACTCCTTTCTGCCCAGTTCCCGGACCTCACCAGCCCACGTCCCTCGGGACCCACAGCCATCACAGGCTGGTCGTCACAGCTCCTCCGTGACGCTCCTTCCACCTAACGCTTCTCCCCTGCTGCCACGCGGGCACCCGGTGGGCTGCAGCCTCCCGCAGGCTCCAGCGGGCCGGGCTCCCCGTGGGCCGCAAATTCCCGTGGGCTGCGGCTTCCCTCGGGACGCATCAACCTGCTGCGGCATGCTCTCCTCCTGGGGCTGCACGGGAAGCTCCGCTGTAGCTCCCGGAGCACCTCCACCTCCACCTCCACCTCCACCTCCTCCTGCTCCTCCCGCCCTGGCTCCTCCTCCTCCCGCTCCTCATCTTTCTTCTCCCGAGCCCGCTCCTCCTCTTGCTCCTCCTCCCGCTCCTCCTCCTGATCCGCCTCCCGCTCCTCCTCTGCTCAACTTGGCATTAGCAGGGCTGTTTCTCACACTTTTCCTCCCTCTCTCCCCACTGCTGGGCAGCATCGGCTGTCCTCTTTGTCCTCCCCTGCGGATACGTGCTCCAAGGCACCTCCGCCTGGCGTGCTCGGCTCAGCTTTGCCCTGTGGCGCTGCCACCGGAGCCGGGTCAAATCGACTGCGTCTGCCTTGCGGCACACCGGCTTTCTCCTCAGCCGCCACCCTCAGAGTCCAGTGACAGCACCTGAGCACCTACACCCCTCACACGCGCACCAAAACACGTGCCTTTGAGCATCTGAGCACCTCCTGCTCCAAAGGAAGCTGGCAACCGGTCAGAGGGAGACCCGAGAAAGTGACAGCTGGTAAAACAGAGGGCACTAAGCCAATCTCTCAGCGCTATGAAAACACGTGGCTTACACAGTGTCACAAAATGGCGGCTCCTCCCTATGGAATGTGCACGGAAACAAAATGGCGCCCCTGAAGTTTCACGAAATGGCGGCTCCTCGCCGTGAAACGCAGGCTGAAACAAAATGGCGCCTCCCTATGGAGGTAGAGGGGAGGGGTTTCCGGTCCTGGACAGTCCTCCCTGTGGGCAGGCCCAGTAGCTCTGGGACCTCCCCTTCACTCCCAAAACTCTGCGCAGCGCCTCCTGCTGGCCACCGGGAAGAGCTGCAGGACGGAGGCTCCGCTCTGCAGAACACCAGCGGCAGCGGCAGCAGCTGCACGCACCTCGCTGCTCTGCGTCTCACCGGCCGAGCGGCAGAGGGCGCTGCGCTGCCCACTGCCTGCACTCAGATGAGCCCGAAACCGTGAAGTCAGCGAGCGGGACCATAGCTAGCAGGGAGGTTTTGGCCCCTTTCTCGGTGCCCAGCTGGGCCTTTCCTGTTCTTAAGAGGGAAGGGGACAGAGCAAGTGACCTGCACACCCTGACTGTGTTTATGTACCGGTTTGAACTCCTGCGGCGCTGACAGAGACGACCTGTACGCGCTAGTGTCCAGGTGCTTTCCTTCCTCAGCGTTACGAGCCACGCACCGGGAGGAACACACAGCCGTTGCCAAAACAGATCCAGCTGGTTGAACACTCTTGCGCCCATCTTTGTCCACGGGCTGCTCGGTGATGGCCTTAAGGCAAGCTTCAGCGGGCCTTAAGCACACCCCGAGAGCCACCTGAACTTTCGGCACAAACGCCGGCGCAGGTGTAACCACCGCTTTCTGCTGCTGGGGAGCTCCTCCAACCACAGCTGCCTTTGCTGTGCGTGCCTGCTTAATTTCTACAGTCACGCTGTTGAGCAAAACCACGTCTGGAAAGGACAGTCTGCCCCTGTGACGTCTGCAGTTTTAGCAGCGCGTTCAGGTATCTGATTTTGTTATCTTGACACATGTGTGTCTGTTACCTAGCACTGTCGTGGTTTAAGCTGGCAGACTGAGAGACACCCCTGTCTCGCCGGCCCCAGGTCGGGCGCGGGATAGAGGCGCAAAGGAACGGTAACGGTGCGAGAAGTCCTGGGGCTGAGAGAAAGACCCTCTACTGGGGAAAGCAAAAGCCCAAAAGCCAGGCCCGCAAGCCCAGGAAAACTGGGCACGCATTCGCTGCTTTCCACTGGCAGGCAAATATTCCACTGCGCCCGGGAACAGCGGGCTCATTGCACGTAACAATCTCCTGGCAAGGCAGCGGCATCCATCCCGGCCTGACCCATTCCTCGAGCTTGACACCCGCTTCTGTTGCTGAGCGTGGCATCGTGGACAGCTTGGGCCGGCTGTGCAGCTCCGTCCCCTGGCTCTGGCCACTCCCAACCTCTGGTGCATCCCCTGCATCCTCGCTGGACGAACAGTGCAACAGGCAGAAAAGTCCTTGCCTCTGTGCAAGCACTGCTCTGCAGCAGCTGAAAACATGCGGGTCTTAGCACCCCCGTCTTCCATCAGAAGGACCAAAACACGGGCGTCCCGCGGGAGTCTGCAGCGTCAATGAACTCTACGCCAGGCAAAATCGTGACCATTAAAGCACTGCAGACAGAGCGTAGGACAGTCTCTGGAGCATCTACGTATAAGGAAGGGAAAAAAGATTTACTGACGTTTATTGAGAAAGTGCGTTCTCTAGAAGTCGATGAGAGTACACTTTGCTGTACGGGTCCGACCTCGTCCAGCAGCCCGATGCCCACACGTACCCACTCTCACTCTGTCCTCAGCAGGACAGGGTGGCGAATAAGATGGGAAATCTCCAGCGCTAACACTAAGACAGGGAGCTCGCTTACCAATCACGTTGACAGGCAAAACAGTCTGAGCGCGCAGGAAGTGACTTTATTTTATATTGCCGATTGCAGGCGGCGGTGGACAGCAAGGAATGAAAACATTTCCCCACCTCTCCCCCCCCCCCCCCCTTCCCACCCTCCCTGGAAGCTACTTCCCAGGCTCACTTTCACTCCTTTCTGCCCAGTTCCCGGACCTCACCAGCCCACGTCCCTCGGGACCCACAGCCATCACAGGCTGGTCGTCACAGCTCCTCCGTGACGCTCCTTCCACCTAACGCTTCTCCCCTGCTGCCACGCGGGCACCCGGTGGGCTGCAGCCTCCCGCAGGCTCCAGCGGGCCGGGCTCCCCGTGGGCCGCAAATTCCCGTGGGCTGCGGCTTCCCTTGGGACGCATCAACCTGCTGCGGCATGCTCTCCTCCTGGGGCTGCACGGGAAGCTCCGCTGTAGCTCCCGGAGCACCTCCACCTCCACCTCCACCTCCACCTCCTCCTGCTCCTCCCGCCCTGGCTCCTCCTCCTCCCGCTCCTCATCTTTCTTCTCCCGAGCCCGCTCCTCCTCTTGCTCCTCCTCCCGCTCCTCCTCCTGATCCGCCTCCCGCTCCTCCTCTGCTCAACTTGGCATTAGCAGGGCTGTTTCTCACACTTTTCCTCCCTCTCTCCCCACTGCTGGGCAGCATCGGCTGTCCTCTTTGTCCTCCCCTGCGGATACGTGCTCCAAGGCACCTCCGCCTGGCGTGCTCGGCTCAGCTTTGCCCTGTGGCGCTGCCACCGGAGCCGGGTCAAATCGACTGCGTCTGCCTTGCGGCACACCGGCTTTCTCCTCAGCCGCCACCCTCAGAGTCCAGTGACAGCACCTGAGCACCTACACCCCTCACACGCGCACCAAAACACGTGCCTTTGAGCATCTGAGCACCTCCTGCTCCAAAGGAAGCTGGCAACCGGTCAGAGGGAGACCCGAGAAAGTGACAGCTGGTAAAACAGAGGGCACTAAGCCAATCTCTCAGCGCTATGAAAACACGTGGCTTACACAGTGTCACAAAATGGCGGCTCCTCCCTATGGAATGTGCACGGAAACAAAATGGCGCCCCTGAAGTTTCACGAAATGGCGGCTCCTCGCCGTGAAACGCAGGCTGAAACAAAATGGCGCCTCCCTATGGAGGTAGAGGGGAGGGGTTTCCGGTCCTGGACAGTCCTCCCTGTGGGCAGGCCCAGTAGCTCTGGGACCTCCCCTTCACTCCCAAAACTCTGCGCAGCGCCTCCTGCTGGCCACCGGGAAGAGCTGCAGGACGGAGGCTCCGCTCTGCAGAACACCAGCGGCAGCGGCAGCAGCTGCACGCACCTCGCTGCTCTGCGTCTCACCGGCCGAGCGGCAGAGGGCGCTGCGCTGCCCACTGCCTGCACTCAGATGAGCCCGAAACCGTGAAGTCAGCGAGCGGGACCATAGCTAGCAGGGAGGTTTTGGCCCCTTTCTCGGTGCCCAGCTGGGCCTTTCCTGTTCTTAAGAGGGAAGGGGACAGAGCAAGTGACCTGCACACCCTGACTGTGTTTATGTACCGGTTTGAACTCCTGCGGCGCTGACAGAGACGACCTGTACGCGCTAGTGTCCAGGTGCTTTCCTTCCTCAGCGTTACGAGCCACGCACCGGGAGGAACACACAGCCGTTGCCAAAACAGATCCAGCTGGTTGAACACTCTTGCGCCCATCTTTGTCCACGGGCTGCTCGGTGATGGCCTTAAGGCAAGCTTCAGCGGGCCTTAAGCACACCCCGAGAGCCACCTGAACTTTCGGCACAAACGCCGGCGCAGGTGTAACCACCGCTTTCTGCTGCTGGGGAGCTCCTCCAACCACAGCTGCCTTTGCTGTGCGTGCCTGCTTAATTTCTACAGTCACGCTGTTGAGCAAAACCATGTCTGGAAAGGACAGTCTGCCCCTGTGACGTCTGCAGTTTTAGCAGCGCGTTCAGGTATCTGATTTTGTTATCTTGACACATGTGTGTCTGTTACCTAGCACTGTCGTGGTTTAAGCTGGCAGACTGAGAGACACCCCTGTCTCGCCGGCCCCAGGTCGGGAGCGGGATAGAGGCGCAAAGGAACGGTAACGGTGCGAGAAGTCCTGGGGCTGAGAGAAAGACCCTCTACTGGGGAAAGCAAAAGCCCAAAAGCCAGGCCCGCAAGCCCAGGAAAACTGGGCACGCATTCGCTGCTTTCCACTGGCAGGCAAATATTCCACTGCGCCCGGGAACAGCGGGCTCATTGCACGTAACAATCTCCTGGCAAGGCAGCGGCATCCATCCCGGCCTGACCCATTCCTCGAGCTTGACACCCGCTTCTGTTGCTGAGCGTGGCATCGTGGACAGCTTGGGCCGGCTGTGCAGCTCCGTCCCCTGGCTCTGGCCACTCCCAACCTCTGGTGCATCCCCTGCATCCTCGCTGGACGAACAGTGCAACAGGCAGAAAAGTCCTTGCCTCTGTGCAAGCACTGCTCTGCAGCAGCTGAAAACATGCGGGTCTTAGCACCCCCGTCTTCCATCAGAAGGACCAAAACACGGGCGTCCCGCGGGAGTCTGCAGCGTCAATGAACTCTACGCCAGGCAAAATCGTGACCATTAAAGCACTGCAGACAGAGCGTAGGACAGTCTCTGGAGCATCTACGTATAAGGAAGGGAAAAAAGATTTACTGACGTTTATTGAGAAAGTGCGTTCTCTAGAAGTCGATGAGAGTACACTTTGCTGTACGGGTCCGACCTCGTCCAGCAGCCCGATGCCCACACGTACCCACTCTCACTCTGTCCTCAGCAGGACAGGGTGGCGAATAAGATGGGAAATCTCCAGCGCTAACACTAAGACAGGGAGCTCGCTTACCAATCACGTTGACAGGCAAAACAGTCTGAGCGCGCAGGAAGTGACTTTATTTTATATTGCCGATTGCAGGCGGCGGTGGACAGCAAGGAATGAAAACATTTCCCCACCTCTCCCCCCCCCCCCCTTCCCACCCTCCCTGGAAGCTACTTCCCAGGCTCACTTTCACTCCTTTCTGCCCAGTTCCCGGACCTCACCAGCCCACGTCCCTCGGGACCCACAGCCATCACAGGCTGGTCGTCACAGCTCCTCCGTGACGCTCCTTCCACCTAACGCTTCTCCCCTGCTGCCACGCGGGCACCCGGTGGGCTGCAGCCTCCCGCAGGCTCCAGCGGGCCGGGCTCCCCGTGGGCCGCAAATTCCCGTGGGCTGCGGCTTCCCTCGGGACGCATCAACCTGCTGCGGCATGCTCTCCTCCTGGGGCTGCACGGGAAGCTCCGCTGTAGCTCCCGGAGCACCTCCACCTCCACCTCCACCTCCACCTCCTCCTGCTCCTCCCGCCCTGGCTCCTCCTCCTCCCGCTCCTCATCTTTCTTCTCCCGAGCCCGCTCCTCCTCTTGCTCCTCCTCCCGCTCCTCCTCCTGATCCGCCTCCCGCTCCTCCTCTGCTCAACTTGGCATTAGCAGGGCTGTTTCTCACACTTTTCCTCCCTCTCTCCCCACTGCTGGGCAGCATCGGCTGTCCTCTTTGTCCTCCCCTGCGGATACGTGCTCCAAGGCACCTCCGCCTGGCGTGCTCGGCTCAGCTTTGCCCTGTGGCGCTGCCACCGGAGCCGGGTCAAATCGACTGCGTCTGCCTTGCGGCACACCGGCTTTCTCCTCAGCCGCCACCCTCAGAGTCCAGTGACAGCACCTGAGCACCTACACCCCTCACACGCGCACCAAAACACGTGCCTTTGAGCATCTGAGCACCTCCTGCTCCAAAGGAAGCTGGCAACCGGTCAGAGGGAGACCCGAGAAAGTGACAGCTGGTAAAACAGAGGGCACTAAGCCAATCTCTCAGCGCTATGAAAACACGTGGCTTACACAGTGTCACAAAATGGCGGCTCCTCCCTATGGAATGTGCACGGAAACAAAATGGCGCCCCTGAAGTTTCACGAAATGGCGGCTCCTCGCCGTGAAACGCAGGCTGAAACAAAATGGCGCCTCCCTATGGAGGTAGAGGGGAGGGGTTTCCGGTCCTGGACAGTCCTCCCTGTGGGCAGGCCCAGTAGCTCTGGGACCTCCCCTTCACTCCCAAAACTCTGCGCAGCGCCTCCTGCTGGCCACCGGGAAGAGCTGCAGGACGGAGGCTCCGCTCTGCAGAACACCAGCGGCAGCGGCAGCAGCTGCACGCACCTCGCTGCTCTGCGTCTCACCGGCCGAGCGGCAGAGGGCGCTGCGCTGCCCACTGCCTGCACTCAGATGAGCCCGAAACCGTGAAGTCAGCGAGCGGGACCATAGCTAGCAGGGAGGTTTTGGCCCCTTTCTCGGTGCCCAGCTGGGCCTTTCCTGTTCTTAAGAGGGAAGGGGACAGAGCAAGTGACCTGCACACCCTGACTGTGTTTATGTACCGGTTTGAACTCCTGCGGCGCTGACAGAGACGACCTGTACGCGCTAGTGTCCAGGTGCTTTCCTTCCTCAGCGTTACGAGCCACGCACCGGGAGGAACACACAGCCGTTGCCAAAACAGATCCAGCTGGTTGAACACTCTTGCGCCCATCTTTGTCCACGGGCTGCTTGGTGATGGCCTTAAGGCAAGCTTCAGCGGGCCTTAAGCACACCCCGAGAGCCACCTGAACTTTCGGCACAAACGCCGGCGCAGGTGTAACCACCGCTTTCTGCTGCTGGGGAGCTCCTCCAACCACAGCTGCCTTTGCTGTGCGTGCCTGCTTAATTTCTACAGTCACGCTGTTGAGCAAAACCACGTCTGGAAAGGACAGTCTGCCCCTGTGACGTCTGCAGTTTTAGCAGCGCGTTCAGGTATCTGATTTTGTTATCTTGACACATGTGTGTCTGTTACCTAGCACTGTCGTGGTTTAAGCTGGCAGACTGAGAGACACCCCTGTCTCGCCGGCCCCAGGTCGGGCGCGGGATAGAGGCGCAAAGGAACGGTAACGGTGCGAGAAGTCCTGGGGCTGAGAGAAAGACCCTCTACTGGGGAAAGCAAAAGCCCAAAAGCCAGGCCCGCAAGCCCAGGAAAACTGGGCACGCATTCGCTGCTTTCCACTGGCAGGCAAATATTCCACTGCGCCCGGGAACAGCGGGCTCATTGCACGTAACAATCTCCTGGCAAGGCAGCGGCATCCATCCCGGCCTGACCCATTCCTCGAGCTTGACACCCGCTTCTGTTGCTGAGCGTGGCATCGTGGACAGCTTGGGCCGGCTGTGCAGCTCCGTCCCCTGGCTCTGGCCACTCCCAACCTCTGGTGCATCCCCTGCATCCTCGCTGGACGAACAGTGCAACAGGCAGAAAAGTCCTTGCCTCTGTGCAAGCACTGCTCTGCAGCAGCTGAAAACATGCGGGTCTTAGCACCCCCGTCTTCCATCAGAAGGACCAAAACACGGGCGTCCCGCGGGAGTCTGCAGCGTCAATGAACTCTACGCCAGGCAAAATCGTGACCATTAAAGCACTGCAGACAGAGCGTAGGACAGTCTCTGGAGCATCTACGTATAAGGAAGGGAAAAAAGATTTACTGACGTTTATTGAGAAAGTGTGTTCTCTAGAAGTCGATGAGAGTACACTTTGCTGTACGGGTCCGACCTCGTCCAGCAGCCCGATGCCCACACGTACCCACTCTCACTCTGTCCTCAGCAGGACAGGGTGGCGAATAAGATGGGAAATCTCCAGCGCTAACACTAAGACAGGGAGCTCGCTTACCAATCACGTTGACAGGCAAAACAGTCTGAGCGCGCAGGAAGTGACTTTATTTTATATTGCCGATTGCAGGCGGCGGTGGACAGCAAGGAATGAAAACATTTCCCCACCTCTCCCCCCCCCCCCCCTTCCCACCCTCCCTGGAAGCTACTTCCCAGGCTCACTTTCACTCCTTTCTGCCCAGTTCCCGGACCTCACCAGCCCACGTCCCTCGGGACCCACAGCCATCACAGGCTGGTCGTCACAGCTCCTCCGTGACGCTCCTTCCACCTAACGCTTCTCCCCTGCTGCCACGCGGGCACCCGGTGGGCTGCAGCCTCCCGCAGGCTCCAGCGGGCCGGGCTCCCCGTGGGCCGCAAATTCCCGTGGGCTGCGGCTTCCCTCGGGACGCATCAACCTGCTGCGGCATGCTCTCCTCCTGGGGCTGCACGGGAAGCTCCGCTGTAGCTCCCGGAGCACCTCCACCTCCACCTCCACCTCCACCTCCTCCTGCTCCTCCCGCCCTGGCTCCTCCTCCTCCCGCTCCTCATCTTTCTTCTCCCGAGCCCGCTCCTCCTCTTGCTCCTCCTCCCGCTCCTCCTCCTGATCCGCCTCCCGCTCCTCCTCTGCTCAACTTGGCATTAGCAGGGCTGTTTCTCACACTTTTCCTCCCTCTCTCCCCACTGCTGGGCAGCATCGGCTGTCCTCTTTGTCCTCCCCTGCGGATACGTGCTCCAAGGCACCTCCGCCTGGCGTGCTCGGCTCAGCTTTGCCCTGTGGCGCTGCCACCGGAGCCGGGTCAAATCGACTGCGTCTGCCTTGCGGCACACCGGCTTTCTCCTCAGCCGCCACCCTCAGAGTCCAGTGACAGCACCTGAGCACCTACACCCCTCACACGCGCACCAAAACACGCGCCTTTGAGCATCTGAGCACCTCCTGCTCCAAAGGAAGCTGGCAACCGGTCAGAGGGAGACCCGAGAAAGTGACAGCTGGTAAAACAGAGGGCACTAAGCCAATCTCTCAGCGCTATGAAAACACGTGGCTTACACAGTGTCACAAAATGGCGGCTCCTCCCTATGGAATGTGCACGGAAACAAAATGGCGCCCCTGAAGTTTCACGAAATGGCGGCTCCTCGCCGTGAAACGCAGGCTGAAACAAAATGGCGCCTCCCTATGGAGGTAGAGGGGAGGGGTTTCCGGTCCTGGCCAGTCCTCCCTGTGGGCAGGCCCAGTAGCTCTGGGACCTCCCCTTCACTCCCAAAACTCTGCGCAGCGCCTCCTGCTGGCCACCGGGAAGAGCTGCAGGACGGAGGCTCCGCTCTGCAGAACACCAGCGGCAGCGGCAGCAGCTGCACGCACCTCGCTGCTCTGCGTCTCACCGGCCGAGCGGCAGAGGGCGCTGCGCTGCCCACTGCCTGCACTCAGATGAGCCCGAAACCGTGAAGTCAGCGAGCGGGACCATAGCTAGCAGGGAGGTTTTGGCCCCTTTCTCGGTGCCCAGCTGGGCCTTTCCTGTTCTTAAGAGGGAAGGGGACAGAGCAAGTGACCTGCACACCCTGACTGTGTTTATGTACCGGTTTGAACTCCTGCGGCGCTGACAGAGACGACCTGTACGCGCTAGTGTCCAGGTGCTTTCCTTCCTCAGCGTTACGAGCCACGCACCGGGAGGAACACACAGCCGTTGCCAAAACAGATCCAGCTGGTTGAACACTCTTGCGCCCATCTTTGTCCACGGGCTGCTCGGTGATGGCCTTAAGGCAAGCTTCAGCGGGCCTTAAGCACACCCCGAGAGCCACCTGAACTTTCGGCACAAACGCCGGCGCAGGTGTAACCACCGCTTTCTGCTGCTGGGGAGCTCCTCCAACCACAGCTGCCTTTGCTGTGCATGCCTGCTTAATTTCTACAGTCACGCTGTTGAGCAAAACCACGTCTGGAAAGGACAGTCTGCCCCTGTGACGTCTGCAGTTTTAGCAGCGCGTTCAGGTATCTGATTTTGTTATCTTGACACATGTGTGTCTGTTACCTAGCACTGTCGTGGTTTAAGCTGGCAGACTGAGAGACACCCCTGTCTCGCCGGCCCCAGGTCGGGCGCGGGATAGAGGCGCAAAGGAACGGTAACGGTGCGAGAAGTCCTGGGGCTGAGAGAAAGACCCTCTACTGGGGAAAGCAAAAGCCCAAAAGCCAGGCCCGCAAGCCCAGGAAAACTGGGCACGCATTCGCTGCTTTCCACTGGCAGGCAAATATTCCACTGCGCCCGGGAACAGCGGGCTCATTGCACGTAACAATCTCCTGGCAAGGCAGCGGCATCCATCCCGGCCTGACCCATTCCTCGAGCTTGACACCCGCTTCTGTTGCTGAGCGTGGCATCGTGGACAGCTTGGGCCGGCTGTGCAGCTCCGTCCCCTGGCTCTGGCCACTCCCAACCTCTGGTGCATCCCCTGCATCCTCGCTGGACGAACAGTGCAACAGGCAGAAAAGTCCTTGCCTCTGTGCAAGCACTGCTCTGCAGCAGCTGAAAACATGCGGGTCTTAGCACCCCCGTCTTCCATCAGAAGGACCAAAACACGGGCGTCCCGCGGGAGTCTGCAGCGTCAATGAACTCTACGCCAGGCAAAATCGTGACCATTAAAGCACTGCAGACAGAGCGTAGGACAGTCTCTGGAGCATCTACGTATAAGGAAGGGAAAAAAGATTTACTGACGTTTATTGAGAAAGTGCGTTCTCTAGAAGTCGATGAGAGTACACTTTGCTGTACGGGTCCGACCTCGTCCAGCAGCCCGATGCCCACACGTACCCACTCTCACTCTGTCCTCAGCAGGACAGGGTGGCGAATAAGATGGGAAATCTCCAGCGCTAACACTAAGACAGGGAGCTCGCTTACCAATCACGTTGACAGGCAAAACAGTCTGAGCGCGCAGGAAGTGACTTTATTTTATATTGCCGATTGCAGGCGGCGGTGGACAGCAAGGAATGAAAACATTTCCCCACCTCTCCCCCCCCCCCCCTTCCCACCCTCCCTGGAAGCTACTTCCCAGGCTCACTTTCACTCCTTTCTGCCCAGTTCCCGGACCTCACCAGCCCACGTCCCTCGGGACCCACAGCCATCACAGGCTGGTCGTCACAGCTCCTCCGTGACGCTCCTTCCACCTAACGCTTCTCCCCTGCTGCCACGCGGGCACCCGGTGGGCTGCAGCCTCCCGCAGGCTCCAGCGGGCCGGGCTCCCCGTGGGCCGCAAATTCCCGTGGGCTGCGGCTTCCCTCGGGACGCATCAACCTGCTGCGGCATGCTCTCCTCCTGGGGCTGCACGGGAAGCTCCGCTGTAGCTCCCGGAGCACCTCCACCTCCACCTCCACCTCCACCTCCTCCTGCTCCTCCCGCCCTGGCTCCTCCTCCTCCCGCTCCTCATCTTTCTTCTCCCGAGCCCGCTCCTCCTCTTGCTCCTCCTCCCGCTCCTCCTCCTGATCCGCCTCCCGCTCCTCCTCTGCTCAACTTGGCATTAGCAGGGCTGTTTCTCACACTTTTCCTCCCTCTCTCCCCACTGCTGGGCAGCATCGGCTGTCCTCTTTGTCCTCCCCTGCGGATACGTGCTCCAAGGCACCTCCGCCTGGCGTGCTCGGCTCAGCTTTGCCCTGTGGCGCTGCCACCGGAGCCGGGTCAAATCGACTGCGTCTGCCTTGCGGCACACCGGCTTTCTCCTCAGCCGCCACCCTCAGAGTCCAGTGACAGCACCTGAGCACCTACACCCCTCACACGCGCACCAAAACACGCGCCTTTGAGCATCTGAGCACCTCCTGCTCCAAAGGAAGCTGGCAACCGGTCAGAGGGAGACCCGAGAAAGTGACAGCTGGTAAAACAGAGGGCACTAAGCCAATCTCTCAGCGCTATGAAAACACGTGGCTTACACAGTGTCACAAAATGGCGGCTCCTCCCTATGGAATGTGCACGGAAACAAAATGGCGCCCCTGAAGTTTCACGAAATGGCGGCTCCTCGCCGTGAAACGCAGGCTGAAACAAAATGGCGCCTCCCTATGGAGGTAGAGGGGAGGGGTTTCCGGTCCTGGCCAGTCCTCCCTGTGGGCAGGCCCAGTAGCTCTGGGACCTCCCCTTCACTCCCAAAACTCTGCGCAGCGCCTCCTGCTGGCCACCGGGAAGAGCTGCAGGACGGAGGCTCCGCTCTGCAGAACACCAGCGGCAGCGGCAGCAGCTGCACGCACCTCGCTGCTCTGCGTCTCACCGGCCGAGCGGCAGAGGGCGCTGCGCTGCCCACTGCCTGCACTCAGATGAGCCCGAAACCGTGAAGTCAGCGAGCGGGACCATAGCTAGCAGGGAGGTTTTGGCCCCTTTCTCGGTGCCCAGCTGGGCCTTTCCTGTTCTTAAGAGGGAAGGGGACAGAGCAAGTGACCTGCACACCCTGACTGTGTTTATGTACCGGTTTGAACTCCTGCGGCGCTGACAGAGACGACCTGTACGCGCTAGTGTCCAGGTGCTTTCCTTCCTCAGCGTTACGAGCCACGCACCGGGAGGAACACACAGCCGTTGCCAAAACAGATCCAGCTGGTTGAACACTCTTGCGCCCATCTTTGTCCACGGGCTGCTCGGTGATGGCCTTAAGGCAAGCTTCAGCGGGCCTTAAGCACACCCCGAGAGCCACCTGAACTTTCGGCACAAACGCCGGCGCAGGTGTAACCACCGCTTTCTGCTGCTGGGGAGCTCCTCCAACCACAGCTGCCTTTGCTGTGCGTGCCTGCTTAATTTCTACAGTCACGCTGTTGAGCAAAACCACGTCTGGAAAGGACAGTCTGCCCCTGTGACGTCTGCAGTTTTAGCAGCGCGTTCAGGTATCTGATTTTGTTATCTTGACACATGTGTGTCTGTTACCTAGCACTGTCGTGGTTTAAGCTGGCAGACTGAGAGACACCCCTGTCTCGCCGGCCCCAGGTCGGGCGCGGGATAGAGGCGCAAAGGAACGGTAACGGTGCGAGAAGTCCTGGGGCTGAGAGAAAGACCCTCTACTGGGGAAAGCAAAAGCCCAAAAGCCAGGCCCGCAAGCCCAGGAAAACTGGGCACGCATTCGCTGCTTTCCACTGGCAGGCTGTCACGGTGTTATCCGCGACAGTAGCCCAAGTGAAACCGCGAAGGGAGAGAGAAAGGGAAAAGAGAAAGAAAAACTGCCCCGTCAGTGGCCACGCGGCCGCCCCAGCAGAGCCGTGCGCTCTGGGGGGAGGGGGAGACAGAGGGAATAGATGGGTCTGTAAAAAAAAACAACGGCACGATCTGAGAAGGAACGGTAACTTTACTAAATCTAATAAAATTGAACAATTTTGAGAGAGAGAGAGAGAGAAAGTTTCCAAACCAGAAACTGGGAGCTTACGTTAGGGAGGAACGGCAGGGGAAGCACACGTGCTGAATTTTTCACCGCAGCCGAGAGCGCGCCGAGAGCCGAGCGGGGCCTGGCATCCGGTGCCCAGCTCCGCCCCTCTGCTGCTCCCACACCATTAACTCCTTCACTGCCTGCATGATGTTCTGATGTGGAATACCGGCATCAAAACCACAAAACCACAACATTCCACCCCTTATTCCACATCATCACATCATGCTTAACACATATCTATATAGAACCAAAAACAGTAATAACGTAAATTACATACAAACATATCTATACATATATATATATATATATATACATGGAATCACAGACTGCACTCCCCCAGCATCAAATTCCCTTGTGGTACACACTGGACGTCCCCATTTTTATCCATTACCCACCAGGTGCACCCAGGTCCCTGTGCAAAGACAGTTCCACGGAGGGGTTTGCCTTTTCCAGAGGCTGGAAGGACCCACACCGCTTTTCCCAGCATGCTCTTCACATGTACTACAGGGACCTTATCTCCCTCTATGGTCTTTAGGGCGCTGGATTGTGTAGGACCATCTCGGTTGACTGATCCCCTAGTGTTGACCAACCAGGTGGCTTCTGACAGATTTTTCTCCCAATGCTTAAATGTTCCCCCACCCATTGCTTTCAGTGTGGTTTTTAACAACCCGTTGTAGCGCTCGATCTTACCAGCAGCTGGTGCATGGTAGGGAATATGATAGACCCATTCAATGCCATGTTCTTTGGCCCAAATATCCACCAGTGAATTTTTGAAATGAGTCCCATTATCGGACTCAATTCTTTCTGGGGTTCCATGTCGCCATAGGATTTGCTTCTCTAAGCCTAAGATGGTGTTTCGGGCAGTAGCATGGGGTACTGCATACGTTTCAAGCCACCCGGTGGTCGCCTCCACCATGGTGAGCACATAATGCTTACCATCACGAGTTCGTGGCAAGGTGATATAATCAACCTGCCACGCCTCCCCATATTTATACTTCTGCCATCGCCCTTCCTGCCAGAGAGGTTTCATCCTCTTGGCTTGTTTAATCATGGCACATATATCACAGTCATGGATAACCTGTGCGATGGCATCCATAGTTAAGTCCACCCCTCGGTCTCTAGCCCACTTATAGGTCGCATCCCTTCCTTGATGGCCTGAGGTCTCATGGGCCCATCGAGCTAAAAATAACTCTCCTTTGTTCTGCCAGTCCAAATCTATTTGAGACACCTCAATCTTGGCAGCTTGATCTACCTGATGGTTATTTCTCTGTTCCTCAGTAGCTCGATTCTTGGGCACATGCGCATCTACGTGACGCACCTTTACACCCAACTTTTTTGTTCGGACAGCAATGTCTTTCCACAGTTCCGCAGCCCAGATGGGTTTACCCTTCCGTTGCCAGTTATTTTGTTCCCACTGCTGCAACCATCCCCATAAAGCATTTGCCACCATCCAAGAGTCAGTATAAAGATACAGCATTGGCCACCTCTCCCGCTCAGCCACATCTAAGGCCAGTTGGACAGCCTTTACTTCCGCAAATTGACTCGATTCTCCTTCTCCTTCAGTGGCCTCTGCTACTCGTCGTGTGGGGCTCCACACAGCAGCCTTCCATCTGCGATGTTTCCCAACAATACGACACGATCCATCAGTAAAGAGGGCATAGGTCTTTTCATTTTCTGTTAGTTCGTTATACGGTGGGGCCTCTTTTGCGCGTGGTACCTCTTCTGCTGGTGGTGTTCCAAATTTCTTGCCTTCCGGCCAGTCCATGATCACCTCTAACATGCCTGGACGGCTGAGGTTTCCCATCCGAGCTCGCTGTGTAATCAGCGCAATCCACTTACTCCAGGTGGCATCAGTAGCATGATGGGTGGAGGGAACCTTTCCTCTGAACATCCAGTTCAGCACTGGCAGTCGAGGTGCCAGCAGGAGCTGCGTCTCAGTGCCAATTACTTCAGAGGCAGCCCGAACTCCCTCGTATGCTGCCAAAATCTCCTTCTCAGTTGGAGTGTAGCACTCCTCCGAACCCCTGTACGCTCTGCTCCAAAATCCCAGGGGTCGGCCTCGGGTCTCCCCAGAGGCTCTTTGCCACAGACTCCAAGTGGGACCTTTCTCTCCAGCAGCAGTGTAGAGGATGTTCTTTACATCCTGTCCCATCCGTACTGGCCCCAGGGCAACAGCACGGGCTATTTCCTGTTTAATCTGCTCAAAGGCCTGCTGCTGCTCAGGGCCCCATGCAAAATTATTCTTCTTTCGGGTCACCTGATAGAGGGGGCTTACTATGAGGCTGTAGTTCGGGACATGCATCCTCCAAAAGCCTACTACACCGAGAAAAGACTGTGTCTCCTTTTTGCTAGTGGGTGGTGACATGCTGGTGATTTTGTCAACCACATCTCCTGGGATGTGACGACGCCCATCTTGCCATTTTACTCCTAGAAACTGAATTTCTTGGGCAGGTCCCTTCACTTTGTTTCGTTTGATAGCAAAACCAGCACCCAGGAGAATTTGGATTATTCGCTCTCCTTTCTTAAAAACTTCTTCTGCTGTACCACCCCACACAACAATGTCGTCAATGTACTGGAGGTGCTCAGGTGCCCCACCCTGTTCCAGTGTGGTCTGAATCAACCCATGGCAAATGGTTGGGCTGTGTTTCCACCCCTGGGGCAAACGGTTCCAGGTGTACTGAACACCCCTCCAGGTGAAAGCAAACTGTGGTCTGCACTCTGTGGCCAAAGGAATAGAGAAGAATGCATTGGCAATGTCAATAGTAGCATACCACTTGGCTGCTTTTGACTCCAGTTCATACTGCAGTTCCAACATATCTGGCACAGCGGCGCTCAGTGGGGGTGTGACTTCATTCAGGCCACGGTAATCTACTGTCAGCCTCCATTCTCCACTGGCTTTACGCACCGGCCATATGGGGCTGTTAAACGGTGAGTGGGTTTTGCTGATCACTCCCTGGCTTTCTAGCTGACGGATCAAATTATGAATGGGGAGCAAGGAATCCCTGTTGGTGCGGTATTGCCGTCTGTGTACTGTTTTGGTAGCAATTGGTACCTGCTGCTCTTTTACTTTCAGTACCCCCACAACAGACGGATCTTCTGACAGGCCAGGTAAAACAGACAGCTGCTTAATGTTGTCTGCATCTACAGCAGCTACTCCAAAAGCCCATCGGTATCCCTTGGGATCCTTGAAATGTCCCCTTCTGAGATAATCAATACCGAGGATGCATGGAGCCCCCTGTCCAGTCACTATAGGATGCTTCTGCCAGTCTTTACCAGTGAGGCTTATTTCTGCCTCCAACACAGACAATTCCTGAGAGCCCCCAGTCACTCCAGAAATATAAATCAATTCTGTCCCTTTATAACTCGAGGGCATTAGAGTGCACTGTGCACCGGTGTCCACCAGTGCCTCATATTTTTGTGGCTCTGATGTGCCAGGCCATCTAATCCACACAGTCCAATACACTCTGTTATCCCTTTCCCCCCCCTGGCTGAGGGCAGGGCCCCTCTATTGGTTACCTGCGGAGACTGGAGCAATTTCGTTGGTGGCTGATCTCTGCTGTAATTCTCTCACTCGTGCTCGTAGTGCAGGGGTGGGTTTTTTATGCCACTTCTTCATGTCCTCTCCATTTTCTCGTAAGAAGCTCCACATGGACACACGTGACATGAAGTTACTGCTGTCATTTGCTCGAGCAGAGAGGCGGTTGCCTTTGATGGCTGAGACTTTCATCAGTTTGATCAGCTCCTTCACCAGATTCTTTGGGTCATCCTCGTCTTCATCAGGTGTTTCTGACACTGATGCAGGCACATCCCTGTTCATCAGCAAGGACAATTCCTCCAATATGATTTTCAGTATCTTCTTTATTTCACCGACTTCTCCTGCTACCGTTGATACAGCTGCAATGGAAACGTGTGATGGCGGAAGTTGCTGTTCAAAGTTTTGAAGCGTAGTAATCACTTCATGAAATGGGAGTCTTCTCTCTCGGCCCTCGAGTATATTAAACGTTGCTACCAATGTACTTGCGTACCTTTCTGGTGCTGTTTTTGAGAGCTTCCGATATACATCAGCTTTACACCATACTTTCTCAGGATCACGGTCCTGGTGTGGATTGTTAGGGACGAAACTAGGATCGTACAGCATCTCTACTACAGCCATTTCTCTCAAAAATTGGATGCCCTTCTCCACAGTATTCCATCTTTCCACCTTAGGCTCCAGATCGTCTTTGTAGGGAAATCTCTCCTTTACAGCCACTAGTACTCGTTCCCAGAGGGTAGCAACTCCACTCAGACATCTACTAATCCCTCTGTCGATAGCTGGGTCTCGAGCAATGCTTCCCAGTTGGCGGGCTTCGTTGCCATCTAGGGACACGCTGCTGGCACCGTTGTCCCAACACCGCAGCAACCAGGTGACAACAGGTTCATCCGAGCGCCGTACAAACTCCTTTCTTGAACCTTGGATCTCAGTCATCTTTAGGGGCCGACGAATAGTGGTAATGGTGATTTCTTCATTATCACTGTCCTCTCCATGTCTCACACTTTTCTTAGTGGCCTTTCTAGGTGGTGGTGGTGGTGCTGAGGAGGGCCCCTCACCTGGGTCTTCTTCTTCTTTCTCATCACGGTCCTCTCCATGTCTCTCACTTTTCTTAGTGGCCTTTTTAGGTGGTGGTGGTGGTGGTGGTGCTGAGGAGGGCCCCTCACCTGGATCTTCCTCTTTTTTCTCTGCTTCTTCTTCTTTCCGTTCTAGTCGTGAGGACACTCGTTTCCATTTCTGGCCTTCCACAGGGGCAACTGACACGGATGCCGGTGCTTCCTGTGATTGGTCAGGTTTAATCTCGAGATTTCCATTATTGCTTTGGACCTTGGTTTGGAAACCATTTCTCTCCAAAATATCAATTATAGCTCGATAAGCACAAGCCAAGCCCCAAACAATCCGTTCCTTCTCAGATCTTCCTGAGTCACATGACTCCTTACCTAAACACTCACTGAATTTCTCAGGATCCCGCAGGTGCTCAAGATCAAAATCACACAGCACCGGGGGTCCCCATGCTTCTAATCTCTTTCCTAATTTTTCCCACCTTCCCTGCCATTCAACACTCTCTGGTTTTGGGGAAGGCTTCCTCCACTGGATGTAAAATACCATTGCACAGAGTACATTCAGGAAAATGGATAACACAGTTGCCAGGCTGACATCTTGAACATAGGTAAAAAACCAAAAGGAGTACCTGGAAACCAATCCAAATGCCGTATAATCTGTCACATTAGCCAGGGTGTTTAGGCAGGAGGGAGGTAACCCCATCAGCACACTAAAGCAGCTGTATGCATATATGACTCCGGTGCTGAACATGAGGAGCTTAAAGAGACGCCAACATGCTCTAAGGTACATGAAAACCCTTAGTCCACTTAGCACCAGTTTTACAGTGGAGTACAAACACTGCATTGCCCGCATTCTCCACCAATAAATGTCACGGTGTTATCCGCGACAGTAGCCCAAGTGAAACCGCGAAGGGAGAGAGAAAGGGAAAAGAGAAAGAAAAACTGCCCCGTCAGTGGCCACGCGGCCGCCCCAGCAGAGCCGTGCGCTCTGGGGGGAGGGGGAGACAGAGGGAATAGATGGGTCTGTAAAAAAAAACAACGGCACGATCTGAGAAGGAACGGTAACTTTACTAAATCTAATAAAATTGAACAATTTTGAGAGAGAGAGAGAGAGAAAGTTTCCAAACCAGAAACTGGGAGCTTACGTTAGGGAGGAACGGCAGGGGAAGCACACGTGCTGAATTTTTCACCGCAGCCGAGAGCGCGCCGAGAGCCGAGCGGGGCCTGGCATCCGGTGCCCAGCTCCGCCCCTCTGCTGCTCCCACACCATTAACTCCTTCACTGCCTGCATGATGTTCTGATGTGGAATACCGGCATCAAAACCACAAAACCACAACACAGGCAAATATTCCACTGCGCCCGGGAACAGCGGGCTCATTGCACGTAACAATCTCCTGGCAAGGCAGCGGCATCCATCCCGGCCTGACCCATTCCTCGAGCTTGACACCCGCTTCTGTTGCTGAGCGTGGCATCGTGGACAGCTTGGGCCGGCTGTGCAGCTCCGTCCCCTGGCTCTGGCCACTCCCAACCTCTGGTGCATCCCCTGCATCCTCGCTGGACGAACAGTGCAACAGGCAGAAAAGTCCTTGCCTCTGTGCAAGCACTGCTCTGCAGCAGCTGAAAACATGCGGGTCTTAGCACCCCCGTCTTCCATCAGAAGGACCAAAACACGGGCGTCCCACGGGAGTCTGCAGCGTCAATGAACTCTACGCCAGGCAAAATCGTGACCATTAAAGCACTGCAGACAGAGCGTAGGACAGTCTCTGGAGCATCTACGTATAAGGAAGGGAAAAAAGATTTACTGACGTTTATTGAGAAAGTGCGTTCTCTAGAAGTCGATGAGAGTACACTTTGCTGTACGGGTCCGACCTCGTCCAGCAGCCCGATGCCCACACGTACCCACTCTCACTCTGTCCTCAGCAGGACAGGGTGGCGAATAAGATGGGAAATCTCCAGCGCTAACACTAAGACAGGGAGCTCGCTTACCAATCACGTTGACAGGCAAAACAGTCTGAGCGCGCAGGAAGTGACTTTATTTTATATTGCCGATTGCAGGCGGCGGTGGACAGCAAGGAATGAAAACATTTCCCCACCTCTCCCCCCCCCCTCCCCCCCCCCCCTTCCCACCCTCCCTGGAAGCTACTTCCCAGGCTCACTTTCACTCCTTTCTGCCCAGTTCCCGGACCTCACCAGCCCACGTCCCTCGGGACCCACAGCCATCACAGGCTGGTCGTCACAGCTCCTCCGTGACGCTCCTTCCACCTAACGCTTCTCCCCTGCTGCCACGCGGGCACCCGGTGGGCTGCAGCCTCCCGCAGGCTCCAGCGGGCCGGGCTCCCCGTGGGCCGCAAATTCCCGTGGGCTGCGGCTTCCCTCGGGACGCATCAACCTGCTGCGGCATGCTCTCCTCCTGGGGCTGCACGGGAAGCTCCGCTGTAGCTCCCGGAGCACCTCCACCTCCACCTCCACCTCCTCCTGCTCCTCCCGCCCTGGCTCCTCCTCCTCCCGCTCCTCATCTTTCTTCTCCCGAGCCCGCTCCTCCTCTTGCTCCTCCTCCCGCTCCTCCTCCTGATCCGCCTCCCGCTCCTCCTCTGCTCAACTTGGCATTAGCAGGGCTGTTTCTCACACTTTTCCTCCCTCTCTCCCCACTGCTGGGCAGCATCGGCTGTCCTCTTTGTCCTCCCCTGCGGATACGTGCTCCAAGGCACCTCCGCCTGGCGTGCTCGGCTCAGCTTTGCCCTGTGGCGCTGCCACCGGAGCCGGGTCAAATCGACTGCGTCTGCCTTGCGGCACACCGGCTTTCTCCTCAGCCGCCACCCTCAGAGTCCAGTGACAGCACCTGAGCACCTACACCCCTCACACGCGCACCAAAACACGCGCCTTTGAGCATCTGAGCACCTCCTGCTCCAAAGGAAGCTGGCAACCGGTCAGAGGGAGACCCGAGAAAGTGACAGCTGGTAAAACAGAGGGCACTAAGCCAATCTCTCAGCGCTATGAAAACACGTGGCTTACACAGTGTCACAAAATGGCGGCTCCTCCCTATGGAATGTGCACGGAAACAAAATGGCGCCCCTGAAGTTTCACGAAATGGCGGCTCCTCGCCGTGAAACGCAGGCTGAAACAAAATGGCGCCTCCCTATGGAGGTAGAGGGGAGGGGTTTCCGGTCCTGGCCAGTCCTCCCTGTGGGCAGGCCCAGTAGCTCTGGGACCTCCCCTTCACTCCCAAAACTCTGCGCAGCGCCTCCTGCTGGCCACCGGGAAGAGCTGCAGGACGGAGGCTCCGCTCTGCAGAACACCAGCGGCAGCGGCAGCAGCTGCACGCACCTCGCTGCTCTGCGTCTCACCGGCCGAGCGGCAGAGGGCGCTGCGCTGCCCACTGCCTGCACTCAGATGAGCCCGAAACCGTGAAGTCAGCGAGCGGGACCATAGCTAGCAGGGAGGTTTTGGCCCCTTTCTCGGTGCCCAGCTGGGCCTTTCCTGTTCTTAAGAGGGAAGGGGACAGAGCAAGTGACCTGCACACCCTGACTGTGTTTATGTACCGGTTTGAACTCCTGCGGCGCTGACAGAGACGACCTGTACGCGCTAGTGTCCAGGTGCTTTCCTTCCTCAGCGTTACGAGCCACGCACCGGGAGGAACACACAGCCGTTGCCAAAACAGATCCAGCTGGTTGAACACTCTTGCGCCCATCTTTGTCCACGGGCTGCTCGGTGATGGCCTTAAGGCAAGCTTCAGCGGGCCTTAAGCACACCCCGAGAGCCACCTGAACTTTCGGCACAAACGCCGGCGCAGGTGTAACCACCGCTTTCTGCTGCTGGGGAGCTCCTCCAACCACAGCTGCCTTTGCTGTGCGTGCCTGCTTAATTTCTACAGTCACGCTGTTGAGCAAAACCACGTCTGGAAAGGACAGTCTGCCCCTGTGACGTCTGCAGTTTTAGCAGCGCGTTCAGGTATCTGATTTTGTTATCTTGACACATGTGTGTCTGTTACCTAGCACTGTCGTGGTTTAAGCTGGCAGACTGAGAGACACCCCTGTCTCGCCGGCCCCAGGTCGGGCGCGGGATAGAGGCGCAAAGGAACGGTAACGGTGCGAGAAGTCCTGGGGCTGAGAGAAAGACCCTCTACTGGGGAAAGCAAAAGCCCAAAAGCCAGGCCCGCAAGCCCAGGAAAACTGGGCACGCATTCGCTGCTTTCCACTGGCAGGCAAATATTCCACTGCGCCCGGGAACAGCGGGCTCATTGCACGTAACAATCTCCTGGCAAGGCAGCGGCATCCATCCCGGCCTGACCCATTCCTCGAGCTTGACACCCGCTTCTGTTGCTGAGCGTGGCATCGTGGACAGCTTGGGCCGGCTGTGCAGCTCCGTCCCCTGGCTCTGGCCACTCCCAACCTCTGGTGCATCCCCTGCATCCTCGCTGGACGAACAGTGCAACAGGCAGAAAAGTCCTTGCCTCTGTGCAAGCACTGCTCTGCAGCAGCTGAAAACATGCGGGTCTTAGCACCCCCGTCTTCCATCAGAAGGACCAAAACACGGGCGTCCCGCGGGAGTCTGCAGCGTCAATGAACTCTACGCCAGGCAAAATCGTGACCATTAAAGCACTGCAGACAGAGCGTAGGACAGTCTCTGGAGCATCTACGTATAAGGAAGGGAAAAAAGATTTACTGACGTTTATTGAGAAAGTGCGTTCTCTAGAAGTCGATGAGAGTACACTTTGCTGTACGGGTCCGACCTCGTCCAGCAGCCCGATGCCCACACGTACCCACTCTCACTCTGTCCTCAGCAGGACAGGGTGGCGAATAAGATGGGAAATCTCCAGCGCTAACACTAAGACAGGGAGCTCGCTTACCAATCACGTTGACAGGCAAAACAGTCTGAGCGCGCAGGAAGTGACTTTATTTTATATTGCCGATTGCAGGCGGCGGTGGACAGCAAGGAATGAAAACATTTCCCCACCTCTCCCCCCCCCCTTCCCCCCCCCCCCTTCCCACCCTCCCTGGAAGCTACTTCCCAGGCTCACTTTCACTCCTTTCTGCCCAGTTCCCGGACCTCACCAGCCCACGTCCCTCGGGACCCACAGCCATCACAGGCTGGTCGTCACAGCTCCTCCGTGACGCTCCTTCCACCTAACGCTTCTCCCCTGCTGCCACGCGGGCACCCGGTGGGCTGCAGCCTCCCGCAGGCTCCAGCGGGCCGGGCTCCCCGTGGGCCGCAAATTCCCGTGGGCTGCGGCTTCCCTCGGGACGCATCAACCTGCTGCGGCATGCTCTCCTCCTGGGGCTGCACGGGAAGCTCCGCTGTAGCTCCCGGAGCACCTCCACCTCCACCTCCACCTCCACCTCCTCCTGCTCCTCCCGCCCTGGCTCCTCCTCCTCCCGCTCCTCATCTTTCTTCTCCCGAGCCCGCTCCTCCTCTTGCTCCTCCTCCCGCTCCTCCTCCTGATCCGCCTCCCGCTCCTCCTCTGCTCAACTTGGCATTAGCAGGGCTGTTTCTCACACTTTTCCTCCCTCTCTCCCCACTGCTGGGCAGCATCGGCTGTCCTCTTTGTCCTCCCCTGCGGATACGTGCTCCAAGGCACCTCCGCCTGGCGTGCTCGGCTCAGCTTTGCCCTGTGGCGCTGCCACCGGAGCCGGGTCAAATCGACTGCGTCTGCCTTGCGGCACACCGGCTTTCTCCTCAGCCGCCACCCTCAGAGTCCAGTGACAGCACCTGAGCACCTACACCCCTCACACGCGCACCAAAACACGTGCCTTTGAGCATCTGAGCACCTCCTGCTCCAAAGGAAGCTGGCAACCGGTCAGAGGGAGACCCGAGAAAGTGACAGCTGGTAAAACAGAGGGCACTAAGCCAATCTCTCAGCGCTATGAAAACACGTGGCTTACACAGTGTCACAAAATGGCGGCTCCTCCCTATGGAATGTGCACGGAAACAAAATGGCACCCCTGAAGTTTCACGAAATGGCGGCTCCTCGCCGTGAAACGCAGGCTGAAACAAAATGGCGCCTCCCTATGGAGGTAGAGGGGAGGGGTTTCCGGTCCTGGCCAGTCCTCCCTGTGGGCAGGCCCAGTAGCTCTGGGACCTCCCCTTCACTCCCAAAACTCTGCGCAGCGCCTCCTGCTGGCCACCGGGAAGAGCTGCAGGACGGAGGCTCCGCTCTGCAGAACACCAGCGGCAGCGGCAGCAGCTGCACGCACCTCGCTGCTCTGCGTCTCACCGGCCGAGCGGCAGAGGGCGCTGCGCTGCCCACTGCCTGCACTCAGATGAGCCCGAAACCGTGAAGTCAGCGAGCGGGACCATAGCTAGCAGGGAGGTTTTGGCCCCTTTCTCGGTGCCCAGCTGGGCCTTTCCTGTTCTTAAGAGGGAAGGGGACAGAGCAAGTGACCTGCACACCCTGACTGTGTTTATGTACCGGTTTGAACTCCTGCGGCGCTGACAGAGACGACCTGTACGCGCTAGTGTCCAGGTGCTTTCCTTCCTCAGCGTTACGAGCCACGCACCGGGAGGAACACACAGCCGTTGCCAAAACAGATCCAGCTGGTTGAACACTCTTGCGCCCATCTTTGTCCACGGGCTGCTCGGTGATGGCCTTAAGGCAAGCTTCAGCGGGCCTTAAGCACACCCCGAGAGCCACCTGAACTTTCGGCACAAACGCCGGCGCAGGTGTAACCACCGCTTTCTGCTGCTGGGGAGCTCCTCCAACCACAGCTGCCTTTGCTGTGCGTGCCTGCTTAATTTCTACAGTCACGCTGTTGAGCAAAACCACGTCTGGAAAGGACAGTCTGCCCCTGTGACGTCTGCAGTTTTAGCAGCGCGTTCAGGTATCTGATTTTGTTATCTTGACACATGTGTGTCTGTTACCTAGCACTGTCGTGGTTTAAGCTGGCAGACTGAGAGACACCCCTGTCTCGCCGGCCCCAGGTCGGGCGCGGGATAGAGGCGCAAAGGAACGGTAACGGTGCGAGAAGTCCTGGGGCTGAGAGAAAGACCCTCTACTGGGGAAAGCAAAAGCCCAAAAGCCAGGCCCGCAAGCCCAGGAAAACTGGGCACGCATTCGCTGCTTTCCACTGGCAGGCAAATATTCCACTGCGCCCGGGAACAGCGGGCTCATTGCACGTAACAATCTCCTGGCAAGGCAGCGGCATCCATCCCGGCCTGACCCATTCCTCGAGCTTGACACCCGCTTCTGTTGCTGAGCGTGGCATCGTGGACAGCTTGGGCCGGCTGTGCAGCTCCGTCCCCTGGCTCTGGCCACTCCCAACCTCTGGTGCATCCCCTGCATCCTCGCTGGACGAACAGTGCAACAGGCAGAAAAGTCCTTGCCTCTGTGCAAGCACTGCTCTGCAGCAGCTGAAAACATGCGGGTCTTAGCACCCCCGTCTTCCATCAGAAGGACCAAAACACGGGCGTCCCGCGGGAGTCTGCAGCGTCAATGAACTCTACGCCAGGCAAAATCGTGACCATTAAAGCACTGCAGACAGAGCGTAGGACAGTCTCTGGAGCATCTACGTATAAGGAAGGGAAAAAAGATTTACTGACGTTTATTGAGAAAGTGCGTTCTCTAGAAGTCGATGAGAGTACACTTTGCTGTACGGGTCCGACCTCGTCCAGCAGCCCGATGCCCACACGTACCCACTCTCACTCTGTCCTCAGCAGGACAGGGTGGCGAATAAGATGGGAAATCTCCAGCGCTAACACTAAGACAGGGAGCTCGCTTACCAATCACGTTGACAGGCAAAACAGTCTGAGCGCGCAGGAAGTGACTTTATTTTATATTGCCGATTGCAGGCGGCGGTGGACAGCAAGGAATGAAAACATTTCCCCACCTCTCCCCCCCCCCTTCCCCCCCCCCCCTTCCCACCCTCCCTGGAAGCTACTTCCCAGGCTCACTTTCACTCCTTTCTGCCCAGTTCCCGGACCTCACCAGCCCACGTCCCTCGGGACCCACAGCCATCACAGGCTGGTCGTCACAGCTCCTCCGTGACGCTCCTTCCACCTAACGCTTCTCCCCTGCTGCCACGCGGGCACCCGGTGGGCTGCAGCCTCCCGCAGGCTCCAGCGGGCCGGGCTCCCCGTGGGCCGCAAATTCCCGTGGGCTGCGGCTTCCCTCGGGACACATCAACCTGCTGCGGCATGCTCTCCTCCTGGGGCTGCACGGGAAGCTCCGCTGTAGCTCCCGGAGCACCTCCACCTCCACCTCCACCTCCACCTCCTCCTGCTCCTCCCGCCCTGGCTCCTCCTCCTCCCGCTCCTCATCTTTCTTCTCCCGAGCCCGCTCCTCCTCTTGCTCCTCCTCCCGCTCCTCCTCCTGATCCGCCTCCCGCTCCTCCTCTGCTCAACTTGGCATTAGCAGGGCTGTTTCTCACACTTTTCCTCCCTCTCTCCCCACTGCTGGGCAGCATCGGCTGTCCTCTTTGTCCTCCCCTGCGGATACGTGCTCCAAGGCACCTCCGCCTGGCGTGCTCGGCTCAGCTTTGCCCTGTGGCGCTGCCACCGGAGCCGGGTCAAATCGACTGCGTCTGCCTTGCGGCACACCGGCTTTCTCCTCAGCCGCCACCCTCAGAGTCCAGTGACAGCACCTGAGCACCTACACCCCTCACACGCGCACCAAAACACGCGCCTTTGAGCATCTGAGCACCTCCTGCTCCAAAGGAAGCTGGCAACCGGTCAGAGGGAGACCCGAGAAAGTGACAGCTGGTAAAACAGAGGGCACTAAGCCAATCTCTCAGCGCTATGAAAACACGTGGCTTACACAGTGTCACAAAATGGCGGCTCCTCCCTATGGAATGTGCACGGAAACAAAATGGCGCCCCTGAAGTTTCACGAAATGGCGGCTCCTCGCCGTGAAACGCAGGCTGAAACAAAATGGCGCCTCCCTATGGAGGTAGAGGGGAGGGGTTTCCGGTCCTGGCCAGTCCTCCCTGTGGGCAGGCCCAGTAGCTCTGGGACCTCCCCTTCACTCCCAAAACTCTGCGCAGCGCCTCCTGCTGGCCACCGGGAAGAGCTGCAGGACGGAGGCTCCGCTCTGCAGAACACCAGCGGCAGCGGCAGCAGCTGCACGCACCTCGCTGCTCTGCGTCTCACCGGCCGAGCGGCAGAGGGCGCTGCGCTGCCCACTGCCTGCACTCAGATGAGCCCGAAACCGTGAAGTCAGCGAGCGGGACCATAGCTAGCAGGGAGGTTTTGGCCCCTTTCTCGGTGCCCAGCTGGGCCTTTCCTGTTCTTAAGAGGGAAGGGGACAGAGCAAGTGACCTGCACACCCTGACTGTGTTTATGTACCGGTTTGAACTCCTGCGGCGCTGACAGAGACGACCTGTACGCGCTAGTGTCCAGGTGCTTTCCTTCCTCAGCGTTACGAGCCACGCACCGGGAGGAACACACAGCCGTTGCCAAAACAGATCCAGCTGGTTGAACACTCTTGCGCCCATCTTTGTCCACGGGCTGCTCGGTGATGGCCTTAAGGCAAGCTTCAGCGGGCCTTAAGCACACCCCGAGAGCCACCTGAACTTTCGGCACAAACGCCGGCGCAGGTGTAACCACCGCTTTCTGCTGCTGGGGAGCTCCTCCAACCACAGCTGCCTTTGCTGTGCGTGCCTGCTTAATTTCTACAGTCACGCTGTTGAGCAAAACCACGTCTGGAAAGGACAGTCTGCCCCTGTGACGTCTGCAGTTTTAGCAGCGCGTTCAGGTATCTGATTTTGTTATCTTGACACATGTGTGTCTGTTACCTAGCACTGTCGTGGTTTAAGCTGGCAGACTGAGAGACACCCCTGTCTCGCCGGCCCCAGGTCGGGCGCGGGATAGAGGCGCAAAGGAACGGTAACGGTGCGAGAAGTCCTGGGGCTGAGAGAAAGACCCTCTACTGGGGAAAGCAAAAGCCCAAAAGCCAGGCCCGCAAGCCCAGGAAAACTGGGCACGCATTCGCTGCTTTCCACTGGCAGGCAAATATTCCACTGCGCCCGGGAACAGCGGGCTCATTGCACGTAACAATCTCCTGGCAAGGCAGCGGCATCCATCCCGGCCTGACCCATTCCTCGAGCTTGACACCCGCTTCTGTTGCTGAGCGTGGCATCGTGGACAGCTTGGGCCGGCTGTGCAGCTCCGTCCCCTGGCTCTGGCCACTCCCAACCTCTGGTGCATCCCCTGCATCCTCGCTGGACGAACAGTGCAACAGGCAGAAAAGTCCTTGCCTCTGTGCAAGCACTGCTCTGCAGCAGCTGAAAACATGCGGGTCTTAGCACCCCCGTCTTCCATCAGAAGGACCAAAACACGGGCGTCCCGCGGGAGTCTGCAGCGTCAATGAACTCTACGCCAGGCAAAATCGTGACCATTAAAGCACTGCAGACAGAGCGTAGGACAGTCTCTGGAGCATCTACGTATAAGGAAGGGAAAAAAGATTTACTGACGTTTATTGAGAAAGTGCGTTCTCTAGAAGTCGATGAGAGTACACTTTGCTGTACGGGTCCGACCTCGTCCAGCAGCCCGATGCCCACACGTACCCACTCTCACTCTGTCCTCAGCAGGACAGGGTGGCGAATAAGATGGGAAATCTCCAGCGCTAACACTAAGACAGGGAGCTCGCTTACCAATCACGTTGACAGGCAAAACAGTCTGAGCGCGCAGGAAGTGACTTTATTTTATATTGCCGATTGCAGGCGGCGGTGGACAGCAAGGAATGAAAACATTTCCCCACCTCTCCCCCCCCCCTTCCCCCCCCCCCTTCCCACCCTCCCTGGAAGCTACTTCCCAGGCTCACTTTCACTCCTTTCTGCCCAGTTCCCGGACCTCACCAGCCCACGTCCCTCGGGACCCACAGCCATCACAGGCTGGTCGTCACAGCTCCTCCGTGACGCTCCTTCCACCTAACGCTTCTCCCCTGCTGCCACGCGGGCACCCGGTGGGCTGCAGCCTCCCGCAGGCTCCAGCGGGCCGGGCTCCCCGTGGGCCGCAAATTCCCGTGGGCTGCGGCTTCCCTCGGGACGCATCAACCTGCTGCGGCATGCTCTCCTCCTGGGGCTGCACGGGAAGCTCCGCTGTAGCTCCCGGAGCACCTCCACCTCCACCTCCACCTCCACCTCCTCCTGCTCCTCCCGCCCTGGCTCCTCCTCCTCCCGCTCCTCATCTTTCTTCTCCCGAGCCCGCTCCTCCTCTTGCTCCTCCTCCCGCTCCTCCTCCTGATCCGCCTCCCGCTCCTCCTCTGCTCAACTTGGCATTAGCAGGGCTGTTTCTCACACTTTTCCTCCCTCTCTCCCCACTGCTGGGCAGCATCGGCTGTCCTCTTTGTCCTCCCCTGCGGATACGTGCTCCAAGGCACCTCCGCCTGGCGTGCTCGGCTCAGCTTTGCCCTGTGGCGCTGCCACCGGAGCCGGGTCAAATCGACTGCGTCTGCCTTGCGGCACACCGGCTTTCTCCTCAGCCGCCACCCTCAGAGTCCAGTGACAGCACCTGAGCACCTACACCCCTCACACGCGCACCAAAACACGCGCCTTTGAGCATCTGAGCACCTCCTGCTCCAAAGGAAGCTGGCAACCGGTCAGAGGGAGACCCGAGAAAGTGACAGCTGGTAAAACAGAGGGCACTAAGCCAATCTCTCAGCGCTATGAAAACACGTGGCTTACACAGTGTCACAAAATGGCGGCTCCTCCCTATGGAATGTGCACGGAAACAAAATGGCGCCCCTGAAGTTTCACGAAATGGCGGCTCCTCGCCGTGAAACGCAGGCTGAAACAAAATGGCGCCTCCCTATGGAGGTAGAGGGGAGGGGTTTCCGGTCCTGGCCAGTCCTCCCTGTGGGCAGGCCCAGTAGCTCTGGGACCTCCCCTTCACTCCCAAAACTCTGCGCAGCGCCTCCTGCTGGCCACCGGGAAGAGCTGCAGGACGGAGGCTCCGCTCTGCAGAACACCAGCGGCAGCGGCAGCAGCTGCACGCACCTCGCTGCTCTGCGTCTCACCGGCCGAGCGGCAGAGGGCGCTGCGCTGCCCACTGCCTGCACTCAGATGAGCCCGAAACCGTGAAGTCAGCGAGCGGGACCATAGCTAGCAGGGAGGTTTTGGCCCCTTTCTCGGTGCCCAGCTGGGCCTTTCCTGTTCTTAAGAGGGAAGGGGACAGAGCAAGTGACCTGCACACCCTGACTGTGTTTATGTACCGGTTTGAACTCCTGCGGCGCTGACAGAGACGACCTGTACGCGCTAGTGTCCAGGTGCTTTCCTTCCTCAGCGTTACGAGCCACGCACCGGGAGGAACACACAGCCGTTGCCAAAACAGATCCAGCTGGTTGAACACTCTTGCGCCCATCTTTGTCCACGGGCTGCTCGGTGATGGCCTTAAGGCAAGCTTCAGCGGGCCTTAAGCACACCCCGAGAGCCACCTGAACTTTCGGCACAAACGCCGGCGCAGGTGTAACCACCGCTTTCTGCTGCTGGGGAGCTCCTCCAACCACAGCTGCCTTTGCTGTGCGTGCCTGCTTAATTTCTACAGTCACGCTGTTGAGCAAAACCACGTCTGGAAAGGACAGTCTGCCCCTGTGACGTCTGCAGTTTTAGCAGCGCGTTCAGGTATCTGATTTTGTTATCTTGACACATGTGTGTCTGTTACCTAGCACTGTCGTGGTTTAAGCTGGCAGACTGAGAGACACCCCTGTCTCGCCGGCCCCAGGTCGGGCGCGGGATAGAGGCGCAAAGGAACGGTAACGGTGCGAGAAGTCCTGGGGCTGAGAGAAAGACCCTCTACTGGGGAAAGCAAAAGCCCAAAAGCCAGGCCCGCAAGCCCAGGAAAACTGGGCACGCATTCGCTGCTTTCCACTGGCAGGCAAATATTCCACTGCGCCCGGGAACAGCGGGCTCATTGCACGTAACAATCTCCTGGCAAGGCAGCGGCATCCATCCCGGCCTGACCCATTCCTCGAGCTTGACACCCGCTTCTGTTGCTGAGCGTGGCATCGTGGACAGCTTGGGCCGGCTGTGCAGCTCCGTCCCCTGGCTCTGGCCACTCCCAACCTCTGGTGCATCCCCTGCATCCTCGCTGGACGAACAGTGCAACAGGCAGAAAAGTCCTTGCCTCTGTGCAAGCACTGCTCTGCAGCAGCTGAAAACATGCGGGTCTTAGCACCCCCGTCTTCCATCAGAAGGACCAAAACACGGGCGTCCCGCGGGAGTCTGCAGCGTCAATGAACTCTACGCCAGGCAAAATCGTGACCATTAAAGCACTGCAGACAGAGCGTAGGACAGTCTCTGGAGCATCTACGTATAAGGAAGGGAAAAAAGATTTACTGACGTTTATTGAGAAAGTGCGTTCTCTAGAAGTCGATGAGAGTACACTTTGCTGTACGGGTCCGACCTCGTCCAGCAGCCCGATGCCCACACGTACCCACTCTCACTCTGTCCTCAGCAGGACAGGGTGGCGAATAAGATGGGAAATCTCCAGCGCTAACACTAAGACAGGGAGCTCGCTTACCAATCACGTTGACAGGCAAAACAGTCTGAGCGCGCAGGAAGTGACTTTATTTTATATTGCCGATTGCAGGCGGCGGTGGACAGCAAGGAATGAAAACATTTCCCCACCTCTCCCCCCCCCCCCCTTCCCACCCTCCCTGGAAGCTACTTCCCAGGCTCACTTTCACTCCTTTCTGCCCAGTTCCCGGACCTCACCAGCCCACGTCCCTCGGGACCCACAGCCATCACAGGCTGGTCGTCACAGCTCCTCCGTGACGCTCCTTCCACCTAACGCTTCTCCCCTGCTGCCACGCGGGCACCCGGTGGGCTGCAGCCTCCCGCAGGCTCCAGCGGGCCGGGCTCCCCGTGGGCCGCAAATTCCCGTGGGCTGCGGCTTCCCTCGGGACGCATCAACCTGCTGCGGCATGCTCTCCTCCTGGGGCTGCACGGGAAGCTCCGCTGTAGCTCCCGGAGCACCTCCACCTCCACCTCCACCTCCACCTCCTCCTGCTCCTCCCGCCCTGGCTCCTCCTCCTCCCGCTCCTCATCTTTCTTCTCCCGAGCCCGCTCCTCCTCTTGCTCCTCCTCCCGCTCCTCCTCCTGATCCGCCTCCCGCTCCTCCTCTGCTCAACTTGGCATTAGCAGGGCTGTTTCTCACACTTTTCCTCCCTCTCTCCCCACTGCTGGGCAGCATCGGCTGTCCTCTTTGTCCTCCCCTGCGGATACGTGCTCCAAGGCACCTCCGCCTGGCGTGCTCGGCTCAGCTTTGCCCTGTGGCGCTGCCACCGGAGCCGGGTCAAATCGACTGCGTCTGCCTTGCGTCACACCGGCTTTCTCCTCAGCCGCCACCCTCAGAGTCCAGTGACAGCACCTGAGCACCTACACCCCTCACACGCGCACCAAAACACGTGCCTTTGAGCATCTGAGCACCTCCTGCTCCAAAGGAAGCTGGCAACCGGTCAGAGGGAGACCCGAGAAAGTGACAGCTGGTAAAACAGAGGGCACTAAGCCAATCTCTCAACGCTATGAAAACACGTGGCTTACACAGTGTCACAAAATGGCGGCTCCTCCCTATGGAATGTGCACGGAAACAAAATGGCGCCCCTGAAGTTTCACGAAATGGCGGCTCCTCGCCGTGAAACGCAGGCTGAAACAAAATGGCGCCTCCCTATGGAGGTAGAGGGGAGGGGTTTCCGGTCCTGGCCAGTCCTCCCTGTGGGCAGGCCCAGTAGCTCTGGGACCTCCCCTTCACTCCCAAAACTCTGCGCAGCGCCTCCTGCTGGCCACCGGGAAGAGCTGCAGGACGGAGGCTCCGCTCTGCAGAACACCAGCGGCAGCGGCAGCAGCTGCACGCACCTCGCTGCTCTGCGTCTCACCGGCCGAGCGGCAGAGGGCGCTGCGCTGCCCACTGCCTGCACTCAGATGAGCCCGAAACCGTGAAGTCAGCGAGCGGGACCATAGCTAGCAGGGAGGTTTTGGCCCCTTTCTCGGTGCCCAGCTGGGCCTTTCCTGTTCTTAAGAGGGAAGGGGACAGAGCAAGTGACCTGCACACCCTGACTGTGTTTATGTACCGGTTTGAACTCCTGCGGCGCTGACAGAGACGACCTGTACGCGCTAGTGTCCAGGTGCTTTCCTTCCTCAGCGTTACGAGCCACGCACCGGGAGGAACACACAGCCGTTGCCAAAACAGATCCAGCTGGTTGAACACTCTTGCGCCCATCTTTGTCCACGGGCTGCTCGGTGATGGCCTTAAGGCAAGCTTCAGCGGGCCTTAAGCACACCCCGAGAGCCACCTGAACTTTCGGCACAAACGCCGGCGCAGGTGTAACCACCGCTTTCTGCTGCTGGGGAGCTCCTCCAACCACAGCTGCCTTTGCTGTGCGTGCCTGCTTAATTTCTACAGTCACGCTGTTGAGCAAAACCACGTCTGGAAAGGACAGTCTGCCCCTGTGACGTCTGCAGTTTTAGCAGCGCGTTCAGGTATCTGATTTTGTTATCTTGACACATGTGTGTCTGTTACCTAGCACTGTCGTGGTTTAAGCTGGCAGACTGAGAGACACCCCTGTCTCGCCGGCCCCAGGTCGGGCGCGGGATAGAGGCGCAAAGGAACGGTAACGGTGCGAGAAGTCCTGGGGCTGAGAGAAAGACCCTCTACTGGGGAAAGCAAAAGCCCAAAAGCCAGGCCCGCAAGCCCAGGAAAACTGGGCACGCATTCGCTGCTTTCCACTGGCAGGCAAATATTCCACTGCGCCCGGGAACAGCGGGCTCATTGCACGTAACAATCTCCTGGCAAGGCAGCGGCATCCATCCCGGCCTGACCCATTCCTCGAGCTTGACACCCGCTTCTGTTGCTGAGCGTGGCATCGTGGACAGCTTGGGCCGGCTGTGCAGCTCCGTCCCCTGGCTCTGGCCACTCCCAACCTCTGGTGCATCCCCTGCATCCTCGCTGGACGAACAGTGCAACAGGCAGAAAAGTCCTTGCCTCTGTGCAAGCACTGCTCTGCAGCAGCTGAAAACATGCGGGTCTTAGCACCCCCGTCTTCCATCAGAAGGACCAAAACACGGGCGTCCCGCGGGAGTCTGCAGCGTCAATGAACTCTACGCCAGGCAAAATCGTGACCATTAAAGCACTGCAGACAGAGCGTAGGACAGTCTCTGGAGCATCTACGTATAAGGAAGGGAAAAAAGATTTACTGACGTTTATTGAGAAAGTGCGTTCTCTAGAAGTCGATGAGAGTACACTTTGCTGTACGGGTCCGACCTCGTCCAGCAGCCCGATGCCCACACGTACCCACTCTCACTCTGTCCTCAGCAGGACAGGGTGGCGAATAAGATGGGAAATCTCCAGCGCTAACACTAAGACAGGGAGCTCGCTTACCAATCACGTTGACAGGCAAAACAGTCTGAGCGCGCAGGAAGTGACTTTATTTTATATTGCCGATTGCAGGCGGCGGTGGACAGCAAGGAATGAAAACATTTCCCCACCTCTCCCCCCCCCCCCTTCCCACCCTCCCTGGAAGCTACTTCCCAGGCTCACTTTCACTCCTTTCTGCCCAGTTCCCGGACCTCACCAGCCCACGTCCCTCGGGACCCACAGCCATCACAGGCTGGTCGTCACAGCTCCTCCGTGACGCTCCTTCCACCTAACGCTTCTCCCCTGCTGCCACGCGGGCACCCGGTGGGCTGCAGCCTCCCGCAGGCTCCAGCGGGCCGGGCTCCCCGTGGGCCGCAAATTCCCGTGGGCTGCGGCTTCCCTCGGGACGCATCAACCTGCTGCGGCATGCTCTCCTCCTGGGGCTGCACGGGAAGCTCCGCTGTAGCTCCCGGAGCACCTCCACCTCCACCTCCACCTCCTCCTGCTCCTCCCGCCCTGGCTCCTCCTCCTCCCGCTCCTCATCTTTCTTCTCCCGAGCCCGCTCCTCCTCTTGCTCCTCCTCCCGCTCCTCCTCCTGATCCGCCTCCCGCTCCTCCTCTGCTCAACTTGGCATTAGCAGGGCTGTTTCTCACACTTTTCCTCCCTCTCTCCCCACTGCTGGGCAGCATCGGCTGTCCTCTTTGTCCTCCCCTGCGGATACGTGCTCCAAGGCACCTCCGCCTGGCGTGCTCGGCTCAGCTTTGCCCTGTGGCGCTGCCACCGGAGCCGGGTCAAATCGACTGCGTCTGCCTTGCGGCACACCGGCTTTCTCCTCAGCCGCCACCCTCAGAGTCCAGTGACAGCACCTGAGCACCTACACCCCTCACACGCGCACCAAAACACGCGCCTTTGAGCATCTGAGCACCTCCTGCTCCAAAGGAAGCTGGCAACCGGTCAGAGGGAGACCCGAGAAAGTGACAGCTGGTAAAACAGAGGGCACTAAGCCAATCTCTCAACGCTATGAAAACACGTGGCTTACACAGTGTCACAAAATGGCGGCTCCTCCCTATGGATTGTGCACGGAAACAAAATGGCGCCCCTGAAGTTTCACGAAATGGCGGCTCCTCGCCGTGAAACGCAGGCTGAAACAAAATGGCGCCTCCCTATGGAGGTAGAGGGGAGGGGTTTCCGGTCCTGGCCAGTCCTCCCTGTGGGCAGGCCCAGTAGCTCTGGGACCTCCCCTTCACTCCCAAAACTCTGCGCAGCGCCTCCTGCTGGCCACCGGGAAGAGCTGCAGGACGGAGGCTCCGCTCTGCAGAACACCAGCGGCAGCGGCAGCAGCTGCACGCACCTCGCTGCTCTGCGTCTCACCGGCCGAGCGGCAGAGGGCGCTGCGCTGCCCACTGCCTGCACTCAGATGAGCCCGAAACCGTGAAGTCAGCGAGCGGGACCATAGCTAGCAGGGAGGTTTTGGCCCCTTTCTCGGTGCCCAGCTGGGCCTTTCCTGTTCTTAAGAGGGAAGGGGACAGAGCAAGTGACCTGCACACCCTGACTGTGTTTATGTACCGGTTTGAACTCCTGCGGCGCTGACAGAGACGACCTGTACGCGCTAGTGTCCAGGTGCTTTCCTTCCTCAGCGTTACGAGCCACGCACCGGGAGGAACACACAGCCGTTGCCAAAACAGATCCAGCTGGTTGAACACTCTTGCGCCCATCTTTGTCCACGGGCTGCTCGGTGATGGCCTTAAGGCAAGCTTCAGCGGGCCTTAAGCACACCCCGAGAGCCACCTGAACTTTCGGCACAAACGCCGGCGCAGGTGTAACCACCGCTTTCTGCTGCTGGGGAGCTCCTCCAACCACAGCTGCCTTTGCTGTGCGTGCCTGCTTAATTTCTACAGTCACGCTGTTGAGCAAAACCACGTCTGGAAAGGACAGTCTGCCCCTGTGACGTCTGCAGTTTTAGCAGCGCGTTCAGGTATCTGATTTTGTTATCTTGACACATGTGTGTCTGTTACCTAGCACTGTCGTGGTTTAAGCTGGCAGACTGAGAGACACCCCTGTCTCGCCGGCCCCAGGTCGGGCGCGGGATAGAGGCGCAAAGGAACGGTAACGGTGCGAGAAGTCCTGGGGCTGAGAGAAAGACCCTCTACTGGGGAAAGCAAAAGCCCAAAAGCCAGGCCCGCAAGCCCAGGAAAACTGGGCACGCATTCGCTGCTTTCCACTGGCAGGCAAATATTCCACTGCGCCCGGGAACAGCGGGCTCATTGCACGTAACAATCTCCTGGCAAGGCAGCGGCATCCATCCCGGCCTGACCCATTCCTCGAGCTTGACACCCGCTTCTGTTGCTGAGCGTGGCATCGTGGACAGCTTGGGCCGGCTGTGCAGCTCCGTCCCCTGGCTCTGGCCACTCCCAACCTCTGGTGCATCCCCTGCATCCTCGCTGGACGAACAGTGCAACAGGCAGAAAAGTCCTTGCCTCTGTGCAAGCACTGCTCTGCAGCAGCTGAAAACATGCGGGTCTTAGCACCCCCGTCTTCCATCAGAAGGACCAAAACACGGGCGTCCCGCGGGAGTCTGCAGCGTCAATGAACTCTACGCCAGGCAAAATCGTGACCATTAAAGCACTGCAGACAGAGCGTAGGACAGTCTCTGGAGCATCTACGTATAAGGAAGGGAAAAAAGATTTACTGACGTTTATTGAGAAAGTGCGTTCTCTAGAAGTCGATGAGAGTACACTTTGCTGTACGGGTCCGACCTCGTCCAGCAGCCCGATGCCCACACGTACCCACTCTCACTCTGTCCTCAGCAGGACAGGGTGGCGAATAAGATGGGAAATCTCCAGCGCTAACACTAAGACAGGGAGCTCGCTTACCAATCACGTTGACAGGCAAAACAGTCTGAGCGCGCAGGAAGTGACTTTATTTTATATTGCCGATTGCAGGCGGCGGTGGACAGCAAGGAATGAAAACATTTCCCCACCTCTCCCCCCCCCCTTCCCCCCCCCCCCTTCCCACCCTCCCTGGAAGCTACTTCCCAGGCTCACTTTCACTCCTTTCTGCCCAGTTCCCGGACCTCACCAGCCCACGTCCCTCGGGACCCACAGCCATCACAGGCTGGTCGTCACAGCTCCTCCGTGACGCTCCTTCCACCTAACGCTTCTCCCCTGCTGCCACGCGGGCACCCGGTGGGCTGCAGCCTCCCGCAGGCTCCAGCGGGCCGGGCTCCCCGTGGGCCGCAAATTCCCGTGGGCTGCGGCTTCCCTCGGGACACATCAACCTGCTGCGGCATGCTCTCCTCCTGGGGCTGCACGGGAAGCTCCGCTGTAGCTCCCGGAGCACCTCCACCTCCACCTCCACCTCCTCCTGCTCCTCCCGCCCTGGCTCCTCCTCCTCCCGCTCCTCATCTTTCTTCTCCTGAGCCCGCTCCTCCTCTTGCTCCTCCTCCTCCCGCTCCTCCTCCTGATCTGCCTCCCGCTCCTCCTCTGCTCAACTTGGCATTAGCAGGGCTGTTTCTCACACTTTTCCTCCCTCTCTCCCCACTGCTGGGCAGCATCGGCTGTCCTCTTTGTCCTCCCCTGCGGATACGTGCTCCAAGGCACCTCCGCCTGGCGTGCTCGGCTCAGCTTTGCCCTGTGGCGCTGCCACCGGAGCCGGGTCAAATCGACTGCGTCTGCCTTGCGGCACACCGGCTTTCTCCTCAGCCGCCACCCTCAGAGTCCAGTGACAGCACCTGAGCACCTACACCCCTCACACGCGCACCAAAACACGCGCCTTTGAGCATCTGAGCACCTCCTGCTCCAAAGGAAGCTGGCAACCGGTCAGAGGGAGACCCGAGAAAGTGACAGCTGGTAAAACAGAGGGCACTAAGCCAATCTCTCAGCGCTATGAAAACACGTGGCTTACACAGTGTCACAAAATGGCGGCTCCTCCCTATGGAATGTGCACGGAAACAAAATGGCGCCCCTGAAGTTTCACGAAATGGCGGCTCCTCGCCGTGAAACGCAGGCTGAAACAAAATGGCGCCTCCCTATGGAGGTAGAGGGGAGGGGTTTCCGGTCCTGGCCAGTCCTCCCTGTGGGCAGGCCCAGTAGCTCTGGGACCTCCCCTTCACTCCCAAAACTCTGCGCAGCGCCTCCTGCTGGCCACCGGGAAGAGCTGCAGGACGGAGGCTCCGCTCTGCAGAACACCAGCGGCAGCGGCAGCAGCTGCACGCACCTCGCTGCTCTGCGTCTCACCGGCCGAGCGGCAGAGGGCGCTGCGCTGCCCACTGCCTGCACTCAGATGAGCCCGAAACCGTGAAGTCAGCGAGCGGGACCATAGCTAGCAGGGAGGTTTTGGCCCCTTTCTCGGTGCCCAGCTGGGCCTTTCCTGTTCTTAAGAGGGAAGGGGACAGAGCAAGTGACCTGCACACCCTGACTGTGTTTATGTACCGGTTTGAACTCCTGCGGCGCTGACAGAGACGACCTGTACGCGCTAGTGTCCAGGTGCTTTCCTTCCTCAGCGTTACGAGCCACGCACCGGGAGGAACACACAGCCGTTGCCAAAACAGATCCAGCTGGTTGAACACTCTTGCGCCCATCTTTGTCCACGGGCTGCTCGGTGATGGCCTTAAGGCAAGCTTCAGCGGGCCTTAAGCACACCCCGAGAGCCACCTGAACTTTCGGCACAAACGCCGGCGCAGGTGTAACCACCGCTTTCTGCTGCTGGGGAGCTCCTCCAACCACAGCTGCCTTTGCTGTGCGTGCCTGCTTAATTTCTACAGTCACGCTGTTGAGCAAAACCACGTCTGGAAAGGACAGTCTGCCCCTGTGACGTCTGCAGTTTTAGCAGCGCGTTCAGGTATCTGATTTTGTTATCTTGACACATGTGTGTCTGTTACCTAGCACTGTCGTGGTTTAAGCTGGCAGACTGAGAGACACCCCTGTCTCGCCGGCCCCAGGTCGGGCGCGGGATAGAGGCGCAAAGGAACGGTAACGGTGCGAGAAGTCCTGGGGCTGAGAGAAAGACCCTCTACTGGGGAAAGCAAAAGCCCAAAAGCCAGGCCCGCAAGCCCAGGAAAACTGGGCACGCATTCGCTGCTTTCCACTGGCAGGCAAATATTCCACTGCGCCCGGGAACAGCGGGCTCATTGCACGTAACAATCTCCTGGCAAGGCAGCGGCATCCATCCCGGCCTGACCCATTCCTCGAGCTTGACACCCGCTTCTGTTGCTGAGCGTGGCATCGTGGACAGCTTGGGCCGGCTGTGCAGCTCCGTCCCCTGGCTCTGGCCACTCCCAACCTCTGGTGCATCCCCTGCATCCTCGCTGGACGAACAGTGCAACAGGCAGAAAAGTCCTTGCCTCTGTGCAAGCACTGCTCTGCAGCAGCTGAAAACATGCGGGTCTTAGCACCCCCGTCTTCCATCAGAAGGACCAAAACACGGGCGTCCCGCGGGAGTCTGCAGCGTCAATGAACTCTACGCCAGGCAAAATCGTGACCATTAAAGCACTGCAGACAGAGCGTAGGACAGTCTCTGGAGCATCTACGTATAAGGAAGGGAAAAAAGATTTACTGACGTTTATTGAGAAAGTGCGTTCTCTAGAAGTCGATGAGAGTACACTTTGCTGTACGGGTCCGACCTCGTCCAGCAGCCCGATGCCCACACGTACCCACTCTCACTCTGTCCTCAGCAGGACAGGGTGGCGAATAAGATGGGAAATCTCCAGCGTTAACACTAAGACAGGGAGCTCGCTTACCAATCACGTTGACAGGCAAAACAGTCTGAGCGCGCAGGAAGTGACTTTATTTTATATTGCCGATTGCAGGCGGCGGTGGACAGCAAGGAATGAAAACATTTCCCCACCTCTCCCCCCCCCCCCTTCCCCCCCCCCTTCCCACCCTCCCTGGAAGCTACTTCCCAGGCTCACTTTCACTCCTTTCTGCCCAGTTCCCGGACCTCACCAGCCCACGTCCCTCGGGACCCACAGCCATCACAGGCTGGTCGTCACAGCTCCTCCGTGACGCTCCTTCCACCTAACGCTTCTCCCCTGCTGCCACGCGGGCACCCGGTGGGCTGCAGCCTCCCGCAGGCTCCAGCGGGCCGGGCTCCCCGTGGGCCGCAAATTCCCGTGGGCTGCGGCTTCCCTCGGGACGCATCAACCTGCTGCGGCATGCTCTCCTCCTGGGGCTGCACGGGAAGCTCCGCTGTAGCTCCCGGAGCACCTCCACCTCCACCTCCACCTCCACCTCCTCCTGCTCCTCCCGCCCTGGCTCCTCCTCCTCCCGCTCCTCATCTTTCTTCTCCCGAGCCCGCTCCTCCTCTTGCTCCTCCTCCCGCTCCTCCTCCTGATCCGCCTCCCGCTCCTCCTCTGCTCAACTTGGCATTAGCAGGGCTGTTTCTCACACTTTTCCTCCCTCTCTCCCCACTGCTGGGCAGCATCGGCTGTCCTCTTTGTCCTCCCCTGCGGATACGTGCTCCAAGGCACCTCCGCCTGGCGTGCTCGGCTCAGCTTTGCCCTGTGGCGCTGCCACCGGAGCCGGGTCAAATCGACTGCGTCTGCCTTGCGGCACACCGGCTTTCTCCTCAGCCGCCACCCTCAGAGTCCAGTGACAGCACCTGAGCACCTACACCCCTCACACGCGCACCAAAACACGCGCCTTTGAGCATCTGAGCACCTCCTGCTCCAAAGGAAGCTGGCAACCGGTCAGAGGGAGACCCGAGAAAGTGACAGCTGGTAAAACAGAGGGCACTAAGCCAATCTCTCAGCGCTATGAAAACACGTGGCTTACACAGTGTCACAAAATGGCGGCTCCTCCCTATGGAATGTGCACGGAAACAAAATGGCGCCCCTGAAGTTTCACGAAATGGCGGCTCCTCGCCGTGAAACGCAGGCTGAAACAAAATGGCGCCTCCCTATGGAGGTAGAGGGGAGGGGTTTCCGGTCCTGGCCAGTCCTCCCTGTGGGCAGGCCCAGTAGCTCTGGGACCTCCCCTTCACTCCCAAAACTCTGCGCAGCGCCTCCTGCTGGCCACCGGGAAGAGCTGCAGGACGGAGGCTCCGCTCTGCAGAACACCAGCGGCAGCGGCAGCAGCTGCACGCACCTCGCTGCTCTGCGTCTCACCGGCCGAGCGGCAGAGGGCGCTGCGCTGCCCACTGCCTGCACTCAGATGAGCCCGAAACCGTGAAGTCAGCGAGCGGGACCATAGCTAGCAGGGAGGTTTTGGCCCCTTTCTCGGTGCCCAGCTGGGCCTTTCCTGTTCTTAAGAGGGAAGGGGACAGAGCAAGTGACCTGCACACCCTGACTGTGTTTATGTACCGGTTTGAACTCCTGCGGCGCTGACAGAGACGACCTGTACGCGCTAGTGTCCAGGTGCTTTCCTTCCTCAGCGTTACGAGCCACGCACCGGGAGGAACACACAGCCGTTGCCAAAACAGATCCAGCTGGTTGAACACTCTTGCGCCCATCTTTGTCCACGGGCTGCTCGGTGATGGCCTTAAGGCAAGCTTCAGCGGGCCTTAAGCACACCCCGAGAGCCACCTGAACTTTCGGCACAAACGCCGGCGCAGGTGTAACCACCGCTTTCTGCTGCTGGGGAGCTCCTCCAACCACAGCTGCCTTTGCTGTGCGTGCCTGCTTAATTTCTACAGTCACGCTGTTGAGCAAAACCACGTCTGGAAAGGACAGTCTGCCCCTGTGACGTCTGCAGTTTTAGCAGCGCGTTCAGGTATCTGATTTTGTTATCTTGACACATGTGTGTCTGTTACCTAGCACTGTCGTGGTTTAAGCTGGCAGACTGAGAGACACCCCTGTCTCGCCGGCCCCAGGTCGGGCGCGGGATAGAGGCGCAAAGGAACGGTAACGGTGCGAGAAGTCCTGGGGCTGAGAGAAAGACCCTCTACTGGGGAAAGCAAAAGCCCAAAAGCCAGGCCCGCAAGCCCAGGAAAACTGGGCACGCATTCGCTGCTTTCCACTGGCAGGCAAATATTCCACTGCGCCCGGGAACAGCGGGCTCATTGCACGTAACAATCTCCTGGCAAGGCAGCGGCATCCATCCCGGCCTGACCCATTCCTCGAGCTTGACACCCGCTTCTGTTGCTGAGCGTGGCATCGTGGACAGCTTGGGCCGGCTGTGCAGCTCCGTCCCCTGGCTCTGGCCACTCCCAACCTCTGGTGCATCCCCTGCATCCTCGCTGGACGAACAGTGCAACAGGCAGAAAAGTCCTTGCCTCTGTGCAAGCACTGCTCTGCAGCAGCTGAAAACATGCGGGTCTTAGCACCCCCGTCTTCCATCAGAAGGACCAAAACACGGGCGTCCCGCGGGAGTCTGCAGCGTCAATGAACTCTACGCCAGGCAAAATCGTGACCATTAAAGCACTGCAGACAGAGCGTAGGACAGTCTCTGGAGCATCTACGTATAAGGAAGGGAAAAAAGATTTACTGACGTTTATTGAGAAAGTGCGTTCTCTAGAAGTCGATGAGAGTACACTTTGCTGTACGGGTCCGACCTCGTCCAGCAGCCCGATGCCCACACGTACCCACTCTCACTCTGTCCTCAGCAGGACAGGGTGGCGAATAAGATGGGAAATCTCCAGCGCTAACACTAAGACAGGGAGCTCGCTTACCAATCACGTTGACAGGCAAAACAGTCTGAGCGCGCAGGAAGTGACTTTATTTTATATTGCCGATTGCAGGCGGCGGTGGACAGCAAGGAATGAAAACATTTCCCCACCTCTCCCCCCCCCCCCCTTCCCACCCTCCCTGGAAGCTACTTCCCAGGCTCACTTTCACTCCTTTCTGCCCAGTTCCCGGACCTCACCAGCCCACGTCCCTCGGGACCCACAGCCATCACAGGCTGGTCGTCACAGCTCCTCCGTGACGCTCCTTCCACCTAACGCTTCTCCCCTGCTGCCACGCGGGCACCCGGTGGGCTGCAGCCTCCCGCAGGCTCCAGCGGGCCGGGCTCCCCGTGGGCCGCAAATTCCCGTGGGCTGCGGCTTCCCTCGGGACGCATCAACCTGCTGCGGCATGCTCTCCTCCTGGGGCTGCACGGGAAGCTCCGCTGTAGCTCCCGGAGCACCTCCACCTCCACCTCCACCTCCACCTCCTCCTGCTCCTCCCGCCCTGGCTCCTCCTCCTCCCGCTCCTCATCTTTCTTCTCCCGAGCCCGCTCCTCCTCTTGCTCCTCCTCCCGCTCCTCCTCCTGATCCGCCTCCCGCTCCTCCTCTGCTCAACTTGGCATTAGCAGGGCTGTTTCTCACACTTTTCCTCCCTCTCTCCCCACTGCTGGGCAGCATCGGCTGTCCTCTTTGTCCTCCCCTGCGGATACGTGCTCCAAGGCACCTCCGCCTGGCGTGCTCGGCTCAGCTTTGCCCTGTGGCGCTGCCACCGGAGCCGGGTCAAATCGACTGCGTCTGCCTTGCGTCACACCGGCTTTCTCCTCAGCCGCCACCCTCAGAGTCCAGTGACAGCACCTGAGCACCTACACCCCTCACACGCGCACCAAAACACGTGCCTTTGAGCATCTGAGCACCTCCTGCTCCAAAGGAAGCTGGCAACCGGTCAGAGGGAGACCCGAGAAAGTGACAGCTGGTAAAACAGAGGGCACTAAGCCAATCTCTCAACGCTATGAAAACACGTGGCTTACACAGTGTCACAAAATGGCGGCTCCTCCCTATGGAATGTGCACGGAAACAAAATGGCGCCCCTGAAGTTTCACGAAATGGCGGCTCCTCGCCGTGAAACGCAGGCTGAAACAAAATGGCGCCTCCCTATGGAGGTAGAGGGGAGGGGTTTCCGGTCCTGGCCAGTCCTCCCTGTGGGCAGGCCCAGTAGCTCTGGGACCTCCCCTTCACTCCCAAAACTCTGCGCAGCGCCTCCTGCTGGCCACCGGGAAGAGCTGCAGGACGGAGGCTCCGCTCTGCAGAACACCAGCGGCAGCGGCAGCAGCTGCACGCACCTCGCTGCTCTGCGTCTCACCGGCCGAGCGGCAGAGGGCGCTGCGCTGCCCACTGCCTGCACTCAGATGAGCCCGAAACCGTGAAGTCAGCGAGCGGGACCATAGCTAGCAGGGAGGTTTTGGCCCCTTTCTCGGTGCCCAGCTGGGCCTTTCCTGTTCTTAAGAGGGAAGGGGACAGAGCAAGTGACCTGCACACCCTGACTGTGTTTATGTACCGGTTTGAACTCCTGCGGCGCTGACAGAGACGACCTGTACGCGCTAGTGTCCAGGTGCTTTCCTTCCTCAGCGTTACGAGCCACGCACCGGGAGGAACACACAGCCGTTGCCAAAACAGATCCAGCTGGTTGAACACTCTTGCGCCCATCTTTGTCCACGGGCTGCTCGGTGATGGCCTTAAGGCAAGCTTCAGCGGGCCTTAAGCACACCCCGAGAGCCACCTGAACTTTCGGCACAAACGCCGGCGCAGGTGTAACCACCGCTTTCTGCTGCTGGGGAGCTCCTCCAACCACAGCTGCCTTTGCTGTGCGTGCCTGCTTAATTTCTACAGTCACGCTGTTGAGCAAAACCACGTCTGGAAAGGACAGTCTGCCCCTGTGACGTCTGCAGTTTTAGCAGCGCGTTCAGGTATCTGATTTTGTTATCTTGACACATGTGTGTCTGTTACCTAGCACTGTCGTGGTTTAAGCTGGCAGACTGAGAGACACCCCTGTCTCGCCGGCCCCAGGTCGGGCGCGGGATAGAGGCGCAAAGGAACGGTAACGGTGCGAGAAGTCCTGGGGCTGAGAGAAAGACCCTCTACTGGGGAAAGCAAAAGCCCAAAAGCCAGGCCCGCAAGCCCAGGAAAACTGGGCACGCATTCGCTGCTTTCCACTGGCAGGCAAATATTCCACTGCGCCCGGGAACAGCGGGCTCATTGCACGTAACAATCTCCTGGCAAGGCAGCGGCATCCATCCCGGCCTGACCCATTCCTCGAGCTTGACACCCGCTTCTGTTGCTGAGCGTGGCATCGTGGACAGCTTGGGCCGGCTGTGCAGCTCCGTCCCCTGGCTCTGGCCACTCCCAACCTCTGGTGCATCCCCTGCATCCTCGCTGGACGAACAGTGCAACAGGCAGAAAAGTCCTTGCCTCTGTGCAAGCACTGCTCTGCAGCAGCTGAAAACATGCGGGTCTTAGCACCCCCGTCTTCCATCAGAAGGACCAAAACACGGGCGTCCCGCGGGAGTCTGCAGCGTCAATGAACTCTACGCCAGGCAAAATCGTGACCATTAAAGCACTGCAGACAGAGCGTAGGACAGTCTCTGGAGCATCTACGTATAAGGAAGGGAAAAAAGATTTACTGACGTTTATTGAGAAAGTGCGTTCTCTAGAAGTCGATGAGAGTACACTTTGCTGTACGGGTCCGACCTCGTCCAGCAGCCCGATGCCCACACGTACCCACTCTCACTCTGTCCTCAGCAGGACAGGGTGGCGAATAAGATGGGAAATCTCCAGCGCTAACACTAAGACAGGGAGCTCGCTTACCAATCACGTTGACAGGCAAAACAGTCTGAGCGCGCAGGAAGTGACTTTATTTTATATTGCCGATTGCAGGCGGCGGTGGACAGCAAGGAATGAAAACATTTCCCCACCTCTCCCCCCCCCCCCCCTTCCCACCCTCCCTGGAAGCTACTTCCCAGGCTCACTTTCACTCCTTTCTGCCCAGTTCCCGGACCTCACCAGCCCACGTCCCTCGGGACCCACAGCCATCACAGGCTGGTCGTCACAGCTCCTCCGTGACGCTCCTTCCACCTAACGCTTCTCCCCTGCTGCCACGCGGGCACCCGGTGGGCTGCAGCCTCCCGCAGGCTCCAGCGGGCCGGGCTCCCCGTGGGCCGCAAATTCCCGTGGGCTGCGGCTTCCCTCGGGACGCATCAACCTGCTGCGGCATGCTCTCCTCCTGGGGCTGCACGGGAAGCTCCGCTGTAGCTCCCGGAGCACCTCCACCTCCACCTCCACCTCCTCCTGCTCCTCCCGCCCTGGCTCCTCCTCCTCCCGCTCCTCATCTTTCTTCTCCCGAGCCCGCTCCTCCTCTTGCTCCTCCTCCCGCTCCTCCTCCTGATCCGCCTCCCGCTCCTCCTCTGCTCAACTTGGCATTAGCAGGGCTGTTTCTCACACTTTTCCTCCCTCTCTCCCCACTGCTGGGCAGCATCGGCTGTCCTCTTTGTCCTCCCCTGCGGATACGTGCTCCAAGGCACCTCCGCCTGGCGTGCTCGGCTCAGCTTTGCCCTGTGGCGCTGCCACCGGAGCCGGGTCAAATCGACTGCGTCTGCCTTGCGGCACACCGGCTTTCTCCTCAGCCGCCACCCTCAGAGTCCAGTGACAGCACCTGAGCACCTACACCCCTCACACGCGCACCAAAACACGCGCCTTTGAGCATCTGAGCACCTCCTGCTCCAAAGGAAGCTGGCAACCGGTCAGAGGGAGACCCGAGAAAGTGACAGCTGGTAAAACAGAGGGCACTAAGCCAATCTCTCAGCGCTATGAAAACACGTGGCTTACACAGTGTCACAAAATGGCGGCTCCTCCCTATGGAATGTGCACGGAAACAAAATGGCGCCCCTGAAGTTTCACGAAATGGCGGCTCCTCGCCGTGAAACGCAGGCTGAAACAAAATGGCGCCTCCCTATGGAGGTAGAGGGGAGGGGTTTCCGGTCCTGGCCAGTCCTCCCTGTGGGCAGGCCCAGTAGCTCTGGGACCTCCCCTTCACTCCCAAAACTCTGCGCAGCGCCTCCTGCTGGCCACCGGGAAGAGCTGCAGGACGGAGGCTCCGCTCTGCAGAACACCAGCGGCAGCGGCAGCAGCTGCACGCACCTCGCTGCTCTGCGTCTCACCGGCCGAGCGGCAGAGGGCGCTGCGCTGCCCACTGCCTGCACTCAGATGAGCCCGAAACCGTGAAGTCAGCGAGCGGGACCATAGCTAGCAGGGAGGTTTTGGCCCCTTTCTCGGTGCCCAGCTGGGCCTTTCCTGTTCTTAAGAGGGAAGGGGACAGAGCAAGTGACCTGCACACCCTGACTGTGTTTATGTACCGGTTTGAACTCCTGCGGCGCTGACAGAGACGACCTGTACGCGCTAGTGTCCAGGTGCTTTCCTTCCTCAGCGTTACGAGCCACGCACCGGGAGGAACACACAGCCGTTGCCAAAACAGATCCAGCTGGTTGAACACTCTTGCGCCCATCTTTGTCCACGGGCTGCTCGGTGATGGCCTTAAGGCAAGCTTCAGCGGGCCTTAAGCACACCCCGAGAGCCACCTGAACTTTCGGCACAAACGCCGGCGCAGGTGTAACCACCGCTTTCTGCTGCTGGGGAGCTCCTCCAACCACAGCTGCCTTTGCTGTGCGTGCCTGCTTAATTTCTACAGTCACGCTGTTGAGCAAAACCACGTCTGGAAAGGACAGTCTGCCCCTGTGACGTCTGCAGTTTTAGCAGCGCGTTCAGGTATCTGATTTTGTTATCTTGACACATGTGTGTCTGTTACCTAGCACTGTCGTGGTTTAAGCTGGCAGACTGAGAGACACCCCTGTCTCGCCGGCCCCAGGTCGGGCGCGGGATAGAGGCGCAAAGGAACGGTAACGGTGCGAGAAGTCCTGGGGCTGAGAGAAAGACCCTCTACTGGGGAAAGCAAAAGCCCAAAAGCCAGGCCCGCAAGCCCAGGAAAACTGGGCACGCATTCGCTGCTTTCCACTGGCAGGCAAATATTCCACTGCGCCCGGGAACAGCGGGCTCATTGCACGTAACAATCTCCTGGCAAGGCAGCGGCATCCATCCCGGCCTGACCCATTCCTCGAGCTTGACACCCGCTTCTGTTGCTGAGCGTGGCATCGTGGACAGCTTGGGCCGGCTGTGCAGCTCCGTCCCCTGGCTCTGGCCACTCCCAACCTCTGGTGCATCCCCTGCATCCTCGCTGGACGAACAGTGCAACAGGCAGAAAAGTCCTTGCCTCTGTGCAAGCACTGCTCTGCAGCAGCTGAAAACATGCGGGTCTTAGCACCCCCGTCTTCCATCAGAAGGACCAAAACACGGGCGTCCCGCGGGAGTCTGCAGCGTCAATGAACTCTACGCCAGGCAAAATCGTGACCATTAAAGCACTGCAGACAGAGCGTAGGACAGTCTCTGGAGCATCTACGTATAAGGAAGGGAAAAAAGATTTACTGACGTTTATTGAGAAAGTGCGTTCTCTAGAAGTCGATGAGAGTACACTTTGCTGTACGGGTCCGACCTCGTCCAGCAGCCCGATGCCCACACGTACCCACTCTCACTCTGTCCTCAGCAGGACAGGGTGGCGAATAAGATGGGAAATCTCCAGCGCTAACACTAAGACAGGGAGCTCGCTTACCAATCACGTTGACAGGCAAAACAGTCTGAGCGCGCAGGAAGTGACTTTATTTTATATTGCCGATTGCAGGCGGCGGTGGACAGCAAGGAATGAAAACATTTCCCCACCTCTCCCCCCCCCCTTCCCCCCCCCCCCTTCCCACCCTCCCTGGAAGCTACTTCCCAGGCTCACTTTCACTCCTTTCTGCCCAGTTCCCGGACCTCACCAGCCCACGTCCCTCGGGACCCACAGCCATCACAGGCTGGTCGTCACAGCTCCTCCGTGACGCTCCTTCCACCTAACGCTTCTCCCCTGCTGCCACGCGGGCACCCGGTGGGCTGCAGCCTCCCGCAGGCTCCAGCGGGCCGGGCTCCCCGTGGGCCGCAAATTCCCGTGGGCTGCGGCTTCCCTCGGGACGCATCAACCTGCTGCGGCATGCTCTCCTCCTGGGGCTGCACGGGAAGCTCCGCTGTAGCTCCCGGAGCACCTCCACCTCCACCTCCACCTCCTCCTGCTCCTCCCGCCCTGGCTCCTCCTCCTCCCGCTCCTCATCTTTCTTCTCCCGAGCCCGCTCCTCCTCTTGCTCCTCCTCCCGCTCCTCCTCCTGATCCGCCTCCCGCTCCTCCTCTGCTCAACTTGGCATTAGCAGGGCTGTTTCTCACACTTTTCCTCCCTCTCTCCCCACTGCTGGGCAGCATCGGCTGTCCTCTTTGTCCTCCCCTGCGGATACGTGCTCCAAGGCACCTCCGCCTGGCGTGCTCGGCTCAGCTTTGCCCTGTGGCGCTGCCACCGGAGCCGGGTCAAATCGACTGCGTCTGCCTTGCGGCACACCGGCTTTCTCCTCAGCCGCCACCCTCAGAGTCCAGTGACAGCACCTGAGCACCTACACCCCTCACACGCGCACCAAAACACGCGCCTTTGAGCATCTGAGCACCTCCTGCTCCAAAGGAAGCTGGCAACCGGTCAGAGGGAGACCCGAGAAAGTGACAGCTGGTAAAACAGAGGGCACTAAGCCAATCTCTCAGCGCTATGAAAACACGTGGCTTACACAGTGTCACAAAATGGCGGCTCCTCCCTATGGAATGTGCACGGAAACAAAATGGCGCCCCTGAAGTTTCACGAAATGGCGGCTCCTCGCCGTGAAACGCAGGCTGAAACAAAATGGCGCCTCCCTATGGAGGTAGAGGGGAGGGGTTTCCGGTCCTGGCCAGTCCTCCCTGTGGGCAGGCCCAGTAGCTCTGGGACCTCCCCTTCACTCCCAAAACTCTGCGCAGCGCCTCCTGCTGGCCACCGGGAAGAGCTGCAGGACGGAGGCTCCGCTCTGCAGAACACCAGCGGCAGCGGCAGCAGCTGCACGCACCTCGCTGCTCTGCGTCTCACCGGCCGAGCGGCAGAGGGCGCTGCGCTGCCCACTGCCTGCACTCAGATGAGCCCGAAACCGTGAAGTCAGCGAGCGGGACCATAGCTAGCAGGGAGGTTTTGGCCCCTTTCTCGGTGCCCAGCTGGGCCTTTCCTGTTCTTAAGAGGGAAGGGGACAGAGCAAGTGACCTGCACACCCTGACTGTGTTTATGTACCGGTTTGAACTCCTGCGGCGCTGACAGAGACGACCTGTACGCGCTAGTGTCCAGGTGCTTTCCTTCCTCAGCGTTACGAGCCACGCACCGGGAGGAACACACAGCCGTTGCCAAAACAGATCCAGCTGGTTGAACACTCTTGCGCCCATCTTTGTCCACGGGCTGCTCGGTGATGGCCTTAAGGCAAGCTTCAGCGGGCCTTAAGCACACCCCGAGAGCCACCTGAACTTTCGGCACAAACGCCGGCGCAGGTGTAACCACCGCTTTCTGCTGCTGGGGAGCTCCTCCAACCACAGCTGCCTTTGCTGTGCGTGCCTGCTTAATTTCTACAGTCACGCTGTTGAGCAAAACCACGTCTGGAAAGGACAGTCTGCCCCTGTGACGTCTGCAGTTTTAGCAGCGCGTTCAGGTATCTGATTTTGTTATCTTGACACATGTGTGTCTGTTACCTAGCACTGTCGTGGTTTAAGCTGGCAGACTGAGAGACACCCCTGTCTCGCCGGCCCCAGGTCGGGCGCGGGATAGAGGCGCAAAGGAACGGTAACGGTGCGAGAAGTCCTGGGGCTGAGAGAAAGACCCTCTACTGGGGAAAGCAAAAGCCCAAAAGCCAGGCCCGCAAGCCCAGGAAAACTGGGCACGCATTCGCTGCTTTCCACTGGCAGGCAAATATTCCACTGCGCCCGGGAACAGCGGGCTCATTGCACGTAACAATCTCCTGGCAAGGCAGCGGCATCCATCCCGGCCTGACCCATTCCTCGAGCTTGACACCCGCTTCTGTTGCTGAGCGTGGCATCGTGGACAGCTTGGGCCGGCTGTGCAGCTCCGTCCCCTGGCTCTGGCCACTCCCAACCTCTGGTGCATCCCCTGCATCCTCGCTGGACGAACAGTGCAACAGGCAGAAAAGTCCTTGCCTCTGTGCAAGCACTGCTCTGCAGCAGCTGAAAACATGCGGGTCTTAGCACCCCCGTCTTCCATCAGAAGGACCAAAACACGGGCGTCCCGCGGGAGTCTGCAGCGTCAATGAACTCTACGCCAGGCAAAATCGTGACCATTAAAGCACTGCAGACAGAGCGTAGGACAGTCTCTGGAGCATCTACGTATAAGGAAGGGAAAAAAGATTTACTGACGTTTATTGAGAAAGTGCGTTCTCTAGAAGTCGATGAGAGTACACTTTGCTGTACGGGTCCGACCTCGTCCAGCAGCCCGATGCCCACACGTACCCACTCTCACTCTGTCCTCAGCAGGACAGGGTGGCGAATAAGATGGGAAATCTCCAGCGTTAACACTAAGACAGGGAGCTCGCTTACCAATCACGTTGACAGGCAAAACAGTCTGAGCGCGCAGGAAGTGACTTTATTTTATATTGCCGATTGCAGGCGGCGGTGGACAGCAAGGAATGAAAACATTTCCCCACCTCTCCCCCCCCCCCCTTCCCCCCCCCCTTCCCACCCTCCCTGGAAGCTACTTCCCAGGCTCACTTTCACTCCTTTCTGCCCAGTTCCCGGACCTCACCAGCCCACGTCCCTCGGGACCCACAGCCATCACAGGCTGGTCGTCACAGCTCCTCCGTGACGCTCCTTCCACCTAACGCTTCTCCCCTGCTGCCACGCGGGCACCCGGTGGGCTGCAGCCTCCCGCAGGCTCCAGCGGGCCGGGCTCCCCGTGGGCCGCAAATTCCCGTGGGCTGCGGCTTCCCTCGGGACGCATCAACCTGCTGCGGCATGCTCTCCTCCTGGGGCTGCACGGGAAGCTCCGCTGTAGCTCCCGGAGCACCTCCACCTCCACCTCCACCTCCACCTCCTCCTGCTCCTCCCGCCCTGGCTCCTCCTCCTCCCGCTCCTCATCTTTCTTCTCCCGAGCCCGCTCCTCCTCTTGCTCCTCCTCCCGCTCCTCCTCCTGATCCGCCTCCCGCTCCTCCTCTGCTCAACTTGGCATTAGCAGGGCTGTTTCTCACACTTTTCCTCCCTCTCTCCCCACTGCTGGGCAGCATCGGCTGTCCTCTTTGTCCTCCCCTGCGGATACGTGCTCCAAGGCACCTCCGCCTGGCGTGCTCGGCTCAGCTTTGCCCTGTGGCGCTGCCACCGGAGCCGGGTCAAATCGACTGCGTCTGCCTTGCGGCACACCGGCTTTCTCCTCAGCCGCCACCCTCAGAGTCCAGTGACAGCACCTGAGCACCTACACCCCTCACACGCGCACCAAAACACGCGCCTTTGAGCATCTGAGCACCTCCTGCTCCAAAGGAAGCTGGCAACCGGTCAGAGGGAGACCCGAGAAAGTGACAGCTGGTAAAACAGAGGGCACTAAGCCAATCTCTCAGCGCTATGAAAACACGTGGCTTACACAGTGTCACAAAATGGCGGCTCCTCCCTATGGAATGTGCACGGAAACAAAATGGCGCCCCTGAAGTTTCACGAAATGGCGGCTCCTCGCCGTGAAACGCAGGCTGAAACAAAATGGCGCCTCCCTATGGAGGTAGAGGGGAGGGGTTTCCGGTCCTGGCCAGTCCTCCCTGTGGGCAGGCCCAGTAGCTCTGGGACCTCCCCTTCACTCCCAAAACTCTGCGCAGCGCCTCCTGCTGGCCACCGGGAAGAGCTGCAGGACGGAGGCTCCGCTCTGCAGAACACCAGCGGCAGCGGCAGCAGCTGCACGCACCTCGCTGCTCTGCGTCTCACCGGCCGAGCGGCAGAGGGCGCTGCGCTGCCCACTGCCTGCACTCAGATGAGCCCGAAACCGTGAAGTCAGCGAGCGGGACCATAGCTAGCAGGGAGGTTTTGGCCCCTTTCTCGGTGCCCAGCTGGGCCTTTCCTGTTCTTAAGAGGGAAGGGGACAGAGCAAGTGACCTGCACACCCTGACTGTGTTTATGTACCGGTTTGAACTCCTGCGGCGCTGACAGAGACGACCTGTACGCGCTAGTGTCCAGGTGCTTTCCTTCCTCAGCGTTACGAGCCACGCACCGGGAGGAACACACAGCCGTTGCCAAAACAGATCCAGCTGGTTGAACACTCTTGCGCCCATCTTTGTCCACGGGCTGCTCGGTGATGGCCTTAAGGCAAGCTTCAGCGGGCCTTAAGCACACCCCGAGAGCCACCTGAACTTTCGGCACAAACGCCGGCGCAGGTGTAACCACCGCTTTCTGCTGCTGGGGAGCTCCTCCAACCACAGCTGCCTTTGCTGTGCGTGCCTGCTTAATTTCTACAGTCACGCTGTTGAGCAAAACCACGTCTGGAAAGGACAGTCTGCCCCTGTGACGTCTGCAGTTTTAGCAGCGCGTTCAGGTATCTGATTTTGTTATCTTGACACATGTGTGTCTGTTACCTAGCACTGTCGTGGTTTAAGCTGGCAGACTGAGAGACACCCCTGTCTCGCCGGCCCCAGGTCGGGCGCGGGATAGAGGCGCAAAGGAACGGTAACGGTGCGAGAAGTCCTGGGGCTGAGAGAAAGACCCTCTACTGGGGAAAGCAAAAGCCCAAAAGCCAGGCCCGCAAGCCCAGGAAAACTGGGCACGCATTCGCTGCTTTCCACTGGCAGGCAAATATTCCACTGCGCCCGGGAACAGCGGGCTCATTGCACGTAACAATCTCCTGGCAAGGCAGCGGCATCCATCCCGGCCTGACCCATTCCTCGAGCTTGACACCCGCTTCTGTTGCTGAGCGTGGCATCGTGGACAGCTTGGGCCGGCTGTGCAGCTCCGTCCCCTGGCTCTGGCCACTCCCAACCTCTGGTGCATCCCCTGCATCCTCGCTGGACGAACAGTGCAACAGGCAGAAAAGTCCTTGCCTCTGTGCAAGCACTGCTCTGCAGCAGCTGAAAACATGCGGGTCTTAGCACCCCCGTCTTCCATCAGAAGGACCAAAACACGGGCGTCCCGCGGGAGTCTGCAGCGTCAATGAACTCTACGCCAGGCAAAATCGTGACCATTAAAGCACTGCAGACAGAGCGTAGGACAGTCTCTGGAGCATCTACGTATAAGGAAGGGAAAAAAGATTTACTGACGTTTATTGAGAAAGTGCGTTCTCTAGAAGTCGATGAGAGTACACTTTGCTGTACGGGTCCGACCTCGTCCAGCAGCCCGATGCCCACACGTACCCACTCTCACTCTGTCCTCAGCAGGACAGGGTGGCGAATAAGATGGGAAATCTCCAGCGTTAACACTAAGACAGGGAGCTCGCTTACCAATCACGTTGACAGGCAAAACAGTCTGAGCGCGCAGGAAGTGACTTTATTTTATATTGCCGATTGCAGGCGGCGGTGGACAGCAAGGAATGAAAACATTTCCCCACCTCTCCCCCCCCCCCCCTTCCCCCCCCCCTTCCCACCCTCCCTGGAAGCTACTTCCCAGGCTCACTTTCACTCCTTTCTGCCCAGTTCCCGGACCTCACCAGCCCACGTCCCTCGGGACCCACAGCCATCACAGGCTGGTCGTCACAGCTCCTCCGTGACGCTCCTTCCACCTAACGCTTCTCCCCTGCTGCCACGCGGGCACCCGGTGGGCTGCAGCCTCCCGCAGGCTCCAGCGGGCCGGGCTCCCCGTGGGCCGCAAATTCCCGTGGGCTGCGGCTTCCCTCGGGACGCATCAACCTGCTGCGGCATGCTCTCCTCCTGGGGCTGCACGGGAAGCTCCGCTGTAGCTCCCGGAGCACCTCCACCTCCACCTCCACCTCCACCTCCTCCTGCTCCTCCCGCCCTGGCTCCTCCTCCTCCCGCTCCTCATCTTTCTTCTCCCGAGCCCGCTCCTCCTCTTGCTCCTCCTCCCGCTCCTCCTCCTGATCCGCCTCCCGCTCCTCCTCTGCTCAACTTGGCATTAGCAGGGCTGTTTCTCACACTTTTCCTCCCTCTCTCCCCACTGCTGGGCAGCATCGGCTGTCCTCTTTGTCCTCCCCTGCGGATACGTGCTCCAAGGCACCTCCGCCTGGCGTGCTCGGCTCAGCTTTGCCCTGTGGCGCTGCCACCGGAGCCGGGTCAAATCGACTGCGTCTGCCTTGCGGCACACCGGCTTTCTCCTCAGCCGCCACCCTCAGAGTCCAGTGACAGCACCTGAGCACCTACACCCCTCACACGCGCACCAAAACACGCGCCTTTGAGCATCTGAGCACCTCCTGCTCCAAAGGAAGCTGGCAACCGGTCAGAGGGAGACCCGAGAAAGTGACAGCTGGTAAAACAGAGGGCACTAAGCCAATCTCTCAACGCTATGAAAACACGTGGCTTACACAGTGTCACAAAATGGCGGCTCCTCCCTATGGATTGTGCACGGAAACAAAATGGCGCCCCTGAAGTTTCACGAAATGGCGGCTCCTCGCCGTGAAACGCAGGCTGAAACAAAATGGCGCCTCCCTATGGAGGTAGAGGGGAGGGGTTTCCGGTCCTGGCCAGTCCTCCCTGTGGGCAGGCCCAGTAGCTCTGGGACCTCCCCTTCACTCCCAAAACTCTGCGCAGCGCCTCCTGCTGGCCACCGGGAAGAGCTGCAGGACGGAGGCTCCGCTCTGCAGAACACCAGCGGCAGCGGCAGCAGCTGCACGCACCTCGCTGCTCTGCGTCTCACCGGCCGAGCGGCAGAGGGCGCTGCGCTGCCCACTGCCTGCACTCAGATGAGCCCGAAACCGTGAAGTCAGCGAGCGGGACCATAGCTAGCAGGGAGGTTTTGGCCCCTTTCTCGGTGCCCAGCTGGGCCTTTCCTGTTCTTAAGAGGGAAGGGGACAGAGCAAGTGACCTGCACACCCTGACTGTGTTTATGTACCGGTTTGAACTCCTGCGGCGCTGACAGAGACGACCTGTACGCGCTAGTGTCCAGGTGCTTTCCTTCCTCAGCGTTACGAGCCACGCACCGGGAGGAACACACAGCCGTTGCCAAAACAGATCCAGCTGGTTGAACACTCTTGCGCCCATCTTTGTCCACGGGCTGCTCGGTGATGGCCTTAAGGCAAGCTTCAGCGGGCCTTAAGCACACCCCGAGAGCCACCTGAACTTTCGGCACAAACGCCGGCGCAGGTGTAACCACCGCTTTCTGCTGCTGGGGAGCTCCTCCAACCACAGCTGCCTTTGCTGTGCGTGCCTGCTTAATTTCTACAGTCACGCTGTTGAGCAAAACCACGTCTGGAAAGGACAGTCTGCCCCTGTGACGTCTGCAGTTTTAGCAGCGCGTTCAGGTATCTGATTTTGTTATCTTGACACATGTGTGTCTGTTACCTAGCACTGTCGTGGTTTAAGCTGGCAGACTGAGAGACACCCCTGTCTCGCCGGCCCCAGGTCGGGCGCGGGATAGAGGCGCAAAGGAACGGTAACGGTGCGAGAAGTCCTGGGGCTGAGAGAAAGACCCTCTACTGGGGAAAGCAAAAGCCCAAAAGCCAGGCCCGCAAGCCCAGGAAAACTGGGCACGCATTCGCTGCTTTCCACTGGCAGGCAAATATTCCACTGCGCCCGGGAACAGCGGGCTCATTGCACGTAACAATCTCCTGGCAAGGCAGCGGCATCCATCCCGGCCTGACCCATTCCTCGAGCTTGACACCCGCTTCTGTTGCTGAGCGTGGCATCGTGGACAGCTTGGGCCGGCTGTGCAGCTCCGTCCCCTGGCTCTGGCCACTCCCAACCTCTGGTGCATCCCCTGCATCCTCGCTGGACGAACAGTGCAACAGGCAGAAAAGTCCTTGCCTCTGTGCAAGCACTGCTCTGCAGCAGCTGAAAACATGCGGGTCTTAGCACCCCCGTCTTCCATCAGAAGGACCAAAACACGGGCGTCCCGCGGGAGTCTGCAGCGTCAATGAACTCTACGCCAGGCAAAATCGTGACCATTAAAGCACTGCAGACAGAGCGTAGGACAGTCTCTGGAGCATCTACGTATAAGGAAGGGAAAAAAGATTTACTGACGTTTATTGAGAAAGTGCGTTCTCTAGAAGTCGATGAGAGTACACTTTGCTGTACGGGTCCGACCTCGTCCAGCAGCCCGATGCCCACACGTACCCACTCTCACTCTGTCCTCAGCAGGACAGGGTGGCGAATAAGATGGGAAATCTCCAGCGTTAACACTAAGACAGGGAGCTCGCTTACCAATCACGTTGACAGGCAAAACAGTCTGAGCGCGCAGGAAGTGACTTTATTTTATATTGCCGATTGCAGGCGGCGGTGGACAGCAAGGAATGAAAACATTTCCCCACCTCTCCCCCCCCCCCCTTCCCCCCCCCCCTTCCCACCCTCCCTGGAAGCTACTTCCCAGGCTCACTTTCACTCCTTTCTGCCCAGTTCCCGGACCTCACCAGCCCACGTCCCTCGGGACCCACAGCCATCACAGGCTGGTCGTCACAGCTCCTCCGTGACGCTCCTTCCACCTAACGCTTCTCCCCTGCTGCCACGCGGGCACCCGGTGGGCTGCAGCCTCCCGCAGGCTCCAGCGGGCCGGGCTCCCCGTGGGCCGCAAATTCCCGTGGGCTGCGGCTTCCCTCGGGACGCATCAACCTGCTGCGGCATGCTCTCCTCCTGGGGCTGCACGGGAAGCTCCGCTGTAGCTCCCGGAGCACCTCCACCTCCACCTCCACCTCCACCTCCTCCTGCTCCTCCCGCCCTGGCTCCTCCTCCTCCCGCTCCTCATCTTTCTTCTCCCGAGCCCGCTCCTCCTCTTGCTCCTCCTCCCGCTCCTCCTCCTGATCCGCCTCCCGCTCCTCCTCTGCTCAACTTGGCATTAGCAGGGCTGTTTCTCACACTTTTCCTCCCTCTCTCCCCACTGCTGGGCAGCATCGGCTGTCCTCTTTGTCCTCCCCTGCGGATACGTGCTCCAAGGCACCTCCGCCTGGCGTGCTCGGCTCAGCTTTGCCCTGTGGCGCTGCCACCGGAGCCGGGTCAAATCGACTGCGTCTGCCTTGCGGCACACCGGCTTTCTCCTCAGCCGCCACCCTCAGAGTCCAGTGACAGCACCTGAGCACCTACACCCCTCACACGCGCACCAAAACACGCGCCTTTGAGCATCTGAGCACCTCCTGCTCCAAAGGAAGCTGGCAACCGGTCAGAGGGAGACCCGAGAAAGTGACAGCTGGTAAAACAGAGGGCACTAAGCCAATCTCTCAACGCTATGAAAACACGTGGCTTACACAGTGTCACAAAATGGCGGCTCCTCCCTATGGATTGTGCACGGAAACAAAATGGCGCCCCTGAAGTTTCACGAAATGGCGGCTCCTCGCCGTGAAACGCAGGCTGAAACAAAATGGCGCCTCCCTATGGAGGTAGAGGGGAGGGGTTTCCGGTCCTGGCCAGTCCTCCCTGTGGGCAGGCCCAGTAGCTCTGGGACCTCCCCTTCACTCCCAAAACTCTGCGCAGCGCCTCCTGCTGGCCACCGGGAAGAGCTGCAGGACGGAGGCTCCGCTCTGCAGAACACCAGCGGCAGCGGCAGCAGCTGCACGCACCTCGCTGCTCTGCGTCTCACCGGCCGAGCGGCAGAGGGCGCTGCGCTGCCCACTGCCTGCACTCAGATGAGCCCGAAACCGTGAAGTCAGCGAGCGGGACCATAGCTAGCAGGGAGGTTTTGGCCCCTTTCTCGGTGCCCAGCTGGGCCTTTCCTGTTCTTAAGAGGGAAGGGGACAGAGCAAGTGACCTGCACACCCTGACTGTGTTTATGTACCGGTTTGAACTCCTGCGGCGCTGACAGAGACGACCTGTACGCGCTAGTGTCCAGGTGCTTTCCTTCCTCAGCGTTACGAGCCACGCACCGGGAGGAACACACAGCCGTTGCCAAAACAGATCCAGCTGGTTGAACACTCTTGCGCCCATCTTTGTCCACGGGCTGCTCGGTGATGGCCTTAAGGCAAGCTTCAGCGGGCCTTAAGCACACCCCGAGAGCCACCTGAACTTTCGGCACAAACGCCGGCGCAGGTGTAACCACCGCTTTCTGCTGCTGGGGAGCTCCTCCAACCACAGCTGCCTTTGCTGTGCGTGCCTGCTTAATTTCTACAGTCACGCTGTTGAGCAAAACCACGTCTGGAAAGGACAGTCTGCCCCTGTGACGTCTGCAGTTTTAGCAGCGCGTTCAGGTATCTGATTTTGTTATCTTGACACATGTGTGTCTGTTACCTAGCACTGTCGTGGTTTAAGCTGGCAGACTGAGAGACACCCCTGTCTCGCCGGCCCCAGGTCGGGCGCGGGATAGAGGCGCAAAGGAACGGTAACGGTGCGAGAAGTCCTGGGGCTGAGAGAAAGACCCTCTACTGGGGAAAGCAAAAGCCCAAAAGCCAGGCCCGCAAGCCCAGGAAAACTGGGCACGCATTCGCTGCTTTCCACTGGCAGGCAAATATTCCACTGCGCCCGGGAACAGCGGGCTCATTGCACGTAACAATCTCCTGGCAAGGCAGCGGCATCCATCCCGGCCTGACCCATTCCTCGAGCTTGACACCCGCTTCTGTTGCTGAGCGTGGCATCGTGGACAGCTTGGGCCGGCTGTGCAGCTCCGTCCCCTGGCTCTGGCCACTCCCAACCTCTGGTGCATCCCCTGCATCCTCGCTGGACGAACAGTGCAACAGGCAGAAAAGTCCTTGCCTCTGTGCAAGCACTGCTCTGCAGCAGCTGAAAACATGCGGGTCTTAGCACCCCCGTCTTCCATCAGAAGGACCAAAACACGGGCGTCCCGCGGGAGTTTGCAGCGTCAATGAACTCTACGCCAGGCAAAATCGTGACCATTAAAGCACTGCAGACAGAGCGTAGGACAGTCTCTGGAGCATCTACGTATAAGGAAGGTGTTGTGGTTTTGTGGTTTTGATGCCGGTATTCCACATCAGAACATCATGCAGGCAGTGAAGGAGTTAATGCTGTGGGAGCAGCAGAGGGGCGGAGCTGGGCCCCGGACGCCAGGCCCCGCTGGGCTCTCGGCGCGCTCTCGGCTGCGGTGAAAAAAAAATTCAGCACGTGTGCTTCCCCTGCCGTTCCTCCCTAACGTAAGCTCCCAGTTTCTGGTTTGGAAACTTTCTCTCTCTCTCTCTCTCTCTCAAAATTGTTCAATTTTATTAGATTTAGTAAAGTTACCGTTCCTTCTCAGATCGTGCCGTTGTTTTTTTTTACAGACCCATCTATTCCCTCTGTCTCCCCTTCCCCCGGAGCGCACGGCTCTGCTGGGGCGGCCGCGTGGCCACTGACGGGGCAGTTTTTCTTTCTCTTTTCCCTTTCTCTCTCCCTTCGCGGTTTCCCTTGGGCTACTGTCGCGGATAACACCGTGACATTTATTGGTGGAGAATGCGGGCAGTGCAGTGTTTGTACTCCACTGTAAAACTGGTGCTAAGTGGACTAAGGGTTTTCATGTACCTTAGAGCATGTTGGCGTCTCTTTAAGCTCCTCATGTTCAGCACCGGAGTCATATATGCATACAGTTGCTTTAGTGTGCTGATGGGGTTACCTCCCTCCTGCCTAAACACCCTGGCTAATGTGACAGATTATACAGCATTTGGATTGGTTTCCAGGTACTCCTTTTGGGTTTTTACCTATGTTCAAGATGTCAGCCTGGCAACTGTGTTATCTATTTTTCTGAATGTACTCACTGTAACAGTAATTTACATCCTGTGTAGGAAGCCTTCCCCAAAACCAGAGAGTGTTGAATGGCAGGGAAGGTGGGAAAAATTAGGAAAGAAATTAGAAGCATGGGGACCCCCGGTGCTATGTGATTTTGATCTTGAGCACCTGCGGGATCCTGAGAAATTCAGTGAGTGTTTAGGTAAGGAGTCATGTGACTCAGAAAGACCTGAGAAGGAACGGATTGTTTGGGGCTTGGCTTGTGCTTATCGAGCTATAATTGATATTTTGGAGAGAAATGGTTTCCAAACCAAGGTCCAAAGCAATAATGGAAACCTCGAGATTAAACCTGACCAATCACAGGAAGCACCGGCATCCGTGTCGGTTGCCCCTGTGGAAGGCCAGAAATGGAAACGAGTGTCCTCACGACTAGAACGGAAAGAAGAAGAAGCAGAGAAAAAAGAGGAAGATCCAGGTGAGGGGCCCTCCTCAGCACCACCACCACCACCACCACCTAAAAAGGCCACTAAGAAAAGTGAGAGACATGGAGAGGACCGTGATGAGAAAGAAGAAGAAGACCCAGGTGAGGGGCCCTCCTCAGCACCACCACCACCACCTAGAAAGGCCACTAAGAAAAGTGTGAGACATGGAGCGGACAGTGATAATGAAGAAATCACCATTACCACTATTCGTCGGCCCCTAAAGATGACTGAAATCCAAGGTTCAAGAAAGGAGTTTGTACGGCGCTCGGATGAACCTGTTGTCACCTGGTTGCTGCGGTGTTGGGACAACGGTGCCAGCAGCGTGTCCCTAGATGGCAACGAAGCCCGCCAACTGGGAAGCATTGCTCGAGACCCAGCTATCGACAGAGGGATTAGTAGATGTCTGAGTGGAGTTGCTACCCTCTGGGAACGAGTACTAGTGGCTGTAAAGGAGAGATTTCCTTACAAAGATGATCTGGAGCCTAAGGTGGAAAGATGGAATACTGTGGAGAAGGGCATCCAATTTTTGAGAGAAATGGCTGTAGTAGAGATGCTGTACAATCCTAGTTTCGTCCCTAACAATCCACACCAGGACCGTGATCCTGAGAAAGTATGGTGTAAAGCTGATGTATATCGGAAGCTCTCAAAAACAGCACCAGAAAGGTACGCAAGTACACTGGTAGCGACGTTTAATATACTCGAGGGCCGAGAGAGAAGACTCCCATTTCATGAAGTGATTACTACACTTCAAAACTTTGAACAGCAACTTCCGCCATCACACGTTTCCATTGCAGCTGTATCAACGGTAGCAGGAGAAGTCGGTGAAATAAAGAAGATACTGAAAATCATATTGGAGGAATTGTCCTTGCTGATGAACAGGGATGTACCTGCATCAGTGTCAGAAACACCTGATGAAGACGAGGATGACCCAAAGAATCTGGTGAAGGAGCTGATCAAACTGATGAAAGTCTCAGCCATCAAAGGCAACCGCCTCTCTGCTCGAGCAAATGACAGCAGTAACTTCATGTCACGTGTGTCCATGTGGAGCTTCTTACGAGAAAATGGAGAGGACATGAAGAAGTGGCATAAAAAACCCACCCCTGCACTACGAGCACGAGTGAGAGAATTACAGCAGAGATCAGCCACCAACGAAATTGCTCCAGTCTCCGCAGGTAACCAATAGAGGGGCCCTGCCCTCAGCCAGGGGGGGGAAAGGGATAACAGAGTGTATTGGACTGTGTGGATTAGATGGCCTGGCACATCAGAGCCACAAAAATATGAGGCACTGGTGGACACCGGTGCACAGTGCACTCTAATGCCCTCGAGTTATAAAGGGACAGAATTGATTTATATTTCTGGAGTGACTGGGGGCTCTCAGGAATTGTCTGTGTTGGAGGCAGAAATAAGCCTCACTGTTGAAGACTGGCAGAAGCATCCTATAGTGACTGGACAGGGGGCTCCATGCATCCTCGGTATTGATTATCTCAGAAGGGGACATTTCAAGGATCCCAAGGGATACCGATGGGCTTTTGGAGTAGCTGCTGTAGATGCAGACAACATTAAGCAGCTGTCTGTTTTACCTGGCCTGTCAGAAGATCCGTCTGTTGTGGGGGTACTGAAAGTAAAAGAGCAGCAGGTACCAATTGCTACCAAAACAGTACACAGACGGCAATACCGCACCAACAGGGATTCCTTGCTCCCCATTCATAATTTGATCCGTCAGCTAGAAAGCCAGGGAGTGATCAGCAAAACCCACTCACCGTTTAACAGCCCCATATGGCCGGTGCGTAAAGCCAGTGGAGAATGGAGGCTGACGGTAGATTACCGTGGCCTGAATGAAGTCACACCCCCACTGAGTGCCGCTGTGCCAGATATGTTAGAACTGCAGTATGAACTGGAGTCAAAAGCAGCCAAGTGGTATGCTACTATTGACATTGCCAATGCATTCTTCTCTATTCCTTTGGCCACAGAGTGCAGACCACAGTTTGCTTTCACCTGGAGGGGTGTTCAGTACACCTGGAACCGTTTGCCTCAGGGGTGGAAACACAGCCCAACCATTTGTCATGGGTTGATTCAGACCACACTGGAACAGGGTGGGGCACCTGAGCACCTCCAGTACATTGACGACATTGTTGTGTGGGGTGGTACAGCAGAAGAAGTTTTTAAGAAAGGAGAGCGAATAATCCAAATTCTCCTGGGTGCTGGTTTTGCTATCAAACGAAACAAAGTGAAGGGACCTGCCCAAGAAATTCAGTTTCTAGGAGTAAAATGGCAAGATGGGTGTCGTCACATCCCAGGAGATGTGGTTGACAAAATCACCAGCATGTCACCACCCACTAGCAAAAAGGAGACACAGTCTTTTCTCGGTGTAGTAGGCTTTTGGAGGATGCATGTCCCGAACTACAGCCTCATAGTAAGCCCCCTCTATCAGGTGACCCGAAAGAAGAATAATTTTGCATGGGGCCCTGAGCAGCAGCAGGCCTTTGAGCAGATTAAACAGGAGATAGCCCGTGCTGTTGCCCTGGGGCCAGTACGGATGGGACAGGATGTAAAGAACATCCTCTACACTGCTGCTGGAGAGAAAGGTCCCACTTGGAGTCTGTGGCAAAGAGCCTCTGGGGAGACCCGAGGCCGACCCCTGGGATTTTGGAGCAGAGCGTACAGGGGTTCAGAGGAGTGCTACACTCCAACTGAGAAGGAGATTTTGGCAGCATTCGAGGGAGTTCGGGCTGCCTCTGAAGTAATTGGCAATGAGACACAGCTCCTGCTGGCACCTCGACTGCCAGTGCTGAACTGGATGTTCAGAGGAAAGGTTCCCTCCACCCATCATGCTACTGATGCCACCTGGAGTAAGTGGATTGCGCTGATTACACAGCGAGCTCGGATGGGAAACATCAACCGTCCAGGCATGTTAGAGGTGATCATGGACTGGCCGGAAGGCAAGAAATTTGGAACACCACCAGCAGAAGAGGTACCACGCGCAAAAGAGGCCCCACCGTATAACGGACTAACAGAAAATGAAAAGACCTATGCCCTCTTTACTGATGGATCGTGTCGTATTGTTGGGAAACATCGCAGATGGAAGGCTGCTGTGTGGAGCCCCACATGACGAGTAGCAGAGGCCACTGAAGGAGAAGGAGAATCAAGTCAATTTGCGGAAGTAAAGGCTGTCCAACTGGCCTTAGATGTGGCTGAGCGGGAGAGGTGGCCAATGCTGTATCTTTATACTGACTCTTGGATGGTGGCAAATGCTTTATGGGGGTGGTTGCAACAGTGGGAACAAAATAACTGGCAACGGAAGGGTAAACCCATCTGGGCTGCGGAACTGTGGAAAGACATTGCTGTCTGAACAAAAAAGTTGGGTGTAAAGGTGCGTCACGTAGATGCGCATGTGCCCAAGAATCGAGCTACTGAGGAACAGAGAAATAACCATCAGGTAGATCAAGCTGCCAAGATTGAGGTGTCTCAAATAGATTTGGACTGGCAGAACAAAGGAGAGTTATTTTTAGCTCGATGGGCCCATGAGACCTCAGGCCATCAAGGAAGGGATGCGACCTATAAGTGGGCTAGAGACCGAGGGGTGGACTTAACTATGGATGCCATCGCACAGGTTATCCATGACTGTGATATATGTGCCATGATTAAACAAGCCAAGAGGATGAAACCTCTCTGGCAGGAAGGGCGATGGCAGAAGTATAAATATGGGGAGGCGTGGCAGGTTGATTATATCACCTTGCCACGAACTCGTGATGGTAAGCATTATGTGCTCACCATGATGGAGGCGACCACCGGGTGGCTTGAAACATATGCAGTACCCCATGCTACTGCCCGAAACACCATCTTAGGCTTAGAGAAGCAAATCCTATGGCGACATGGAACCCCAGAAAGAATTGAGTCCGATAATGGGACTCATTTCAAAAATTCACTGGTGGATATTTGGGCCAAAGAACATGGCATTGAATGGGTCTATCATATTCCCTACTATGCACCAGCTGCTGGTAAGATCGAGCGCTACAACGGGTTGTTAAAAACCACACTGAAAGCAATGGGTGGGGGAACATTTAAGCATTGGGAGAAAAATCTGTCAGAAGCCACCTGGTTGGTCAACACTAGGGGATCAGTCAACCGAGATGGTCCTACACAATCCAGCGCCCTAAAGACCATAGAGGGAGATAAGGTCCCTGTAGTACATGTGAAGAGCATGCTGGGAAAAGCGGTGTGGGTCCTTCCAGCCTCTGGAAAGGGCAAACCCCTCCGTGGAACTGTCTTTGCACAGGGACCTGGGTGCACCTGGTGGGTAATGGATAAAAATGGGGACGTCCAGTGTGTACCACAAGGGAATTTGATGCTGGGGGAGTGCAGTCTGTGATTCCATGTATATATATATATATATGTATAGATATGTTTGTATGTAATTTACGTTATTACTGTTTTTGGTTCTATATAGATATGTGTTAAGCATGATGTGATGATGTGGAATAATGGGTGGAATGTTGTGGTTTTGTGGTTTTGATGCCGGTATTCCACATCAGAACATCATGCAGGCAGTGAAGGAGTTAATGCTGTGGGAGCAGCAGAGGGGCGGAGCTGGGCCCCGGACGCCAGGCCCCGCTTGGCTCTCGGCGCGCTCTCGGCTGCGGTGAAAAAATTCAGCACGTGTGCTTCCCCTGCCGTTCCTCCCTAACGTAAGCTCCCAGTTTCTGGTTTGGAAACTTTCTCTCTCTCTCTCTCTCTCTCAAAATTGTTCAATTTTATTAGATTTAGTAAAGTTACCGTTCCTTCTCAGATCGTGCCGTTGTTTTTTTTTACAGACCCATCTATTCCCTCTGTCTCCCCTTCCCCCGGAGCGCACGGCTCTGCTGGGGCGGCAGCGTGGCCACTGACGGGGCAGTTTTTCTTTCTCTTTTCCCTTTCTCTCTCCCTTCGCGGTTTCCCTTGGGCTACTGTCGCGGATAACACCGTGACAGAAGGGAAAAAAGATTTACTGACGTTTATTGAGAAAGTGCGTTCTCTAGAAGTCGATGAGAGTACACTTTGCTGTACGGGTCCGACCTCGTCCAGCAGCCCGATGCCCACACGTACCCACTCTCACTCTGTCCTCAGCAGGACAGGGTGGCGAATAAGATGGGAAATCTCCAGCGTTAACACTAAGACAGGGAGCTCGCTTACCAATCACGTTGACAGGCAAAACAGTCTGAGCGCGCAGGAAGTGACTTTATTTTATATTGCCGATTGCAGGCGGCGGTGGACAGCAAGGAATGAAAACATTTCCCCACCTCTCCCCCCCCCCCCCTTCCCACCCTCCCTGGAAGCTACTTCCCAGGCTCACTTTCACTCCTTTCTGCCCAGTTCCCGGACCTCACCAGCCCACGTCCCTCGGGACCCACAGCCATCACAGGCTGGTCGTCACAGCTCCTCCGTGACGCTCCTTCCACCTAACACTTCTCCCCTGCTGCCACGCGGGCACCCGGTGGGCTGCAGCCTCCCGCAGGCTCCAGCGGGCCGGGCTCCCCGTGGGCCGCAAATTCCCGTGGGCTGCGGCTTCCCTCGGGACGCATCAACCTGCTGCGGCATGCTCTCCTCCTGGGGCTGCACGGGAAGCTCCGCTGTAGCTCCCGGAGCACCTCCACCTCCACCTCCACCTCCACCTCCTCCTGCTCCTCCCGCCCTGGCTCCTCCTCCTCCCGCTCCTCATCTTTCTTCTCCCGAGCCCGCTCCTCCTCTTGCTCCTCCTCCCGCTCCTCCTCCTGATCCGCCTCCCGCTCCTCCTCTGCTCAACTTGGCATTAGCAGGGCTGTTTCTCACACTTTTCCTCCCTCTCTCCCCACTGCTGGGCAGCATCGGCTGTCCTCTTTGTCCTCCCCTGCGGATACGTGCTCCAAGGCACCTCCGCCTGGCGTGCTCGGCTCAGCTTTGCCCTGTGGCGCTGCCACCGGAGCCGGGTCAAATCGACTGCGTCTGCCTTGCGGCACACCGGCTTTCTCCTCAGCCGCCACCCTCAGAGTCCAGTGACAGCACCTGAGCACCTACACCCCTCACACGCGCACCAAAACACGCGCCTTTGAGCATCTGAGCACCTCCTGCTCCAAAGGAAGCTGGCAACCGGTCAGAGGGAGACCCGAGAAAGTGACAGCTGGTAAAACAGAGGGCACTAAGCCAATCTCTCAGCGCTATGAAAACACGTGGCTTACACAGTGTCACAAAATGGCGGCTCCTCCCTATGGAATGTGCACGGAAACAAAATGGCGCCCCTGAAGTTTCACGAAATGGCGGCTCCTCGCCGTGAAACGCAGGCTGAAACAAAATGGCGCCTCCCTATGGAGGTAGAGGGGAGGGGTTTCCGGTCCTGGCCAGTCCTCCCTGTGGGCAGGCCCAGTAGCTCTGGGACCTCCCCTTCACTCCCAAAACTCTGCGCAGCGCCTCCTGCTGGCCACCGGGAAGAGCTGCAGGACGGAGGCTCCGCTCTGCAGAACACCAGCGGCAGCGGCAGCAGCTGCACGCACCTCGCTGCTCTGCGTCTCACCGGCCGAGCGGCAGAGGGCGCTGCGCTGCCCACTGCCTGCACTCAGATGAGCCCGAAACCGTGAAGTCAGCGAGCGGGACCATAGCTAGCAGGGAGGTTTTGGCCCCTTTCTCGGTGCCCAGCTGGGCCTTTCCTGTTCTTAAGAGGGAAGGGGACAGAGCAAGTGACCTGCACACCCTGACTGTGTTTATGTACCGGTTTGAACTCCTGCGGCGCTGACAGAGACGACCTGTACGCGCTAGTGTCCAGGTGCTTTCCTTCCTCAGCGTTACGAGCCACGCACCGGGAGGAACACACAGCCGTTGCCAAAACAGATCCAGCTGGTTGAACACTCTTGCGCCCATCTTTGTCCACGGGCTGCTCGGTGATGGCCTTAAGGCAAGCTTCAGCGGGCCTTAAGCACACCCCGAGAGCCACCTGAACTTTCGGCACAAACGCCGGCGCAGGTGTAACCACCGCTTTCTGCTGCTGGGGAGCTCCTCCAACCACAGCTGCCTTTGCTGTGCGTGCCTGCTTAATTTCTACAGTCACGCTGTTGAGCAAAACCACGTCTGGAAAGGACAGTCTGCCCCTGTGACGTCTGCAGTTTTAGCAGCGCGTTCAGGTATCTGATTTTGTTATCTTGACACATGTGTGTCTGTTACCTAGCACTGTCGTGGTTTAAGCTGGCAGACTGAGAGACACCCCTGTCTCGCCGGCCCCAGGTCGGGCGCGGGATAGAGGCGCAAAGGAACGGTAACGGTGCGAGAAGTCCTGGGGCTGAGAGAAAGACCCTCTACTGGGGAAAGCAAAAGCCCAAAAGCCAGGCCCGCAAGCCCAGGAAAACTGGGCACGCATTCGCTGCTTTCCACTGGCAGGCAAATATTCCACTGCGCCCGGGAACAGCGGGCTCATTGCACGTAACAATCTCCTGGCAAGGCAGCGGCATCCATCCCGGCCTGACCCATTCCTCGAGCTTGACACCCGCTTCTGTTGCTGAGCGTGGCATCGTGGACAGCTTGGGCCGGCTGTGCAGCTCCGTCCCCTGGCTCTGGCCACTCCCAACCTCTGGTGCATCCCCTGCATCCTCGCTGGACGAACAGTGCAACAGGCAGAAAAGTCCTTGCCTCTGTGCAAGCACTGCTCTGCAGCAGCTGAAAACATGCGGGTCTTAGCACCCCCGTCTTCCATCAGAAGGACCAAAACACGGGCGTCCCGCGGGAGTCTGCAGCGTCAATGAACTCTACGCCAGGCAAAATCGTGACCATTAAAGCACTGCAGACAGAGCGTAGGACAGTCTCTGGAGCATCTACGTATAAGGAAGGGAAAAAAGATTTACTGACGTTTATTGAGAAAGTGCGTTCTCTAGAAGTCGATGAGAGTACACTTTGCTGTACGGGTCCGACCTCGTCCAGCAGCCCGATGCCCACACGTACCCACTCTCACTCTGTCCTCAGCAGGACAGGGTGGCGAATAAGATGGGAAATCTCCAGCGTTAACACTAAGACAGGGAGCTCGCTTACCAATCACGTTGACAGGCAAAACAGTCTGAGCGCGCAGGAAGTGACTTTATTTTATATTGCCGATTGCAGGCGGCGGTGGACAGCAAGGAATGAAAACATTTCCCCACCTCTCCCCCCCCCCCCTTCCCCCCCCCCTTCCCACCCTCCCTGGAAGCTACTTCCCAGGCTCACTTTCACTCCTTTCTGCCCAGTTCCCGGACCTCACCAGCCCACGTCCCTCGGGACCCACAGCCATCACAGGCTGGTCGTCACAGCTCCTCCGTGACGCTCCTTCCACCTAACGCTTCTCCCCTGCTGCCACGCGGGCACCCGGTGGGCTGCAGCCTCCCGCAGGCTCCAGCGGGCCGGGCTCCCCGTGGGCCGCAAATTCCCGTGGGCTGCGGCTTCCCTCGGGACGCATCAACCTGCTGCGGCATGCTCTCCTCCTGGGGCTGCACGGGAAGCTCCGCTGTAGCTCCCGGAGCACCTCCACCTCCACCTCCACCTCCACCTCCTCCTGCTCCTCCCGCCCTGGCTCCTCCTCCTCCCGCTCCTCATCTTTCTTCTCCCGAGCCCGCTCCTCCTCTTGCTCCTCCTCCCGCTCCTCCTCCTGATCCGCCTCCCGCTCCTCCTCTGCTCAACTTGGCATTAGCAGGGCTGTTTCTCACACTTTTCCTCCCTCTCTCCCCACTGCTGGGCAGCATCGGCTGTCCTCTTTGTCCTCCCCTGCGGATACGTGCTCCAAGGCACCTCCGCCTGGCGTGCTCGGCTCAGCTTTGCCCTGTGGCGCTGCCACCGGAGCCGGGTCAAATCGACTGCGTCTGCCTTGCGGCACACCGGCTTTCTCCTCAGCCGCCACCCTCAGAGTCCAGTGACAGCACCTGAGCACCTACACCCCTCACACGCGCACCAAAACACGCGCCTTTGAGCATCTGAGCACCTCCTGCTCCAAAGGAAGCTGGCAACCGGTCAGAGGGAGACCCGAGAAAGTGACAGCTGGTAAAACAGAGGGCACTAAGCCAATCTCTCAGCGCTATGAAAACACGTGGCTTACACAGTGTCACAAAATGGCGGCTCCTCCCTATGGAATGTGCACGGAAACAAAATGGCGCCCCTGAAGTTTCACGAAATGGCGGCTCCTCGCCGTGAAACGCAGGCTGAAACAAAATGGCGCCTCCCTATGGAGGTAGAGGGGAGGGGTTTCCGGTCCTGGCCAGTCCTCCCTGTGGGCAGGCCCAGTAGCTCTGGGACCTCCCCTTCACTCCCAAAACTCTGCGCAGCGCCTCCTGCTGGCCACCGGGAAGAGCTGCAGGACGGAGGCTCCGCTCTGCAGAACACCAGCGGCAGCGGCAGCAGCTGCACGCACCTCGCTGCTCTGCGTCTCACCGGCCGAGCGGCAGAGGGCGCTGCGCTGCCCACTGCCTGCACTCAGATGAGCCCGAAACCGTGAAGTCAGCGAGCGGGACCATAGCTAGCAGGGAGGTTTTGGCCCCTTTCTCGGTGCCCAGCTGGGCCTTTCCTGTTCTTAAGAGGGAAGGGGACAGAGCAAGTGACCTGCACACCCTGACTGTGTTTATGTACCGGTTTGAACTCCTGCGGCGCTGACAGAGACGACCTGTACGCGCTAGTGTCCAGGTGCTTTCCTTCCTCAGCGTTACGAGCCACGCACCGGGAGGAACACACAGCCGTTGCCAAAACAGATCCAGCTGGTTGAACACTCTTGCGCCCATCTTTGTCCACGGGCTGCTCGGTGATGGCCTTAAGGCAAGCTTCAGCGGGCCTTAAGCACACCCCGAGAGCCACCTGAACTTTCGGCACAAACGCCGGCGCAGGTGTAACCACCGCTTTCTGCTGCTGGGGAGCTCCTCCAACCACAGCTGCCTTTGCTGTGCGTGCCTGCTTAATTTCTACAGTCACGCTGTTGAGCAAAACCACGTCTGGAAAGGACAGTCTGCCCCTGTGACGTCTGCAGTTTTAGCAGCGCGTTCAGGTATCTGATTTTGTTATCTTGACACATGTGTGTCTGTTACCTAGCACTGTCGTGGTTTAAGCTGGCAGACTGAGAGACACCCCTGTCTCGCCGGCCCCAGGTCGGGCGCGGGATAGAGGCGCAAAGGAACGGTAACGGTGCGAGAAGTCCTGGGGCTGAGAGAAAGACCCTCTACTGCTCCTCCATCCACTGCTACCCTTTCAAGCACTACTTTGCAATAGTTGCAAACCTTGTGCTCATTTCCCCATGCAACGGAATTTCCCATGGGTTGTAGCTTCCCTCCGTATGCATTATCATTCTCTAGCATGTTCTCCTTTTTGTACCCAGGAAGTTTCATGAAGAATGGATTTTTTTTTTCCTCATCTTTCTTTTTTCCCTTGTGTCCCTGTTGCGGATAACGTTGTGACAGTCCTGCATGTTTGTTGGTGCAATTGTGAACACAGATCCAGGTTTGGTTGAGAATGACCTGAGACCTCCATTGAGTAGAAGGATTTGAGTGTGTTTTTAATTGTGAGAATTAACCTTAGTTGGCACTTTGCACCTGCATCCCTGTATACCAACTGTATCCTGGTTTGTATCAAAATAATTCTGGCGTGCATTAAAGGAGCATAGCCCACAGGTCTAGGGAGGTGATCCTCACCCTGTACTCTGCCCTGATGGTGCCTCACCTGGAGTTTTGTGTCCAGTTCTGGGCTCCCCAACACATAAAAGACAGGGATCTCCTGGAAAGAGTGCACTGGAAGGCTACCAAGATGATAAAGGGGTTAGAGCACCTTTCTTAAGAGGAAAGGCAAAGGGACATGGGTCTGTTCAACCTTGAGAAAAGAAGATTCAGAGGGGATCTGATCCGTGTCTATAAATATTTAAGGAGCGAGAGACAAAGGGATGAGGCTGGACTCTTCTCTGCAGTTTGTGGTGATAGGACAAGGGGAAATGGCCACAAACTGAAGCACACAAAGTTCCACACAAAAGTGTGTGGGAACTTCTTCACAGTGAGGATGACAGAGCACTGGAACAGACTGCCCATAGAGGCTGTGGAGTTTCTTTCTCTGGAGATGTTCAAGGCCTGCTTAGATGCCTTCCTGTGCAACCTGGTCTAGGGAGCCTGCTTTGACCGTGGGATTAAACCACATGATCTCTAGAGGTCCCTTCCAACTCCTACAATTCTTTGAGTCCGTGTTATTCTGTGATGTACTGTTTGAGAAAAGGCTGAGAAACCTGGGTCTATTCTGTCTTGAAAAAAGATGACTTGGAGGTGATCTTATTAATGTTTTTAAATATCTTAAGTGTGGGTGTCAAAGGGACATGGCCATCATCTTTTCAGTGGTCATTGGGAACAGAACGAGGAGATCTGGTCATGAACTGGAGCATGGGAAGTTCCACACCAATATGCAAAGAACTTCTTTACAGTGAGGGTGACGAAGCACTGAAACAGGCTGCCCTAGGAGGCTCTGGAGTCTCCTTCTCTGGACGCATTCAAGGCCCTACCTGTGTAGCCTGCTGTAATGAGCCTGGTTTGGCAGGGAGATTAGACTCGATCTTTGGAGGTCCCTTCCAACCCCTACCATTATGTGATTTTGTCATTCTTTCTTTGATTCTTCCTTGAAAAGACTTGTTCTCAAATGTATATACTGCCAGAAAGCTATGAGATGAATAGGACATGCTAGTGAAGCATGGGACATTTTTCACTGTTAAGATGTTTTACAAAAGTCTAGTAAAGAGACATGATCAAATTTTTCTTCTGCTCCAGCTGCAGTGTCTGACTGCAACTCTTTACATTCCTTTTGAAAATGTGCAGGTAATTTATTTATATCAACTGAAAATGTAATAATAAAAAATAAAAAATAATATATATATATATTTTAAAATCTTACTATCAAATGGGTTGGCAAAACTGACAGCACAGCTGCATATTTTTTGTTATTTATGGAACTATGTTTAGCCAACATATCAAAATGCATAAAATTATTTGCCATAATTTTATCTTGCTATAATTTAAATTTCATTTTGAATGCTTCTATAATTTGAAATATAGCACAGATAAGTTAATTTTCACCTTAAAGATGCATGTTTTACTCAATTAAATAAGCACTCCACCAAAATAAGCACACCATCAAAAATACTAAATCTGTGAGACATTTTTCATCTTCAAGTTCTGGCACACATTTTCCATTTGATTCTATTTACAACTTGTTTTCATTTTACAAATCATAAAAAGTGCTTTTAGCACTTGACTTCGACTTAGCTACTTTCCTTCAGAAAAGTAAATGTTCTCATAATCAGCATCCATACCTTTATTGAACTCCTCAAACTGATGATGATTCAACCCATTGGACTTCATGAAATTCACAGATTTGGTGATTACTCACATGACATTATCCTTTTTTAAAGCTTCAGCATGTAAGTTTTCTTGATGTATGATGAAGAGATATCTCATCAAGCATGAGTTGCCAGTGATAACTGCATCATCTTCTATTCATTTTATAAATAAGTCCCTCTTTTTTGCCAACCTTCACTGGAGCACCATCATTATCTATACCAGATACATTGAAAAGGGTTAGAGAAAATAGCCTTAATGTAATTTTTACTGCTTCATGTATATCAAGAGATTTAGTTACGTCTTTTGGGTGTCACCAAAGAAGCCATTTCTTCAGCGACTTTATACTCATCATCAATATCTCCAGTGAAAAAGGCAAGTTGAGTCATATTCATAGCATCTGTACTTTATCACTGAAGCACATCATTTGTAATTAGCAGCAGTCAACAGTTTATGGGCTGGTTCGGCTCGGTTCCATGACAACTGGTGCAGGGGACCCGCAGACCCATGCCCCAGGAAAGGGGAAGGGGGAAAGGGAAAAGGGAGAAGGGAGATGGGCATAGAAACAAAACAGCAACAATGATCTGAGGAGGAAAGATAATTTACTAAATAAGATATCATAAAGCAAAATAACACAACATAATACAATATAATTGGAATTGAAGCTAATAAATCAAAGAAAATCAGCAAGAGAGAGTGTCCGATAAACCGAAGGCCTTACGCTAAATGCTGAAGGCAAGACTGCAGGGAGCACCTGCTGCTGAGTCGATCCTAAAGGAAAGAGAGAAGGGTGGTCGCATTACCACAGACGGTTTTTCTCTTTCCCTCTGAGCAGAAATACGTAAAAATGGAAAGCATCACACAGTCCTCTGAGGAATGTAGTTATTCTCTTCTGAGACAGGTATACCCAGAACTATCGATGATCCAGGGAGCTGGAGCATTAATTATTTAACTCTTAATGCACTACATGATGTTATGATGTGGAATACCAATACCAAAAAACATAAAACCATGACACCCCCAAGTTTGTTTCTTTAGATCTTTGTAAGAGACTATTATTATACCATTGCCTCAAAGTTTGCTGATGAACATGTCCAAACATGTCCAAGCTAGTCCTGGACAAGGTTGTGAAATCCTTTGTCTATGGGACAAGCAGATGGGCATGTCCTGGGGCAACAAAAGAGCGATAAGCTGCAGCTCAATGGCCGCTGAACACGCTTTTGTTTGGTACTCATCTCTGTGGGGAGATAGCCATCTCAGGAGACGCTTGCCTGGCACACTAGCACAGGATTTGTCACATAGACTGGAGGAATCTGGAAGATAAATATAGGGGTCCTGCAGCCACGAAGTTGGGGTTTTCTCTGTATGGGGGGTTTTTCTCTTAGGAGAGACCTCATGAGCTGATTCCCTGCTGCTGAACTCCCTCCTGGGCCTGCTGCCTGAGACATGTTGCTTTTCTCCTGGACCTCGCTGCTCCTTCGAGGTGTTCTGTCATCTGAACCCTCATGAGCTGATCACTGCTGCTTCCTGCAGAGGCCTTCTCTTAGGAGAGACCTCACGAGCTGATCACTGTTCGCTGCTGCCCCTCTCGGGGTTGACTCCCTTGCTGCTTCTCCGGTGCTGGCTGATGCTGTTCCTGGGCTGACCCCGCGATGCTTCTCCTGTGCTGACCTGGTGCCGCTTCTCCAGGACAACTGCTTGCTGCTCAAGGCTGCCCGTCACTGCTGCTGTTCTCCCCGCTTCTGCCATTCCCTGCTCTTTTGCCTTGGACTGTCAGAGCCGCTTGCAACCGGACCACCCTTAGGATCCTGGCTGGTGACTTTCCCTGCGTTGTACAAGTCCTTGCCTCTCTCCTATCTTTCCTATGGCTCGCCTTCCCTTCCCCATCACCCTTAACAGTGTTCGCCTTCCCCTTCCCCATCTCCCTGGTCAGTATTGGTAATAAACTGGTCGGACCAACATTTGAACCGTTGTTTCTTAATCTCACGCTGGGTATACACATAATCTTAAGAACCTTGTCTCCCTCCTTTATATTGGGGCGTGTCAATCTTCCTGTTCCTCCAGTTATCCTGGCTACAGTCTGGTGAGACAAACCAGTTTTAGAAAAATCCATTTTTTCTAATCAGAACTGTCACGGTGTTATCCATGGCAGGGACAGAAGGGAAACGAAGAAGGGAGAGAGGGAAAAAAACTGCACTGTTGGTGGTCATGTGACCACTTGAGCAGAGCTGTGCACTCTAGGTGGGGTGGGGGACAGAGAAAATAGATGGGTCTAGGGAAAAAAAAAAACAAAACAGCACGATCTGGGGAGGAAGGGTAACTTTACTAAATCTAATAAAATCTAACAATTGTGAGAGACAGTGCTTCCAAACCAAATCTGAGAGCTTATGTCAGGGAAGAACTGCAGGAGAAACACGTGCTGAATCTCCTCGGCAGCCAAGACAGCAGCCGAGAGGGAGTGCCTGACATCAGCTCCAGAGCTCCACCCCTCTTCCGCTCCCCACCACAGCATTAACTCCTTAACTCCCAGCATGATGTTCTGATGTGGAATATCGGCATCAAAACCACAAAACCACAACAAGGACACATTCTATCTCCTGGCTTTTATAATGGAGTGTCCGACTCTTACCTTTTTTAAAAAGATTTTGTTGAGATGACAGACATTTTTTCAGTTCCACTGTTTTGTCTGCATTCCTTAATATGCATCAGATTTGGCAGCAAGTTTATACAGATATTGTTTTCTTCTAATTGTAATATTTGAAAACTGACATTTCCTTAAAAAATAAGCATAGTGCCATATTTTTTGTTTTGGCAAAAAAGTACTTATCTCTCCATTTTTCCTTGAACACTCTTCCTTCATCTATGATTTTTATATTTTATTTTATTTTATTTTATTTTATTTTATTTTATTTTATTTTATTTTATTTTATTTTATTTTATTTTATTTTATTTTATTCTGCTTTCTTCTGAGATGCCATGAGGCAGGTTGAAATATAAGTACTGGCAAGGACTGTGTTTTTCTCGGCAAGCGGCTCAAGCACATGCCATGTGCAGTACACACACGGCTCAATGTGTGTGCAACTGCCACAAGAGGCAGAGTCAGTATTGCTCTGTGTCCTCCCCATGCCCTAGTTCCAGGCCAGGAAGCGCTGATCACAAACCAATGGTTTGATTGTTCTAAGCAGCAAGGATGCACCCAGTGCAGAGCCACTGCCATTATGTTGCAGGGCAGGGTGTGGGTCACAGTTCAGGCTGTGCTGGGCTGCATGTGGCCAGCAGGCTGTGGGTTGGACATCACAGAATCACAGAATTGAAGGGGTTGGAAGGGACCTCTAGAGATCATCGAGTCCAACCCCCCCGCCAAAGCAGGCTCCCTATACCAGGTTGCACAGGTAGGAGTCCAGGCGGGTCTTGAGTATCTCCAGAGAAGGAGATTCCACAACATCCCCTGGGCAGCATGTTCCAGTGCTCCATCACTCTCACCATAAAGAAGTTCTTGCACACATTTGTGTGGAACCTCCTATACTGCAGTTTCTGGCTGTTTCCCCTTGTCCTATCTCCACACACTGCTGAAAAGAGTCTGGCCTCGCCTCTTTGTCCCCACACCTCAGATATTTATAAACCTGGATCAGGTCCCCTCTCAGTCTTCTTTTCTCAAGGCTAAAGAGACCCAGTTCACTTAGCGTTTCTTCATAGGGGAGATCCTCCAGGCCCCTCACCATCTTTGTGGCCATGCGCTGGACTCTTTCCAAGAGATCCCTGTCTTTTTTATACTGGGGAGCCCAGAAATGGACACAGTACTCCAGATGAGACCTCACCAGGGCAGAGTAGAGGGGGAGGATCATCCCCTTGACCTGTGGGCCATGCTCTTTTTAATGCATCCCAGAATGCCATTGGCCCTCCTGGCCACAAGGGCACACTGCTGGCTCATGGTCAACCTGTTGTCCCCAGGTCCCTCTCTGCAGAGCTCCTCTCCAGCGGGTCATTCCCCAGCCTGTTCTTATGCATGCAATTATTCCTCCCTAGTGCTTGCATTATGCTCTGGACTTCTTCCTGACTAGGGCTTTTCTCTGGATTTGCCTGTCTCCACAGTGTTTCTCAAATCCCATTTCCAACAATGATCCCTTCCTGGCTCAGGTCAAGGAGATTCCCACCTTATCATAGAATTACAGAATGGATGGGTTGTAAAGGACCTCAAAGATCATCAGCTTCCAACCCCTCTGCCATGAGCCACTAGGCCTGGCTGCCCAGAGCTACATCCAGCCTTGCCTTCAATGCCTCCAAATATGGGGCATCCAAAACCTCTCTGAGCAACATGTTCCAGTGCATCACCACCCATGAATGAAAAATTTCCTTGTAACATCTAACCTAAATCTCCCATCTTAGTTTAAAACCATACCCCTTGTTCTATCACTATCCACCCACAAAAAACAGTCATTCCCCCTCCTGTTTATACACTCCTTTCAAATATAGGAAGGTCACAATGAGGTCTCTGTAGAGTCTTCTCTTCTCCAAGCTAAATAAGCCCCGTTCCCTCAACCTTTCTTCATAGGAGAGGTGCTTCTCTGATCATTTTAGTGGTCCTCCTCTGCACCCATTTCAAGAGCTCTGCATCTTTCTTCTGCTGGGGGCCCTGGGCCTAGACGGAATACTCCAGATGAGCCTCACAAGATCTGAGTAGAGGGAAACAATCACCTCCTTCTCCCTGCTGGCCACAACTTTTCTAATGCAGCCCAGGATATAGTTGGCCCTCTGGGCTGCAAGCGCACACTGCTGAACCCTGCAGGATGTTCAACTCCTCTAACCCTCAAGGTTCACCCAGCCCCTTTGCCTCGTGGTGTTATTGGTCCTTCACTCCTCCATGAGGAGATTGTAAGAACTGGGCCACCACTATAGCCTTTGTTTTTACTTTTTCCTTGTCCTGTACTATGTCTCTGGCTATTCTAGAACTTTGACATAATTCATAGAATTATAGAATCATAGAATCATAGAATCATCGGGGTTGGAAGGGACCTCAAAGCGATCATCAAGTCCAACCCCCCTGCCAAAGCAGGTTCCCTACATCAGGTCGCAAAGGTAGGTGTCCAGGTGGATCTTGAATATCTCCAGAGAAGGGAATCTCTCCAGAGGTTCCTAAGGGGCTATCCAAGGGTACTGAGGGATTATCACCCCCATTGCCTTTCGTCAATTTACTACCACCCTCTCCAGGCATCCTTCCCTTTTTACTCCCCACAGTCCTCATTTGACTCACCAGTATATTTCTTTACAGAGTCCTCTGCTCCTCCTTTATTACTTCATCTTCTCTCTTCACAAACATCCCAGTCCATTGTTTCATCTGTCTCTGGGATGGCCCAGAGAACCCAAACAAACCCCAAGTGCTAATGGCCCCCAGAATTAGCCAATTGCTTTAAATCCATTCAGGGTACTCATCAGTTTATCCAGATGCCAACCAACCCCGGAGGGTGAAATGACCCAGACAAACCCCCAAACTGTTAGGAAAACTTTTGCTGAAATAGGCAATTATCAATTATCCCCAAAAGATACAGAGGAGAGTCTTTATCTTTCTTTATTCAAAGAAAAGAAGAGTCCACAAGGACAGTCCCCATAGGATCTCTCAAATTATCAGAGGACACAACCTCCATTTTTATCCCTATCTCCCGACTGTATGGTCCGTCCTCCTTCCCTCATTAGTTGAAGTTTTTGGAGTTTACAGACTTCCCGGTCCTCCTAAAATATGTTTCCCCTTGTATTTGACTCCCCTTTGTAACATGTATTGGATGTGTAACTAAATCCAGATTTATGGTGCTCTGGGCAGAGCAGTTTGTACTAATTAGCCTATTAAGCCTGTGCAATAAGTCCAAAGTTACTAAGTTCAAATTGTCAAGTAACCTTTTTAACTGAAGCCTTATTCAGTGAGAGTTTACAGAGTAAGTACAGACATTAAGCAGAGAGGAATTTGGAAACCTCTGCACCACTTGTCTACAAGGATATCTTTTTCACAACTCTCTTCTATCACAGAATCTATACTGAGTAAAATTGTACATAAATGTATATATTTTGTCATCTGAGCACATAATTCTCCAAAGGAAGTGGGCAGTGGAATACCTGAGAAGATAACAGCCTTTATAACAGTTGCCCTCTAAGACAATCACAGAATAGTCGAAAAACATGTAGTTTCATGAAACGGTAGTTTTCCAGTGTGAAAGGGAGTTTGAAACAAAATGGCGCCTCCCTATGGAGGTAGAGGGGTGGGGTTTCTGGTCTTGGCCAGTCCTCCCTGTGGGCAGGCCAAACACTCCCAAAACATTCCTTGTCCTGGCACGAACTCTGTGCAGCGCCTCCTGCTGGCCACCGGGAAGAGCTGCAGGACGGAGGCTCCGCTCTGCAGAACACCAGCGGCAGCGGCAGCAGCTGCACGCACCTCGCTGCTCTGCGTCTCACCGGCCGAGCGGCAGAGGGCGCTGCGCTGCCCACTGCCTGCACTCAGATGAGCCCGAAACCGTGAAGTCAGCGAGCGGGACCATAGCTAGCAGGGAGGTTTTGGCCCCTTTCTCGGTGCCCAGCTGGGCCTTTCCTGTTCTTAAGAGGGAAGGGGACAGAGCAAGTGACCTGCACACCCTGACTGTGTTTATGCACTGGTTTGAACTCCTGCGGCGCTGACAGAGATGCCAGGCAGGCAGAAGAAGCAGATTGCAGAGACCAGGTTGCACAGGAAGGCATCTAAGCAGGCCTTGAACATCTCCAGAGAAAGAAACTCCACAGCCTCTATGGGCAGCCTGTTCCAGTGCTCTGTCATCCTCACTGTGAAGAAGTTCCCACACACTTTTGTGTGGAACTTTGTGTGCTTCAGTTTGTGGCCATTTCCCCTTGTCCTATCACCACAAACTGCAGAGAAGAGTCCAGCCTCATCCCTTTGACTCTCGCTCCTTAAATATTTATAGACACGGATCAGATCCCCTCTGAGTCTTCTTTTCTCAAGGTTGAACGGACCCATGTCCCTTTGCCTTTCCTCTTAAGAAAGGTGCTCTAACCCCTTTATCATCTTTGTAGCCCTCCAGTGGACTCTTTCCAGGAGATCCCTGTCTTTTATGTGCTGGGGAGCCCAGAACTGGACACAAAACTCCAGGTGAGGCACCATCAGGGCAGAGTACATGGGGATGATCACCTCCCTTGACCTTCTAGCCACACTCATTTTAATGCAGCTCAGGGTCCTACTGAACATCTTAGTCACCAGGACAAACTGCTGGCTCATGGCCTGTGCAGGGTGTTTCCTGCTATGCAGAAACGTAGATAATCAAAATCTTATGTCAGGAGAAATATCTTCTGAGTTAACAGTATTTTTAGGGTGTCCTGATAGTGAATGAATGGCAACAGAGCACCAACAATACTTAATCTCATCCATATAAATAAATAATTTGTTATTTAGCACATGTTTAAAAGTGTACCCTGAGCCTAGATCTTCTATAGTCAAACGGTTTGCTTGCTCAGTGCTGTATTTTTCCAAGAGTAATGTAATTATTTTATTGAAGAAGTTGCTAACACTTTCCCAAACTGCAGCTGAATCACCAGTGACAATTTCATAAATCATAGATTCACAGAGTTTTGTCTTCCTTACCCTAGTGAAAGGAACTCAGTACTCTCCAGTGCAAAGAGGATTGGAGTGTAGAATAAGAGTGAAGGAGAAAAATATTTATTTAAAGCATGTTAGGAACACAATTCACAGTACATCTTAATAGGGTGACTACATAATGGGGTGATTGTAAAAGGGTGAGTTCAAAAAGCAAAGGAAAGACGAGGCATAGACCATACACTAATTGTGGATACTGGTGTTTTCTTTCTGCTTGTAAGCAAAGCTATATAAATGAAGACTGTTTCAAATTATTTATGCACAGGTACAAAGTTTGATGTACTCAGTCTGTACATTTTCCTTTTTGTGTATAAACCAGTACTTAATTTTTCTGCATCAGTTACAATGTTTAATTTAAATACAGTATTACATCTTACTGACTTGTTGGTTTAAGGTGCAATGTATGTATGCATATGCTGTATGTTTGTACATACAGTAAATATTTTTTTCTTAATCAGTTCTCTTTGGCACACTTCTTAATTTATTTAAATTCAAGAGCTAGGCCTGACTTGAGTATATAACACTGCAGGTACCTGAAAGGTTTTTGTCAGCATACAAGTACAATTGTAGGTTTACCACAAGCTTACTTACAAAGAATTCAGTTTACAAGTAAAATTGCTAAACAAACTGTAATATGCAAGGCAAAACGTTTCATACAGAAACTCCCCTGGTGATTTTTGCACCATGGAAATCTTTTATAAAATCAGTTAGAAAATTGAGATTTCTCATGAGGAAATTCTTAGTGCTTATTATCCTACAGGAAGCCATGAGGACACATGACTTTCTGGGTTAAGTTAGGCTTCATGAGATACAATTTGTCTGATATGCTGGCATTGTAGTAGCATTGCTGCTGCAAACTTGCATGTTTATACAACCAAACTGTGTAAAAAGCTTAGTGACAGTGGCTGCTTTCCATAACAAGGCATGCCTCCTAAACTCCTCATACTATAATAATTTTTGTTCTAAGGAGTAAAGCTTTAGAATCTGCATTACATATTGCTCTATAGTCTATTTTTATCTTTATGACCTCTGCCTACTTTGGGCTGTTTAATATTTGATCATGGTCATAGGTAATCTAACTTACTGATACTTCTGAAGAAAATGTATCAGGTTGCTATTAAAGCACCTAAACTGGAGAAGTTTAAGTTTTTTAAGCCCATCAAATACAAGAATGGTAGGCCCACAGCAGTTTGTTTCAACTCTGAAAGCCAATGCCAGCAGCTGGCATTTATGTGAAAGACGTGGGGAAACATGGCTACATAAACAGTGGAAACTTTTCTGTGCCCAATATTTAATGATAAAATAAATGAAATCTTGTTTGCACTACAATCCTTATTACATGGCCCTGTGGGTCTGCTTTTTTCCAAACCAATCTGCCCTAGTGGTGACTTCTCAGCTGCAGAAATGAGTCTTTTGGCACATGATCAAGTTACAGTAGGTGTCTTGTACAATGTTTTTTGAAGGCAAAGATGTTAAAACAGTCTTCATACAGGTGTTTCATAATGCAGGTGAGATGTGGAATGCTGTGCTACTCCTGAGAAAAACACATTTGGCTGTTCCAGCTATTAATCTCACTTATGAGCATGCTCATTCCAATGAGGCATTTCGTATCCTCATCAATAGTATATATGCTTAAAAAAAAAATCTGTCTTTGTCTTCAACAAGGATTGAAAGTGGTGAATTCAAATTGCTGGGAGAGGTGATCAGAAGGGGAAAGAATTGATGAAGAGTATCAGAGTCAGTGCACTAAATCATATATTTGTGAGACATACTCCATTCTTAATTTTCCTCTAAGCTTTTAAAGATCTTGCATATAGCCATGTCCATTAGTGCTTCTGTTTCATCTGAAAGCTACTGACTTTAAAATTGAGATGTCTGCGTGAAGGATATGGTGTCAGATTTATCTACAGCAAAGCCTCCATTGATGTATGATTTCTTGGTCTCTGTTTCATCATTATCAAGTATTGTAGTTTCCAAGGCAAAAGGGTTGACTATGTTCACATCAGAGGAAACGTCCATCTGCTCCAGTTCCTTTTTAGAGAGCTTCTCCACTATCCCAGTACCAAAGGCATCTCCCAAGACATTCACCATTGTTCTGAATCGATCCCTATGGAATAAAAATCTCAGGCAAATCATTCTGTGTGTTTCTTAGAAAATCCTATTAGTAAATGTAAGCTACTGTAGAAAGTGGTGAACTCATTCTTTCCCCCACAATACAGATTCTGCATAATTCCAGAACTAAATTTAAAAATGTTGTAGAATGAAGAGTGACTTCTGAAATTAAGGACTTTGTACAGGATGTGTAAAATTTTAAGTCATATCAGTGGTCTATTAACAGCAGTAACCGAGGGGCTGTGCACAGCCCTGAAGTGTCTTGTGGAGAGTCCTTCTCAGGACCCAGAGCATGGTTCATTTTGTGATGAGGCCACTTTTGATGGGAGGAAAGACAGGTAAAGCAGAAGATTCCACATAATGCCTTCTGACTTTTTTGACAGTTGTTTTTTTCAGCCAGAGGTGTGCTTTGCTCAGTATTCTGGACCAAAACCTTTTTAAAGGGTTGAAGTACAAAGGTGTATTGCTATGTTAAAGAATATGACACTTTTCTACTACTGATTTTTCTCTCAGGATAAAAAATAATCTGCCACTACTTCATGGAAAAGCCTGAAAATCATGCAAGATAGTTATGTTTGTAAATTGCCAACGGGGTCTTCAAAAACAACAGTGAAGTGAAGCAGTCCAAAACATGTTTTTCTACTGCAGCTGCTGAACACCCCTATGAGACAGCACATGTGTATTCTCCACATTGAAAGGAAATAACTGATAAGGAAAGGATGAGGTACAATCAATTCTATTAGGAGCTGTGTGACAAGTGAGACACATTGGAAACTCATTTTGCATAATCCTTCTATTCTACCTCTTCATTAAAAATATGGAAGATACCTTCAAGGTTATGGGATAAAACTTGGCAAGTTCAGAATTAACTAGAGGATTGTTAATGAGCCACTACCAGCAAGTTGCAAAATAATACAGTTTAGGTAGTAAGTACAAAAGGCAAGTGTTAATAATCTACATGGCACCAAGATGTGCATTCCATCTGCCGAGGTGCAAAATGCACTACCATGAACCTTGGTACATGCAATTAATCTTTAATTTTCTTTATACAGCAAGACACTTTCATCTGAAAAAATAACTCAGTTGGAGTTAAGAGACAGTTCCAATTATTCATCTGTGTGATGGTAGAACAGGTAGTTTCTATACATTCACAGAACACCTAAATGTGTCTAAGAACTTGGAATTTCTAACCTAGAGAAGAAGTCGATAATATCATGAATATAGTGGAATTTAGGAAATGACTGGGTTTTCTTTTATTTATTTATTTTATCTATCTCACTCCCATAAAGGAATTAGAGGGTATCATATAAAAGGCTTGAGAAGTGGTCTAAAACAAACAATTCGAAATACGTTTTGTACAGCACATTGATAGATTGTGGAATTCATCTCCACAAAATTTATGGATGCTTCAAAGAGCAATTAGGAAATTTAATGTAAAAATAAATCTATTGAGAACTGCTTAAAAAGTAACACCTCTATCTTAGGAACTCTGAGTCACAATTTCCTTAAGGGTAGGAGAAGTATCTACACAATTTTTTTTTTCCTAATTTTTTTTTTTAACATACCTTCTCTAAACCAGTGGCTTGTACTGATCTTCCCCATCGTTAAGTCAACTTAAATGACCATTGGGAAAAGAGCTACAGAAAACTAAATGGTTGTGCAGCATGACAAACAGACATTGTTGCAGACAGCTGATGAGGAGAATGCACAGTAATCAGAGCTGGTTTGTTGTTGCTGTTTAATTAATTAATTATTAATTAATTATTTTTTGGAGAAATAATGTTATATTGACATTGAGTTGATTCTTGAATTCTTTCAACAGCTTTACTCCTTCTGGAGACCAAGGTTTCTCCCCACAGCTTGAGAAATCGAGTTACATAATCAAATCAAGTAAATGTTTCCATGAAATGTATAGGCTGCAGGCCAAAAAAACCTTCAAGAAAATTATTGAAACAGGTGGATGGGGAAAAGAGATTTTTTTCTTTGAAGGTAAATTTAAGCCCAATAAAAGTAAGTGCAAAGGCTATTACGTGATTTGAATCTCTGCATTTGTACTGATGAGTTTTGTTGAGTTAATGCAAATGAACAAGACATCAGTCTGAACATTATAGCCCAGACACTTTAGGAGACAGAAAAAAAACAAAACTGTATTATAAAGTTATAGTCCTAAAGTAAGAACTCTTGTTATTCTTTCCCAATAAAGCATGAGATAAAGCCGGACACTGGCTTCCTTTTGCAGTAGTTAGTATTGAAATACCTAAATTGAACAGGGAAGACTTTAGTTTAAATACCTCCCTCCAGAAAGAACTTAACGGGACTGAGAGGTTTTTCCATGCTCTGAGGTAAAGTGGTTGGGGTGTAAGAAATGCTTTCCAAGTTTGCAAGTGTGTGCTTGCTGGACATGTGGCTCAGTAAAGAAAAGCTCTAGCAAATTAATATTGGCAGAATGGACATATAGTCTACTGTATGTGTGGATATACAATCTAGGACAAGCCTTGCTTAGTTCATGTGCTCCACCCCATCTTCACCACTGTGTGTATTTTATGAGTTTTGTGGAAATCAACTGAGGTGTTCTGCTTGTGTCTGCATATGATTTTTATTAATGGTGCATCTACTTTAGTGAAATATGGCAGGAGCTGAGAAACTCCAGAGGTACTGCTTGGTACTATCAAATGTTTCTCTCCTAAGTATTATACTAATAATCTAATTACACTGTACCCACTGGTTAAACAGCACCTCTGGATATCAGAATTAAAGCCACTGTTATTACCAACTGGACAAAACAAAAGTATTTATCCAACTCATAGAGCAGTCCTGTAAGATGTGATTTTGCTGTCTTCTCTTGTAGACCCACATGCTTGTGTAAACATTTAAAAAGAAAAAGAATATCAAGTACGTTAAACTTACAGAAGCCAGTCAACTGCAATGATCAGAGTAACGTCTTCAGCTGGCAGGCCAACAGCGCTCAGAACAATCACCATAGTGACAAGTCCAGCTTGGGGGACACCAGCAGCTCCAATGCTGGCTGCGGTAGCTGTGACACTAAATCCCAAATAAAGCCAGGAAGAGGCATTCAGAGTAAATGTTGCATACAGAAAATCTATTTTCTGACACAGATATATGTATTCCATGAACAGAAAGAAGTCCTTACGTTCTAGTTTTCCTTTGGAGTATTATTTACCCGGTTTGGGGACAAGACTCTGAGGCATGTTTGAATCAGTGCCATCTCAGACACTTGGAGGAGAATCCATAGCTCCTTGGGCAATCAAACAGTTGTTATGGTCACAAATGTTAATATATAGGTAAATGAATGTCTAACCCACAGATTAGATAGATCACAGAAAGAATTAAGTTTCTGAATGTTTCCATTGAGAGATAAATGGCAGTTTCCAGAACAATGCTGCATACCTGGCCCACCCCACCTCCTCATCAGGTCACATAGGCAAGGTCATGGAATAACATATAAGAATGTTTCTGGATTTAATGATTTCAATGATAATTTCAATTTTTTTCCATTAATTATTCAAATCTTTTTCCATTAATTATTCAAAATAAATGTAGTATTCATTAAAAACAAAAAAATACCCAAAAAAACGAAAACACAACACAAACAAAATGTATGTGATGAATTTAGTCTTACCTAATGGTAACTATCTGGCCAACATCTAGTTCCAGGTCATTCAGTTGTGCAATAAATACAGCTGCTACTGCCTCATAGAGAGCTGTGCCATCCATGTTGATGGTAGCTCCAACTGGAAGTACAAATCTGGTAATTCTTTTATCAATTAAGTTTTTTTCTTCTGCACAGCGGAAGGTAACAGGCAAAGTTGCTGAACTGGCACATAAATAAACACAAAAAATAAATGCAACTAGGAGGATCTTCCTTCTAATTATAGGAGGAAATAACAAAGTCTTAGTTATCCTCAAAATTAAACATTAAAAATCTTCATTATGTAGGTAACCTTGAAATAGACTAAACTCTAGGAAGTTTGTGAAGAGTGAACTGAATAGCAATAAAACAATAAATTCTAGGAAGTTTGTGAACAATGAACTGAATTACAAGAAAATTATTTCCTGAAGATATATTGGGAAGGGCAGTTTTTCTAGTTTTGTAAAAGGCCAGCATAGCTTCACTGAAATCTGTGCTGCCATTTTGGGTACTGCAGAAATAATTTTAAATGTAGAATTTCAACTTCCATGGGATTTACAATTATCCAAGTGAAATCAGGTTATCTTACAAAGTGGTAATGAAATATGAGCACAAACAATACCATTACTACTAAGAACATTTCAGAAGATAAATCTTTTTGTTTACCTGGAAGAAATCATGAGGGCTGTCAGAAGTGCCTGAGCCATCCCCATGGCAAACCGAAAAGGATTTTTCCTTACTATTATTAAGTAGATCAGTGGCAGAATTATAGTGGAATGGATTGCAAGTCTGCAAAAGAAAATGAACTAGTTAAACAGATTGAGTTTCTTTAGATTTATGATTTAAAATTTTACAGTTTAGAGAGTAGCATTGTCAAAACAAAAGCAAACAAACTAACAAAACATTTGGTTCCTTCGCTCTTCTGTAGGGAGGGAGAGATAACTATTTGTATCTCTTTCCAAAGTAGAGCAAGGACTAATCAACATATTTGAAATACCTTTAAGGGTAAATAATATATAAACTGATATGCATAGAGTGATTTTAAATATGCTCAAACATCTGTGGTTTTATTACACTGGCTTTATATATGAAGTTGACGTACAAGTGATGGAGGAACCAGTGGGGAAAGATGTATCGCTTGACCTTCTACTAGCAAAGAAGGAAGCACTGACTAGGAATGTGAAGGCTAGGGGCATCCTCGGCTACAGTGATGACAACACTGTGAAGTTCGGTATCCTGTGAAGAGAAAGTGAGGCAATAAATAAGATCACAACCCTGGATTTCAGGAGAGCTAACTGTCCAGGGACCACATTAGAAGAATTTGATGGGAATGGACCCTATTAAAAAAAAGAGTCCAAGAGAGTTCTTTAGTATTCAAGGATCACTTTCTCCAGTCTCAAGAATGATGCATCCCTATATGAAAGAAATAAAGGAAGGGGACAGGAGAACTGAATGGATTAACAAGGAACTCTTGACAAAACTCAAACATAAGTGTAAGGGGTACAGGAGCTGGAAGCAGGGACAAGATATTTGGGATGAATATACTGATGTTGTTGAAGTATGCAGAAACACAATGAAGAAGGCTAAGGCCTTCTTGGATAGGGACACCAAAAGCAAGAATGGATTCTTCATATACATTAATAACAAAAGGAAAACTAGAGAAAATGTGGGCCTGCTACTGAAAGAGCAGGGACCCTGACAATAGGGGATGCAGAGAAAGCAAAGATACTGAACATCTTCCTTGCTTCAGTCTTCACTGTCAAGATCTGCCCTCAGGAACCCCGGACCAAAGAGGAGAGCAAAACTGAAAAAGGAAGACTTTCCCTAGATTGAGCAGTGTTGGGCTAGAGATCATTTAGGCAAACTTGACATCCACAAGTACATGGACCATGATGAGATGCAATTATGAGTGCTGAGAAGAGATAGTAAATATCATCTTTGGGTGGGAGTTGAGAGAACAGAGCCCCTCCTTCTGTAAGACTAGAGTAAATCCAAGACTGCCTCATGAGGCAGAATGTGTATGGGGCTAGACAACATTCATCTCAGGGTCCTGAAGGAGCTAGTTGGTGTGGTTCCCAAGCTACTCTACATCATATTTGAAAAGTCATGACTGCCAGATTAAGTCTCCAGTGATTGGAAAAATGAAAACATTACTCTCATTTTCTAAGAAAGGAGGAATGGAAGACTTGGGGATCTATAATCAGTAAGTCTCATGCCTCTGTCTGGGAAGATCTTGTAGCAGATACTCCTGAAAGCTAAGGTAAAGTACATACAAGACAAGGAAGTGTTTCAAGACAGTCAGTACTGTATGACAAAGGGCAGATCGTGACTGACAAATCTGTCAGACTTCTATGACATGGTTTAGTGGGCATGGTAGTGGTGGGCTGACAGTTGACTAGATGATCTTAGTGGTCTTTTCCAGTCTTTATGATTCTACGATTCAATGATTTTATGATAAGATGGAGTGATGGCACCTGAGGACAGAGGAGGTGTTGTCTACCTAGACTTCCTCAAGGTTTTTTACACGGTTCTGCACTACAACCTTATCTCTAACCTGAAAAGAGATGGATTTGAAGGGTGGACTATTTGATGGATAAAGAATTGGTTGGATTGTCACAGCCAGGATGTTCTGTTTAGTGCCTCTATGTTCAGGTAGAAGCTAATCATGAGTGATACCCCCTAGAGGTCTGTTCCAAAGAATCTTGATAATTGGGTCCATGAGAACCTAGCAACTTTCAGCAAAGTATTACACTTGGGTTGGGGCATTCCCAGATATGTATACAGACCAGGAGAACAGTCCTATGGACAAGGTCTAAGGGGTCCTTGTGGGAAGCTAGACATGAACCAGCAGTGTGCACTGCAGTCTGGAAGGCAAACTGTATCCTGGGCTGCCAGCAAGGTATGGGTGGGGATTGCCGCTCTTTCCTCATGAGGCCTCATCTGAAGTATTGCATCCAGGTCTGGGGCCCCCAGCACAGGAAAAATATTGAGCTGTTGGAGTGGGTCCAGTGGAGGGCCACAAAGATTATCAGAGTACTGAAGCACCGCTCCTATGAAGCCAGACTGAGGAAGCTGGGATTGTTCAGTCTGAAGAACTGGGTTTACCTTATTCATCAGAGACTTGGATGAAGGGATATAGTGCATCCTCATCAAGCTTGCTGGCAGTGCAGAGCTGGGAGGAGGGCTGATTCCCCAGAATACTGTGCTGCTATTCATAAGGTTCTCAACAGGTTGGAGAGATGGGCGGAGAGGAGTCTCTTGAATAATCCCATGCACAAGTACAGGCTGGGAGCTGACCTGATGGAAAGTAGCCCTGAGAGAAGGACTTGTGAATCCTGCTTGACAACAAGCTGACCATGAACCAATAAAGTGCCCTAGTGTCCAGGAATGCCAGTGGTATCCTAGGCTACATTGGGAAGAGTACAATCAACAGATCAAGTGAGGTAAATCACCTCCTCCATCAGCCCTGGGCAAGTCTCACTTGGAGTACTGTATCCAGATCTGGACCCCCTAATAAAAGAGAGACATAGAACTTCTGGAGTGAGTATAGTAAAGGGTTACAAAATGAAGGTACGGGAGCATATGAGGGAAGTTAGAGGTATCCAAGCCACTATGGCTTGGAGAAGTAAAGGCTTAGGAGGGATTTGCTCAATGTGTGTAATATCTGAAGGAGAGGTATGAAGAAAATGTGACTAGAGTCCTCAGAGTGGCACCAAGCAAACTATTCTGTTATTCTGTGATATTTTCAGATACTATAAATGAAATACTATCATTCTACCATCTTTCATGTTGCAAGGTACTGAAATACTGTCTTCTGAAACTATAACATTTTACAATTAATTCTGTTCACATGCAAAAAGACCAGATTGTCCTCTTGGCATTATACATTGCTCAGTTGTATTTGTTTGGATATTGGATGTGTCTTAATTTGTGGGCATTACTATTAGAGGTAAATAGCCTGCTATGAGTAAATTTGAAATGAAATATACAAAAAAGATCTGTGTAATATTTTCTGTGTTCCAAGGTCACAAAATTATGGCAGCATCAGCTCTTCTTGATGATAAATTATCATGGCATGGAAATATGAAGCCCAGAATTGTGGCATGACCTCGGGATTTTTTTTTTTTTATTCTGTCTTCACATAATGTTCTTGTGAACAATACTATGTTGCAATATCACTTTATTATTTTAGAGTATTTGATAAAGATAGCAATGTATCATGGTACTATCTGTTCTGCCAACATCAGGCAATAAACAGAGCTGTAGTCATAGTACAGAAATCCATAACATCATAAAAACAAACAAACAACAGCAACAAAAGCAAACCACCTTTAAATGTAGCTATTCATTCTGTATTAATAGAAGGGTTTATTCAGTAAAATGTGAATGAGAGCACATAATATGTATCAATAAAAATTTCTAGAGAATTATATCAAAACTTTTGATTCATACAGTGGTGCCTGAGAACAAACTGAATTCTTCGGTACATAGAAAAAAATATATATATAGACATGAATACTGTTGGGTGTATTAATGAAAATGTTGATTAGAATAAACTTTTCAAGCAATATGCATGTCTAGAAACAGGATTTCCAAGCAAACATCTTTTTAAAACTTTAGATCCTCACTTCACTACTGCCAGCATGAACATGGCATTTAACCAAAACAATGTTTGTGCATATTGGTTTCACTGCTACTGATTTTCATGAATAGAGATAAAAGTAGTATTTATTCACATGTACGAAATGCAACTCACAGTGAAAGGCAGAAGTTTTTTACTTTACAGCACTCATGAAATGCATCTGCCTTTCTGCTTTCAGATGAGACAAATAGATGAGACTGCTTACTGCAGTTTCCTTTTTTATTTTAATCCCTTACAACTGTGAGACCTTGGCCCTTATGCCTCATACTTTGATTTTTCTCCTCTGTGACTGCTAACACATCCTACTTCTGCACTGCTATGATAGAAAGTGACAGACTGAAGATGTTTAGTAGCCAACTGGAGCAGATGCATTAGGGCAGGCACGCCCATTCTGGGGTCTGCCAGTAGTATACATTCTGGCCCAGCCTGTACTGTAGCTGTCCTCTGCCCTGCACCATCATAGTGGTGGGTCTTCCCCACTGAGCAGCCTGGCACAGCCCCCGGCATGCACCCATTGCTCAGCAACAAGCAAACATCAGTGGGCAATTGGCACTATCTGGGCAGAAACCAAGACACAGAGAAGGGAAAGTGCAATGCAATGTCAACTCAAGTTAAGGCAAATCATTTCATACATTTTGATACATTGACTGAACAGTTCTGTGAACTGTGAAAAATATGCAACAGTGTTTTCTATTTTGATAATAGAATTTGAGAATAGATTTAAGATTGCTGAAAAAATGATCAATTTTTTGGTAATTTGTGACTCCATTTTCAGTCAACATAAATAAATTACCTGCAAAGTTTAAAATGGAAGGCACAAAGTTGCAATTAGATATTTAAGTAAAATAAATAAAAAAAAACAACTGGTAATGTTTCTAAGACCTATTTTATCAGAAAGAAATACCCTTACTTCACAGTCACTCTTTATTCACATCACTGCTTTTTGGCAGTACATACATTTGTGAACAACTATTTTCAAGGATGAAGTACAGAAGAGTAAAATTTAACCAGAAATTCCTTGAGAAGTCACTAAGAATTGCAACCCCACCCACCAAATCAGACTGTCATGTTAATTTTGTAAATACAAGGTCAAACATCCCAATAGTTCTACGTTCTTGTTGCTCCCTTTTTTTGTATGCTTTAATAAAAAAAAAAAATAAAAAAGTATATATATATATAATATAATATAATATATAATATATATAATAATATATATATATAATATATATATATTATATTATTATTTATATAATTATATATATTTATATAATTATATATTTTATATATTATATATATATTATATTATATATATATATTATAATTATATATTATATTATAATATATATATATATAATATATATATATATATAATATAATATATATATAATGAATTTTATATGCAACCCAAGATAATTCCTCTTCACTTAGTGCAGCCCAGGCAAGTCAGAAGGCTGAATTAGGGGAAGATTGTTGCCTCATGCTGATCTAAATAAATGTTGAAATGTGTTTCAGAATATGGTGGGTAAGAGCTAGTAGGGACAAAGATGTGAAAGGCCATGAAAGTAGGTGAGATATAAAACAAGTTAGAGAGGAATAGAAGAGGAATGGAAGATGAGGATAAGAAATAGTAGCCCTAGTGATCTTGCACATTTTTATTGTTACAGAAAACAAGAAACACACCAGAGGAAGCCTGAAATTCTCACGACCAAACTTGAAGTGAGGATGGTAAAGAGAGAACTACAGAAGATGCTGATGAATAGAACACAGCACAGACACATAAGGCAAATAAAGATGAAAGCTAAAAATATGGTGGAACAGAATTCATAACAAAGAAAAAGCAAAACAACTTCTGCTTGACAAGAGATGGGAAAAAGGGCATTCCTGAAGGTCAAAAATGTTAGAGCAAGCAGCAATTATAGAACTTGTACATACAGTGTTATCTTCACTTCTATGATCTGATTATAATATGCCCTCCTTCATAGTCAGTTTTGCAAATAATATTTTCCCTTCTCTGCAACACTGAGTATTACCCTCTTCAGGCGTTCCCATAAGAGAAAGAAATGACACTCTAGAAGCCATCACAGAAAATTATTACTGTGGAATGGAATTCAGTGGAACAGAGACTTTTTCTTGCAAAGGGTATAATGGTGGGCATCCATGCTGTGTGTGTCATTGCATTGCTTAGTTGTTACCAGGCAAAGAGAAGACTATATGTGGTGATTCTTTACAAAGGACGTAATATGGAAAAGACACTGTCTTGACAAACATCCTAAGAAAGACATGCCCTGTTATAACACAAATAGTAACCATTAATACATAAGCAAGTATAAAATTTCCTATCATATTTAGCACTGCTATTTGATCTAGAACTGAAGCCAAAGGGCAGTCATGAAACATCTAGCATATTCTCACTCTGAATTAACAAGATATAAAAACATAGAAAATCTGCATCTATTATATAGTGGTATTCTATAAGTGACTTCTGTGTAACTTGTGGTCATGATCTCACTTGTAATTTCTGTAGAAGGTGTCTCATAATTTAGACTGATTGAGGTAAACATCAACTTCTGAATCCTTTAAAAACAAGATTTATTTTCCAAGATTAAATGGAAACGTAAAGAAACCAGTATTATGTATTACACAAACTTAAACTGATTTTTCGACATGCTGACCTATGCACACACCTCTAGACAAAAATGAATAAGTTACTAGTATAATAAAGGAATTATAGGAGTGAATGCTACAGCAATGAACCAAGACAGCCTAGAAGATATGCTTCATTGAACCAAAAATAGCAATTTAAATGCATTTAATTTATTGGGACCATAATAACCATGTATATTTCCAAAGAGATTTTTTGTAGTAATATTCTTTGGAGATGTATAATCATCTGGTATTACAGTCTGTATAACTTGGAGCAGTTAAATTGCCCCTCCTCAAGTTTCGAATCTGCAAAAGATTTTCTGCCAGTGTCTCTGCCTCATATTGCTCTCCACAATCAGAAGTCTACAAAAAGAAAAGATGCTTTGATGCTTGGCTATGTTACACACATAGCAATTGCTGGTTTTGCAGCTTCACCAGCTACATTTGTGTTGAAAGATAAACTAACAGAGTGATCTGTCAGTATCAGCAGCCTGCTCTGTGTCAAGGTGAGAAGGACTCAACGTCATTTGAGCTGAGCATAATTTATTGTGTAGTGCAGTTACTAGTGTTTGTATAGGGCGGTGGAACTGACACACTGTGGGCTCTGAGCTCCCATACTGATTCCCAACTTTATCCTGATATTCACATATGTTCAATGTCCTAGAAAGCCCCTTCTAATCAAAATTCACACACTTATCCTTTCCCAACTTCTTCTAGTTTCCAAAATAAAGATTGCTATTTTTAAAAATACAATAATATAATCTGTTTCAACATCGAGATGAGAAGATGAAGTAATGAATACAAGAACAGCTAAAAAAACACTCACTTTTTAAAACAAAACATGATTTTCATTGCCAGGAATTTTTGTATCTGATCTAGAAGAATACACTGGTTTTTGTGTATAATTAAATTGTAATCAACTGAGTTCTCGAAATTGTACATATTTAATATCTTTTTTTTACAAAATAACATACCCACTTAATACCGTTGCCATATAAAGACCGAGTTTACGAAAGATTTCCCAGTCCTCAACTTCTATTATCTTCCCAGCAATTAAAAACACAATTCCAATTGGCATATACCTACAAAGCAAAAACAGAACAATAAAAAATTTATTCTCAGAAATACTGCATGCTCACCCAGTAATACTGTCTTGTGCAGTATAACTTTTAAAAGAGATTTAAGAATTTCCTTTGATACTTCATTATACATCTGACTTTACTCACTTGCAGTAAAATAACATTAGAGGTGAGAAAAGACTGAGAAATCAGAATAAATTTAACTCTGTTCATAGTCTAACAAATACTGCGTGGCCTGGTGTCACAGAATACATAGAGATTGGGAAAAGGAGTGAGTTTTGCCCTACTAGAAAATGGTTATAAGTGGCTATAATCTTATTTGAAAGTATGTTTTCAGGCCTGAGACCAAAGTCTGTGCCCTCTGAAATCACAGAGACGTGAAAGGTCTCTTGCTCTTCCTCTTGTCCTACAGTGTTGGAGGCTACGTGTGAATCACATGCATTAAGGAGTGTTTTCAGTATATTGGGACAACACAGTAATCAGTGTGTTTCTTGATGGAGGAGCTTCATTCCACAGTGAGTCTGTGCAAAGCCATTTCTAGCAGTAATTAATAGTTGCATCAGCTGTGGCCTCCAGCAGACAGATTCAAGGCAAAAATCTGGGCTTATACTAGCACCAGCTCTGCTTTGCTCCTTTTAGCGCACACAGCAGGGTATGACACAGACAAGATGTCAATTTTCAGTTTTGATTAAGTGTAGTATAGATTAATTTATAAATATATGAATTTATGAAAATTACACATTTAAAATTTTTAATTGCTAATTTATAAAAATGTCTGTGTTTTACGTCACAAATAAAGTAGCACATTCCTCCTGTGCAAAATAAGAGTTTCCTAGTTTCTTCTGAGCTCTAAACAGGGTGAAAGCAGAACTAGTTCTTCACGCTGTCAGTGTCCAAAGTTATCTTATTCACAGCAGCAGTTCCCATACTTCTAGAGATATAGGAAGCCCATAGCTACTAACTTGGGCACATGCAAAACAAAGGATAGTCAGTTTATGGGGATAAGCCTGTATGTGTAGCATGTGCAAACTCTAGAGCCTTGTTAGCTGCAGAGTGAGACAGACTATTCCACAGGGCTTTACTGAATCAGCTGTATAGTACAGAGCAAGCTGCAGAAATTAAACTACCTCTCTCTAAAGGTAGACAGAAGTTGTGCAGCTATGCTTTGGACACGCTTACTGTTTTGCAGAAGTTTCAGTGTGCTGTAATGGAGGGAAAATCCATGAAAGAGAGAGAACTGTTAAGTTACTTTCAGAGAGAAACAGGCAAGTATGAGCAGAGTACAGTAGTAGAATGGCACAATGTGCTTGCATGTAGGATCAGACTCTGGAAAGAATTGAGTGTGTTTATGAAGCTGATCCTGTAATCGTGATCTGCACAACAACTACTGCACAGTCTCAAGCTTTGTTAATTGCTATGAAGTCCAATTAAATACTATCAGATGAGTTGTGTCACTTTTTTTTCCCTGAGAACATTATGTGAGAATCCTTCAAGACTGCTATCTCACAAAGCCTATTAGCACAAGGTAAATAATGCCAAATCACATCTTTCATACTACTAAAGATTTTGCTCAGTTGCATGCTTGCACATTAATTTATATTTCTAAATAAACTCAACTCCAAGGACAGCTATCCTTTGAACATAATAGGGAACAGTGTTCAAGACTGAGGAGGACATGTGGGTGGTGATACTTCTACAGATCTCTAATCACTAGCACAGTTGCAATGTCTTGATATGAGCTTCCAGTGACAATGCTTGAAAAACCTGTGTACCAGTGGGACAGGTTTTTAGTATATAGTAAGTGAAAGGCTTGTCTCTAATTTCCTGAAAATGATTAAATTATGTAGAAATGAAACTGCTTTAAAGCTGCTTGCTGAAAGGCACACATACAAAAGCAAACATGAAGTATAAGTCTGCTCCTATATTTTCACTTAGTGAAAAAATCACTTCAAGGAGTTGTTAGAAAATGCCAGTATGTCCTAGGACTTACCACATAATTATCTGAACTATCCTCATTGTAGCTTCATTCAGTGCATTGAAAAAATCCACTAAAACTTGTCCTTTGTCTCCCATTTTCCCAATGACCATTCCAAAAACAAGACAAAAGACGATCAAGCCAAGAACATTGATGCCATCGGAATACATGCCCACGATCTTATATTCTTGAGTTTTGTTCTATGTATCAGATTCAAAGGAGAAAAGTTACAATCTGAAAACACTGAGTTTATTTTGAAGACTTCTAAAATGAAAACATAGTTAGACCTTTGAAAAGACATAGAGTTCTTCCCCAGTCACTCTACTCCCATTTTGGCAGTGCTGCATGGACAACTTCAGGAATGAAGACAGAACTAAATACTAGTTCTTAAATACACATCCTTTAAAAATTGTGTATTTTAGAGCTATGCAGCAATCCAACCAAATCTTAGGTGAGAGTAAAGCAATCTTTTACAGACTTCTGACACAAAGAATGGCAAGGTCCAGGTATCCTCAGTCATGCCTTCAATATATTCAAGACTTACTTCCTACTATGAGGAACAAAACTCAACTGACGTGGAATCCTTGTGGTCACTTCTAAGCAAGTCAAGGTCTTTTGTCCAGATCTATGAAAACAGTCAATTGTGTAAGAATTGGGATGCAGCTGTCCGATTGTGCCTCCAGTTAAAAGTCTATCTTTCAGCTGAAATTAGTAAAATTGCATATTTTACAGCAGAATCAGAAGCACATCACATAAAAAAAAATACTGTCTAGGTAGGTATTGCACATTCTTCTGTGTTTGTGTAATATTCACTTATGAAAGATGGAATTCTGCACTGCATTCAGGATTTAATTCATGTCCTTTCATATAGCCCATATTTTCATGATCCTATTACATATGAGATGAAATTTGGAGGAACTGCATTAAAAAGAATATTGATCTGCTATTGTGCACAGTTCTGTCTTTACAGTATATTGAATACCCTTCTTACTATCCTCTAATGTAATTAAAGGATTTACAAACTTTAAACACCCAAATGCTTTTCCAACATCAAATCAGAAACTTGTCTCTTTATTTCTTTTTTTTTACAGAATAGCAAAATATTACATAACAAATGTTTACTATTACTTCACTTTCCATTTCAAAAAAATTTATTATGATTTTCTGTTCCTTTCTTTCTGGGGCTTACAGTTACTTCATTGCTGCTTAAGCGTCTTCTGTTTAAGCAGCAGAAGCTGTATACATATGTATACGTTCTTTATATGTAACCTTCCAGTAATAACTGTTCTCCTTAATTAATGGCAAATAATTTGCATATACATTTAATGGAGTATATTAATCCACCATTTTCTTATATAATATACTAAGAAACTTAATATTGCTCATTTACCAGCAAAGCTCTTAGATTTTCTTAAACCTAATTGAAGATCCTCTAAATCACCAGTAGAATTTACTTACTTCATTTTCTGCTCTTCCTAAGATATATCTGTGTACCATGTCCTTACTTATCTCAGCCACTAGCTGCAATATCAGTAGTCAAATCGAGCTCATAAAAAGACAGAGATTGACTTTTTACACAGTCTGACAATAATAGGACGAGAAGGAACATTTTAAACCTAAAAGAAGGGAGATTTAGATTAGATATTAGAAGGAAATTCTTTACTCAGAGCATGGTGAGGCACTGGCACAGGCTGCCCAGAGGAGCTGTGGATACCCCACCCCTGGAGATAAGCAAGGCCCAGTTGAATGGGTCCTGGGCAGCCTGATCTAGTGAGTGGTAACCCTGCTCATGACAGGTGAGCTGGAACTGAATAGTTTTTAATGTCCTTTCCAACACAAGCCATTCTATTACATCAAATTTAATCTATATTCTTCCTTCTCACTTCCTATACTATAATGAAATATAACAATAAAGGTCGCACCTCTGAAACTTCTGCTGTCGTAGCAGTTGTAACAGGTTCTTCCGTGAATGTGGAGATATTTTTATCCTCGCCAGTTGTAGCTCCCACTTTTTCACGTTTGGTTTTATACTGAAAAAGAACTCATTTAGAGATATGAGGAAACCAAAGAACAGACAAAGGCATAGCTGCCCACTAAAAATAAGGAGAAAATGAAGCAACCTGACATACACAAACACATTATTTCCCAATTAATATGAGCCGCTATGTTTTTTTTCTTCTGAATCTGTATATCAAAAAAGTGATTAACGGTAATCTGCTATGAGCTCTGCTTTCCAGATTCCTAGCCATCTGGTGTATCTGCATGAGTCTTGCTGGGGATGAGACATAGCTCCAGTGAAAGACAGAGCAATTTTTTTCTGTGGCAGACAGTATGGAAAGAGTCATTGTCAGCCACTCTAGAAGTGATCTGTTGTGCAGATGTATCTGATTGAACCCACACTGCTTGTATCTTCTACACCAGTGGAGGAAGTATGACAGTCTCACTGTCTATAAAGGATGCTTACAGCATCCTACTATCAGGATAGTTCAACCAATATAGCAATTATGCCGCCTGTGAAAAGATAAACTACTTTTATTCTTTCCAAAAGGTTTAATACAGGGTTTTGTAGCTTAAAAAGGCACAAGATTTGCCCTTAAAGTTATTAACATATGAAATAATCTGCATGGGGAAGTTTTGTAAACTGGAAATAAACTCGGTGTCATGCACAGGACAGTTAATATCTTTTTTCTGATGGGAAAGGTAAACTACCTCGCATACAAACTTCAGGGTAACTGGTAGGTAGCCACTGAAGAAGATAAAGAGTAAAGACAGAGATCATCACAAAATATAGTTGGATATATTTATGGATAAAGATGGCTGAATTTGAAGTAAGACTGCTACACAGACGGAGGTTTCCTTTTTCAACTTCCAAATCTCACTACTTCCAAAATAGATGTCTCCTTTCCCTCGAGATGAATCATCAGTTCTAGAAATGGACATTAGATGTGAGATACAGAGGTATGAGGGCTTAGTTATACAGATTTCATCAGAGAATTTTTAAGAACTAGGAAGTAAATTCTCATGACATGGTTCTTGTAACTCTGCCTGTCCCCAAGTGGAAAAATGTATTAACACAATGGTTTATTTCTGCATTCAAGTCCTAAAAAAAGATATATTTGCAAAGGCTGATCCAGAGCTTACAAGAGTATTTATCATAATGGAAATAAAATTCATGCCTTAAAAGAAGTATTTATATGGGAGATAAAGTTAATCCTAGATTTATAAGAATTCTCACATTACATAATTTTGTGGGATGAAAATTTGTAGTTAGCAATTAAAATTATAGTAACAAAAAAAGGCATTTAAACTTACCTGTTGAAAACAGGCCTGGACAAGGTTTTCTGGGAACATATTCCTATTTAAAAGAGGAATTTCAACATTAGACTACAAACAAATTGTTTATCTAAATAAAATTATAAAAATTGCTTGACAGATCATATTGTGTTTCTTCATCCAGAAAAAATGTAATTTGGGCTGATAGAACCAATCCAGAAAAATCAAAGATTCAGGACTTCTAACGATCAGTTGGCTGCTTCTGTACTATGGAATCTTTGGGCTTACTTTCAATATTTTATTTTTCTGCTTTTTAGCTACTAGACTTTTTTTTTTTTTACCTTTTTTTTTCTACTCTGTCATCTCCACCAATTGCATGAGGAATATAGGAGACAGTTTGAAGTCTTACATGTGAATTGTAAAATATATGCTGGAGAAAAAGAATAACTTACACTGTACTGGAAGCACCATATATTTAGTGTTCTATTGAAGTTTTGAAGTAAGAAATAAATCTTGATTATGAAAGACTTATTTATGTTATTCCAGTGTCAGATTTTAATGCACTGAGAAGTTAAGAAATTAGATCAGAAGCAGTGAAACACAGTCGTGTGCCTCCTTTCCAGTGCCCAATTTCACATTCAAACAATTGTAGAAAACAGCATTAATTAGGTGTTAATTGAATAACCAACCTCACACAGAGAAAGTCAGTTTCTATAATGCCATAGAATTTTTTGTGTATCTTTGAGATCTTGTACAAACTCTTGTCTTTATTTTTCAAGTTTTTAAAGCAAAATTCAAGTGAAAGCAAGAGTTGTTTGTACAAGCTTGGAATTTTCATCTTTCTTTACAAGACGGTTCAGATTTGGATCTTAAATCTGATTAATATATAGAAAAATACCTGTAGTTCCTTTTAAACAGAATTTTAGATCTCAACTGTAACTCCCAAGTTACAGTCCTACACTTGTTTACTACAAAGTGCAGTAAAAACCCAAAGTAGTCTAAATTATGGTTCACATTGCTTCTTGTTATGGAAGGACTTTTTAATGTAATGATTCTCATCAGCCTTTGAATATGTGAGGACATATTAATGTGGAAGTTACTGGTAACAGCCTGCATTAGGTTTTCTTATACAGCTGATCACACAGCGCCCTAGTGTGTTTCTGCTGCAAATGACCACAAGGAATTAAGTGAACCTTCCAAAGAACTGCAGGATGGGATAGAAGCTGGGACAGCTGTGGATTGTCACGTGTGGTTATGGAGTCAAGGTCTGTACATGCCAAAGAGGTCTTCCTTGATCTGCGCTGGGACAGAGATGCACCAGACGGCCACAAATATTTGCTATTAAATAAGATTCTTTCAAGACATATACACAAATACATATATACATGGGAATATATGTACATACAACAAATGTCAAAAAACAGTGAATCTGGAGCTGTGTCTACAAATGTCAGTCACATTTCACAAAATTAAGAATGATAAGAAGATCATTTTTAGATAGAATGCAGTTAATCTTATATGATAGATAAAGTAAAAATTGTAGAGGGCAGGAATAGTGATATAGAATACAGACTAGTGACGTTTGGAAAAAAAAAATCTCAGAAACATTTGTGAGGGAACAAGTACTTAGTCAGTATTGCTGTTTTTGTTAATTTTACTGAATTCCTTAAACAAGTTAGAATTTTTCCATTTCCAATCAACCCTGAAAATCTGCTCAAGTATTCTGCAGAGTTTTCTAGGGGATGCTTTATTTTATCCATTGTGTATGTCTATTATTTGCCAGGACTCTACTGAGAAAAAATATGTGATCAAGTTCCCTCAGAAAATGTTGACGCAACAGTTTTTAACAAATCACTTGAAATATGCTGTAAAACATCAAAATTGTTAGCAAACAAGTTATTCTCGCCTTATTCATTCCAACATCACTGGAAAGCATGTTTATTGTGTTATGCATTTCAACTTTTTAAGTATTTGTTATTATTTATTATTCATATATATTATTATTATAGTAAACAATTTTATCATTATTCCATACCTCAAAACAAGGGTACAGAAACAAACAAACAAACAAACTTACCTGATCAGATCCAGCATGGCATCAACGGTACTGACTTCCGGGGTGCTCCCCACTCTGTCTATTTCATCTGCTGTTTGAGGCACTCCAGGTTTAATGGTCACAACTAAGACAATCCCTGCAGAAGGAGAACCAGGCGAAAAGCTCACATTGCAAGCAGAGGCATTAGCTAATGTAATGCATCTTGTATAGCAAATACTTCAAGAGCTAAATTCATCATATTCAGTTTGTTCTAGTAAAACTAGCCTACAGCTATAATGTAACATTAGAAACTTATGTTTCAGTTTGAAACAGAAATAAAAAATTTGGGGGCAGGAAATGCTAGGTCTAACTTACTGAAATCAAGAACTGATTTTTCATTGACATTAGTGGCTTCATTTTAGGCATTTTTAGTGTTACTAGAAATACTAGTCCCTTCCAGATCTACTTTTTTTTTTTTTTTAATCCGAATAAACCTAAAGTAAATTGAACTACTAAATCTCACTGCAGGAAGTACAAGGCATCTAGATGTCCTTCAGCAAGATATAATGAAAACTTTCTAATGACAGCTGTGAATAAAAGCAGAATTATATTTCCATACCTCTATACAGTAAAATAAGTAATATACTATCATGCAACACCTTAGATTAGCCTTTCAAATTAATCAGTGGAGGTTATTTGGTTTAATCTCCCTCTTAGGGCAAGGACAATTTCAAAGCTAGATCCATATATATCTTATCAGTCTTTGTTAAGTCTTTCTCACTGTATTCACTCAACATTCCCAGACAGATGAGATACTATCTTAACATCTGTAATGATTCAAGTCTGATATGTCTGTATGTTATTTTTTCATACTGTTAAATATTGGTTTGATTTACAGGCAGGTAACATACAATGCACATATTGTCCTTCAAATAACTACACTACAGTTTATTTTTAGTGGGTGATGTCTGCACACAGTATTCACTCAGGCTCAACAGAAGACAAAGATAAGCCACAAGTGACATGGCAGCTGACAGCAGAAAGTTTAATTCTATTTCCTGTTTAAGAACCCGGCCTGATGGTGTCTGGTCATTTCAATGCTCATTGTAGGGAAAGAACTTTCTGTGAGAGATGCAGACTTCAGAGTGGTCAAAGTGGAGCCCAGTGATGGCAGAGAAGATAGCAACCTTTTAAGAAGGGAATGGAGTGACAAGGACAGCAGTGATACAGATAATACTTTCTTGGATCTGAGAATCTATCATACTTCTATTGAGAAAATTTACTTTGTAGTTAAGAAAGGCCTTAAAAAGGATGCTCACTCCTATTTCCAGTGTTGGTCACAGTTTACCTAACTAGACAGCTTTTAATCTGGCCTGAAATTTAAAGCAAAATTGCCTGTGTTGGATATGAACAAAGCTCCACCATGCATAGCAGGACTAACTTCTCATTGCATTTGGCTACAAGCATGTATAATAACATCTGTATGATTCCCATCTCTTCTCACCATGTTGTCTTGGCAAATCAGTATTGTCACAGTACTGTAAGTACCGTATACTTCTGTTTAGGCAATGCTGAGTATTTTAACATATAACTATCACAGAGTACCTAGTATTACAGCAATGACTGTAGTGCAGAAGTAATATATGACTGCTCGTAAACCAATCTTCCCAGAAACGCTGGAATCCAAAGCAGCAACTCCTGCAAAAAGAACCACAAAACAAAATGCTAAAAAATATTCTAAGAAGAAACTTAATACTTTCGTTGAAGTTTAATTCTGTTCAGGAAATACTTCCTTATTTGAGATATTTCTGAATTGCCAGTTACATTTCTGAAATATCCCTGTAGCAGGCATTTGCTTCTGCTTCTTTGCAATGATTATTGGATTTTTGTAGGAAAAAAAAGGTAACTATTTTCTGATTCCTGGATGTGAGTGAGGAATTAGACTTCTGTTTAATGACATTACATTGCAGTCTGTTTGTATTGTCACTTAAATAATAAAATCACTTTCATCAAATCTGTAACATTTCAGCTTTAAAACTAAGGACAGCTGGAAAGAAGCTGCTGAGGGCTATTGTCACAGGCTGTTCACAGACACACACAGACATACCAGGCTTATTCCTAGCAGCTTGCCTGTATTAACTGGTTTAGTTACTTTAGTTTTTCTGCAGGTGGGCAGAATCCACTCTTCATTGCTGGGAACTGAGGTCAGTTTTTGTTAAAAGAGGTGGGGAAAGTGCAAGAAAGGTGTTGCTCTGAGGTCAGTTTGGCTACTGGAAAAAATATTATATCAGACTGCTCGGGAAGTACTTTTTAATTGTTTAGAAGTTTTACGGTAGTATCTGTCAGCATACAATTCAGTAACAAGGGCAAAATGATCATTGTGTCTGTAAAACTTGACAGTCTATAATTACACTAGTTAATAATTCACTACTATCTTTTTATTACACATTTGTGATCCACTTATATTTTTATGTTTATTGAGTCACATTATCAAAGACTGGCCATATTCCCTTCTATAGGAAAGAAAAAATACCATGAGGATATTTAGTCTCAAAGATGTAAGATTTTGCATAAAGAAAATTTTCAAAAGCTATGGGGGAAAGCATCAAAGATTTCTAACGATAATGTAACTTTCTGATCTTTGAGTTGAAAAGGGATTGTAGCAAGCATACTTCAATTGTGTGTTAAAACCTGTTTCAAAATATATACTGCAGCAGTAACAACTTGTACCTACAGCATTCATATAATGCCTTACTTGTACTGTTAATTGTTATTGAAAATGCAAACAACTGTGGGAGTATGAAGGTTATATTATAATCTATTTGATGATATTTGACAGCATATAGTCAGATTGATTGCAGAAGAAGTGCATACTCACGCAGAATTCATGATGTAAAGACTACCACACTTGTACAGCAAATAATAATGAAAAATGTATTGCATATTGCAATGGAGCTCAGATCAGTGGAAAGGGAAGGGAAGGGAAGGGAAGGGAAGGGAAGGGAAGGGAAGGGAAGGGAAGGGAAGGGAAGGGAAGGGAAGGGAAGGGAAGGGAAGGGAAGGGAAGGGAAGGGAAGGGAAGGGAAGGGAAGGGAAGGGAAGGGAAGGGAAGGGAAGGGAAGGGAAGGGAAGGGAAGGGAAGGGAAGGGAAGGGAAGGGAAGGGAAGGGAAGGGAAGGGAAGGGAAGGGAAGGAGAGAGAGAGAGAGAGAAAGAGAGAGAGAGAGAGAGAGAGAGAGAGAGAGAGAGAGAGAAGGGAGGGAGGGAGGGAGGGAGGGAGGGAGGGAGGGAGGGAGAAAAAGGAAAGGAGGGAGGGAGGGAGGGAGGGAGGGAGGGAGGGAGGGAGGGAGGGAGGGAGAAAAAGGAAAGGACACACTGCCACAGCTGTTTTAGCAACCTGTCAGCATAGAGCTTATTTGTGGGGCAAACAACATGGTGGACATACAATCAAGGCCCGTATTTTCATTTCTCACTTTGTCAATTGAGTAAAACCAAGTGGAAAGGAGGACATTTTTCAAGACTTCTTTCAAGGAGTCTTGAAATAAATAATAGTAAATAATGGGTTCTGTGAAGAGTAGAAGAGCTGATCTCAATGGTTATCCATGCTGAAACTTTTTCATCTGCTCTATTAACTTAGAGGATTTTACTTCATGTTTGTAAAGAAGAACCAACTGTTACTGACAAAGATCCATATTTTATAATGAATAATTGAATTACGAACTAAAGTTTGCTATACAGATTGTCAATATTGGTTAGATTGCCAGTGCAGGTAAGATAATACTACTCCCATGAGTAGGATTTCTTCACAAAGCTTGCTTTAAAATATTTTGCCTGATAAACTTGCTGAGCCAGCCTACAGCCTAATAATCGTGCAAGGTTATTTCCCTGAAGTACTCGCTTATAAGGATTCTACAGTTAGTAAGATAACAAATTCCTGTGAAAGCAAATCTACTGTCTCCAAATGAAATCCCTTAGCAAACTACTATATTCACTAAGAAGTACAGAGACATAATTAAGAGTAACCTTTGTCCCTGAATTTTTGAACTGGATAATGATTCTGTGAGCTAGAATCTAGATTGTGCTTACACTGCCTTGTTGGAACTGCTTTCCTAGAGCCTATACAAACATGCAAATAAGTCAGGCAGTCACAACTGAGTACGTATAAGTATGCTCTTAGTATGACAGGTATGGGAATTTTTAGGAAGACATCTGTTCTCTACAAGAAAACTGCATTCGGGATTAAAATTCCATTTGGGAATGAAGTAGTATCCATTCTACAGACAAGTTTGCACAAGTTTATTTTGTTAATGTACATGAAAACACAATATATAAAAGTAGCTGTTTTTCCTGACATATCCCACCACAGTGAGTAATTGACAGCATTATAATTTATAATTATTGGGGCTTCTTCTCAAACCAATTAAGAATAGAATTTCCATTGAAAAAAGCATCATGGCTTTGTAATGTCATGGCAAATAACTGAAAAATTTGATGAGAACAAACAAAACATGCAACAGACTTAGATCATATGAAGACTTCCTCTAAGGTGGCACATATCCTACTCAAAATGGAAAGTCTGATGTGTTGTAAATGAAGACCACAAAACAACTGTAGTTAAACTTTTGTAACTACTGTGGATTGCCACTTAACTTTTACATCTATTTTATTTATTCTTTCCTTGTGATATCCCCAAGTTTTATATTGTTTAAATAGGTTTGGGATGATGGACTGTAATTGTAGTTTACAGAATTTTATTAGGCATGAAGGATTCTTCTTCATATTTGGGCATTTCAAAATTGTTGTACTTCAAATTAGTTCCTTAAATTTTTGTTCAAGAGATATTCTAATTTAGCCACAGACACTGAAGCATGGAATGCAATTTTGTGGGTATAAAACACAAGTCTTAAGAGAGATGATCATGAAGGTAGGCTAACTGGTGTTAAAATCTATTAATCTATCTAACTCTTATCTGTACTATTTCAGTAGAATAGAATAAAAGCTTTAATAACTGAAGCCAAAGTTGGGAATCAGTTGCCCTATCTCCCGCTCCTCAACTTCCACGTTCCCTATGCTGATCTCCAACTCAAAGCTATCTGTATTTTTTTTATCTCTTTTTCTTCCCTCAGTGTTATCTAATTTACAGTATGTAACAAAGGAGTGAAAAAGGAAACAAAGAGTGAAATGAATTCTATGTTATCTTCTCTTTCTTGTCCCAGATCCTCAAGATCAAACCAAAATCAAATGTTACACTTCCTATTTATCTTATTTAAGGAAAGGATGGGAAAAATAACACAACTTATAATCATTTTGTCTGATAGGGTATTAGACAGCATCAGAACACAACAGGAATGAGGGATGCCACAGGGACCTCAATGGAATAAAGGAGGCTCACACTTAGGGTATTATATGGAGATTTTCTGTGTTCCTGTGAGACATGGAAGTGAACAGGGTTGCATTAAGTACTAGAAACAATCCCAAGGCTCTTCTGACTTCTAGTGATTACAATCATACCAAAAACCTAAGGGTTAATACTTAAATTCCTAAGAACTTGACATACAATTATAGATTTGTCCTAGCACAGTACAAAGGTTTCTGCTTCCAGGTATCCTTTTCCCAAACAACATAAAAAACTACATGTGATTTTCTTTGTTGAACAGCAACAGACATACCTTATCACTTCGGCTTTTTTTTTCTGCTCTAAAAATTCTGGTATCATCTCCTGCAGTACTTTCTAGCTGTTCTCACAGTTACTAATAAGGCCAGAAGAAATTAAATGAAGATCAGAAGAAGCCGACAGAATCTGTTCCTTCCTCCATACCACTTCATCTGCACAACAAATTAATCATTAAATATAATTAGCAAAAGGTTGGGCTGCTTATCTCCTTTAGCCATAAGCACTGCACTTTATGATCAAGACAGGAGTTTCCCCTGTACAGAGATCAATACTACTTGTCCAGCTACTAGAACTGTTTGCAGGCCTTTCTCCTTAAATGTTACTGAGTGCTGGAAGGAAAAGTCCAGCTAAAGGGCCTTTAAATAATTGGCAGTCACATCATAGCTTCCTCCTTGATTTCCTCTCTTTCATAGCTAATAATATTTATGTTGAGAAATAATTGAAATTTGTCACACATCAACTTGTGCACAGTTCCCTTGTATTACCAACATCTAGTTCACTATTGTAATGAAACTATGGAAACAAATATTTTTAAGGAGTTGGATGACATGGCTTTCACACCTTCTCATCTATAACTCACATGTTGATTAAAGAACAAAATGTAAAATTGTTCCAAATTGACTTATGCCCTATTACTTTAACTGAAGAATTTAAAATGCTAGAAGAATCAATAAAGAGATCTCAATATCTCCCAAATTTAATTATCTTCCTTCTCCTGGCACCACCACTCATTTTGGGTCCCACACTACATGAAAGACATAGAGGCCCTGGAGAATGTCCAGAGAAAGGTAACAAAGAAGGGCAACGAAGCTGGTCATATGAATAACAACTGAGAGAAATGAGATTGTTTAATCTGGGGGAGGCTCAGGGGAGTCCTTATAACACTCCACAACTACCTCAAAGGAGGTTGTGGTGAGGTGGGTGTTGGCCTCTTCTCCTGCATAACTAGTGATAGAACTAGAGGGAATGACCTTAAGTGCCAGGGGAGGTTCAGGTTGGAAATTAGGAAAGATTTTCTTCTCAGAAAGAGTGGTTAGATGATGGAACGGGCTGCGCAGGGAGCTGGTGGAGTCAACATCCCTGGGGATATTCATGAAGTGTTTAGATGTTGTACTAATGAACAGGGTTTAATTTGGAACTACTGGTAGCAGGTAGAAGGTGGATGGTTGGAGTGGATGATCTTGGAGGTCTTTTCCAACCTTGGTGATTCTATGATTCCATAATTTTCTCCCTTTCACAAAAACTTCCTTGGCTGTGTTGCCCCACGTGATGATGTCATCAAAGTATTGCTGCTGCTCAGAACCCCACTGCAGTCTGGATTAGCATAATGCAGATGGTTAGCCTATGTTTCCACCCATACGGCAAACAGTTCCAGGTATACTGAATCCTTACAAGTAACAGCAAACTGAGGCCTGCACTCTGCTGACAAAGGGATGGAGAACGCTCTGGCAATGTCAGTTGTGGTATGTCACCTATCTGCCTTTGACTTCAGTTCATATTGAAGTTCTAGCATGTCTAACACAGCAGCACTTAACAGTGGTGTAACTTCATTCATGCCACAATAGTCCACTGTCAGCCTCTACTCTCCACTAGCTTTTCACACTTGTTATGGTGCTGTTAAAAGGTGAACAAATCTTGCTGATCACTCCTTGGCTCTCCAGTTGACAGATAACCTTATGGATGGGAATCAGGAAGTCCCGGTTAGTGCTGCCTGCACACTGCTTCAGAAGCATCTGGCATCTGCTGTTCTTCTACTTGCACCAACCCCACAATGGAAGGGTCCTCAGTAAAGGGCAGCTAAGGCAGACACATGCCTAATGTTTTCTGTCTCTAAAGCAGCTGCTCCACCCCACAATGGAAGAGTCCTCTGTAAAGGATGGGTAAGGCAGACATATGCCTAATGTTCTCTGTCTAAAGCAGCTGCTCTTAAAGACAACTAATACCCCTTGGGGTCCTTGAAATACCTTCTCCTAATGTAGTCTACACCAAGGATGCATGGTGCCCCTGTGCCAGACACAACAGGATGCTTTTGCCAGATTTTTTTCAGTAGGGCTCATGTCAGCCACCATCACAGTCCACTCTTTAGAACCCCCTGTCACTCCACAAATGCCGGTAGCTTCTGCTGCTTCGATGGCATTAGGGTACACTGAGCAATGGTGTTCACCAGAGCCTCATAGTTCTGCGGTTCTGATGTGCCAAGCCATCAAATCTACACAGTCCAATACACTTGATTGTTCCCTTTCTCCCCTTGGCTGGAGGCAGGATGACTCTAATTCCAGTTACGAAACCCATCACTCATGGATATGCAGCAAAAGACCGATTATCAAAATCAGAACATCTACAGTGTCCAGTAGCAAGTGGAGCAGTGATTGTCATGGAGGAGCCCTCACCTGTGATTAATCTCCTTTGTAACTCATTTATCCATGTCCTTAGGACTGAGGTGGGTTTTCCATCCCACTTCTTACCTTCTCCATGACTACAGAATTAAAACCTCAAGGTGGCACATGGAGTATATTCATTGTCACCTCTCACTCGAGCAGGGAGATCCCAAGGACATCTGCTTCTAATAACTGAGGTGTTGGCTCATGCAGGTGGAAAGTAGAATACAGGGTTTCTAAATTAGTGGTCCTCACAGTCAGTCTTGTCAAGCTTCACAAACTTCTCATGCTTGTTGATCATCTAGAGCTTGTTGCACATTTCCTCTACAGCTGAGAGACACAGGCCCACACAGAGGAGGTAAAATTTTCTTCAGATTCTTGATGAGTGGTAATCAAGTTACTCAACTAGGGTCTCTCATTCATCTTTCCATCTCATTGCTGCCAGTGTACTGGCAAACATTTCTGGTATAAATAGTATGAATTTCTGCCACATAACTGGTGAACACCTAACTCTTTCAGGATCATGGATTGTATGTCGATTGTCAAGCAAAAATACACTGTCTTACAGCATCTTCACCAGAGCCAGTTCTCTTAGACAATGGATAACCTTTTCCACCGTGATCCATTTGATTAGATTGGGCATAACATTTTCTCGAAAAGGATATCTCTCCCTCATCGTTGTCAGGATTCACTAGCAGAAGCTGCAAGCCTGATCATCCCTTCTGCCAACTGTTCTGTTAAAAACTAGGTCCTTAGTAAGAGATCCCAGCTGGCAATTTCAATCATATTGTATTATACGGTATTATCTCACATTCTTTTACTACATTTAGAAAACAATTATTTTTCTCCCTTTTGCTTGCTGCTCTGTTCTTTCTCATCCAGGCCAAACTCCCCACCTTTTCCTCCCACCTTTCTTAGGATGTGGATCCATGGGTCCCTTATCAACATTGCCACAAAACCAGGCTGAACCAGTCCAAACCATGACACTCAAGCTTAAGAGTTTGGATCAGTCATCTCTCCTCATCTCTCACCTCCTCATCTTTGCTTGTTTCAACTGAAGTTTTTGCCAGTATTTTTTCACTGTTTCTTTCATTGTCCTCTCTGCTTCATCTGTCTCTCTCTCTACCTCTTTCTTTGCTTCCTTGTTCCATTATATACAAGATGACCTTCACTGTAACTTGCCTCTTCTACAGAGGCAACTGACACCAGCACAGGCTTTTTCTCCATTGCAGGTTTGGAGACACTCTCTTTCCTTTGATTAGTATTAAACAGGGCCCTGCAGGCCTAATCCAGGTCCCAAATGATTTGAGCCTTCTTAGATCTGCCAGAGTTACAATATTCCTCTCTTAAATACTTGCCTAAACTTTCAGGGATCTGCAGGTGTTTGGGAGCAAAACCCCATAATGATAGGAGTGCACACTTCTCTAAGTTTTATTCCAGATTTCTCCATACACAATGTCACTCAGTATTATTCATCTTTGGGGAAGATCCCTGACTGATACTGATACTGAGAATATATCATTATGCTAGTTTGGACATTCCATAAATATGTAAAAATGTCAAGGGGGAGAAAAAGAAAAATGTGGGAGGAAGAAAAATTGAAAACATGCTTAAGTATCCCTTGTTCCATTGGCAAATTCCCTGAGAAGGGAAAGGCCTAGTCCCCAAGCTCTCTCCACTCACACCTTCCCCCACCCTGGTAAGCCAGCAGAGAAGTGAGGATTTGCTGCTCAGAAGAGATAAAGAGCAAACTATTATACTACAAATGGTAAAGGAATATGAGATAATACAATATTGAAGGGATCAAGAGCAATAAATCAAGCAAATGGGTAAAGGAGTGCCTCCTAACTGTGCGGAAGTTCTGCATGGAGGAGCTAAAAGGCACATCCTTTAATGACTATGTTACTTTGTATCTACCTTGTGGAAACAAAGTGGAAATAACCAGAGCATTTTGGGAACTGTAGTTCTCCCTTAGCAGCTGTCCCATTTCCTTTAGTTCACTGCATAATGCCATAATATGGAATACTTTTAGAAAACCATGATAGCTCCCTTCAAGTACTAGAAACCTACAGTGATATCTCCCAGGGGCCTTCTCCTCTGCAGATAGAATGACTCCAGCTCCCTCAACTTCTCTTCATAAGAGAGGTGCTCTGATCGTCCTCATGGTCCTTCTCTCACCCCACTCCAACAGCTCTGCATAGTTCTTGTGTGGGGACCTCAGACATGAACACAGCAGTACAGATGGGGCCTTGTAAGGGCAGAGTAGAGGGGACAGTCAACGTCCTTGTTCTGCAGGCCACCCCTTTTTCAATGAAGCCCAAGATACTGTTGGCCTTCCACAGAAGCTGGCTCATGTCAAGTTGATGGTCGACCAGAACCTGAAATCCTTCTTCACGGGACTGTACTAAAGCAGTTCTTCTCTCAGTCTGCATGTGCACCTGGGACTGCATCAGCTCAAGTACAGCACCTTGTACCTGGCCTTATTGGATCTCACTAGGTTCTGATGGGCTCATTTCTAAAGCCTGTTCCGGTCCCATGAGAAGTCATTCCCCTCATCCACTGTATCAGCTGTACCACTCAGCTTATTGCTGCTTGCAAACTTCCTGAGAATGCAATCAATCTCACTGTCTATGTCACTGATTAAGATGTTAAAGAGTCCTGGTCCCAAAGCAGACCCCTGAGAGAGACCGCTCATAACAGTCTGCACCTGGACATAGAGCTGTTAACTATAACTCTGGCGGAAACCATTCGCATAACACCTTATCTGCCAAATAGTTCACCCTTCAAATTCACTTTTCTCCAATTTAGAGAAAAGGATGTGGTGTGGTACCATGTCAAAGGCCATGCACAAGCACAGGCAGATGATATCAGTTACCCTTTCTTTGTCTACAGATGCTGTCACTCCACTGTTAGAATGCCACCAGATGGGTCAGGCATGATTTGCCCTTGGCAAAGCTGTGCTTGCTGTCTCAGATCATCTCTTCATCTGCCGTGTGCCTTAACAAAGATTCCAGGAGGGTCTGTTCCATGACCTTTCCAAGTATAGACATGAGGCTCTCTCGCCTGTAGCTCTCCAGGTTTTTCTTTCTCCCCTTCGTAGAAACAGGAGAGAAGTCACTAGGGACTTTTTTTCAGATTTGATGGAGAGCAGTTTGACAACCACATTGGTCATTTTCTTCAGGGCTCTGGAACTCATGTCATCCAGCCCCATAGATTTATAAACATTCTATCTCATGAGATGGTTATGGACTTACTCAGGTCTTACAGTGGGAGAAAATTTGCTCCCCAGAACCTGCCTAGAGTTTTGTAGCAAGAGAGGCATGAGAAGTCTGATTGCCAGTTCTCCCTTCTTATTTAACAGAGGGGGTACACTCTCCTTGGCCTGTCCCTCCCCCATCTCTCTTGATCAGCCTCTCTTCTAAATAGTGTGTAGTTCTCAGCTGTAGTATTCTAGTTGTGTGATTCATCCCACTATGTCTCTGTGACTCCAATTAGCACAGGTCATAGTTTTCTATTTGCAAATGGTTTCCATTTCCTCCAGCTCATTTCCCCTGCTGCATTTAGAGGCACTTCAGCTGGGCTATCAGTCTCATTACCTTCCTGGAGAAATCCCACCGAATTCCTCTGGGACAAATCTGAGTTTTTTTCCCTGCTTCTTCCTGAAGAGACAGTTTTGCTTGTCTCTTCTGTCACTCAGAAGTACATCTCCTTCCCCCATCAAATGTAGTTTAAAGTCCTGTTTGATGAGCCCTGACAGCTTGCTGCCTAGTATATTCTTGCCCCTCTTGGTGAGTTACATACCATCTGACATCAACATGCCTGATGATCCAAGATCTTAGTACCCAAAACCCTGAGTGTCACACCATACATACAGTCATTCATTCATTAGTCCCTTCTCCTCCTCCTGCCCAGGTCTCAGTTTCCAACTGGAAGGAACAACGAGAACACTACTTGTTCTACCAGTCCCTTCAAAATCCTCACAAGAGACATAAACTCACTCTTAATACTTTGTGATTCCCAGTTGCAGGTTCCTGTGACCCATCTTGTAAGAGTGGTAGATAGCAGTCCTCCAGCTCTATCATACCCAGTAACCTCTTCCTGATGTTCTGAATGTGGGCCCCTGGCAGGAAGCAAACCTCTCTGGAGAGATTATCCAGGTGGCAAATGGGTACCTCAGTGCTCCTCAGCACAGAAACCCCAATTACTAAAACACTTTCCTTTTTTCTGGTGGCACTGGCTCTGACTTCAGTCCTTGGTTGGACCAACTTAAAGTGTTTGTTTCTGGCCCATTATAAGCCACTATCCATACTCTCTTCTCTTTCCATCCCCAGAGCTTTGTACCTGCTGCTTAGGGGAGATTTCAGGGACAAGCTTTTTCTTCTGCTCTGAGCAGAGATGAGGGTCCAGTATTCCTCATCTTCAGTGTTTTTGTTGTTTGTCTCCTTTGAGCTGGAAGCTTACTTAGCTTCTTCCCCTTGTAGGGACTTAAAACAGGGTTGGTTGGCTTCCCTGTATCACTGCATAATACCACACAGTAAGCTCTCTAACACTTGGATATTTCTCTCTGTGTTGAAACACCTAATGAAAAATACAATATTACATTTCATACTATTTCCATGTAAATATTACCATTCTTTGATAACTGATTAATGGATACAAATGGGAAAGGTTCTTTTTTATGTCAGGGAAAGGTCCTCTCTGTTGCTCTAAACACAAAGTCAGATTTGGAAAGATATTTCAGTCCATGCCAGATATCATGTATACAATCTTCCTTATAACTAAGTAGATAACACTTCCTCAACAGGGACACAGGTTGGAGTCACACTCACTAAGATTCAGAATGGGTATTGTATGGGAGCTGTTGAATCATGGCCTGAACCACTGATTGATCACCTGAGGCGAGCACTGAGTCAGCCGCAGGGGCACAAGTGAGTGTGATTGGAAAGGGTGGAGTTCGACTCCACCTCTCCCAAGACCCCATTTAAGGGCTGACCACCTCCAGGGAAGGATTTCTGATTGGAGATCCCTCCCTAGTGGAGTTATCAGTGAGCCTCGACCATCTTCAAAGGTGAGCCACTCTTTCCTTATTGGTTATCTGTATATCATCTACTTAAGCCCATCAAAAATATACCATCTTTGGCACTATTTCTTTTGGGTGCTATTCTTGGGGGTTATTTGCCCTACAGGTATGAATAGACTAGATGTTAATCTTGTTAACTAAAACTAATGTTTTTTCACCTTTCCAGTCTCTTCTGGATAGGCTATATCAGTTTTGGTTGTTTCAGTTTGGTTTTTATCAGTTTTGTTTTTATCAGTTTGGTTATATCAGTTTTGCTTTTGTAAGGCACCATACTACTACTTCATCATTTCCTATGTGAATAATTTTCTTCTAAAGTCTTCCAAAACAAAACAGTGCCAAAATTAGCTGTCATCTGTCCATTTTTACTTGCTTATGTACTTCACATAATGACAGTTTGAAGGAAAGGCCATGTTCTATAAACTTCAGTCAATAATAGCTGTATTGTTAATCAACATAACAGTAGTTAATTCAGAGCCTATACATAACTGAAGCCTGCCATTTTTTCTTCTTTCCATGTCAGTTTCTGAACCTTTTCTTTCCTTCTCTACTCCTTCAGTTGGAATGAACTTACAGTACAAGTTTATTCTGACTTCAGTTCATCTTCTGATAGTTTACTTTCTCCATATTTACCTTTAACTGTAAGTTTACTAACTAGTTTCTTAGGAATCACTATTGTTTCCTTCCAGGGACTGAAGAGTCTAGTCTGTTTTTAGCGAATTTTCACTTTGCTCTTTAGAATCTCCAGGAAATGGAGTACATCTCTTGTAGATGAGGAGGACAGTAAGGACCAAGCAAATAATTCACAGTTTTCTACTCAGCTATCTCTACCAAGCTTTGGGAAGTCTACTGAAGGAAACGATGGCTCAGGTAGGCTTTCTGTAAATTTTCTCATATTGGCTTTCTGTAAATTGTAAGAACACAGAAAGAAATGGAAGGACCCTATCTGTTAAAACTTGTCTTTGTAGGACATACCACCACAAAAACTTTGTGTTTTTTGTCAGTGGAATGGCATATATGGCACCAGGCTTGCAAGCACCATATGGGTTTCACCACTCTCAAAGAAGGAAGTGAGTCCTTGGATAAAAGCTAGCAGAACTTATTGGAAGGCCTTTAAAAAAGTTTAAAGAAGGATGGGGATACTAGTAAGCATAACCATGATACAGCGTGAAACAGCATTGCTAGGTTAAAGGGACAGGGAGCTAAAAGGGGCTCAAAGCTCCCACTCTGAAACTGCTGGCAACATTGCAGCATACTTGAAAAAAGGAAAACTGAGAAAACAGGAGAAGGCAGTATGGAAACTAAGTGAAAATACTACAAGGTTATATTATAATATATTATAATATATAATATATATAATATATTATAATATACAAGGTTATAGTTAAATATTTGGCATGTCTTCACCAAGGGTACATCCTGCCTGATCTCTATAATATCAGTAGATAAGGGAAGAGCAACTGATGTCATACATCAGGACTTCAGTAAGGCCTTTGACACAGCCTGCATAACATTCTTCTCTACAAATAGGAAAGATACAGTCTTGATGGTTAAACTATTCAATACCTGAGGAACTGTTTGCAGCATCATTATGTACCCGTAGAGTAGGGGTCAAAGGCTCAATGTCCACATGAAGTTCAATGACAAGTGGTGTCCCTTAGGGGTCTTTACCTGAGAGTACTTTACCTGGAGACTTTACCTGGAGTACTGTGTCCAGATGTGGTGGATGTTTCATACTTGAAGACGTTCAAGGTAATGCTGGACAGGGCTCTGAGCAACCTGATTTAGCTGTAGATGTCCATGTTCATTGCAGAGGAGTTGGACTAGACCCTTACAGATTCCTTCCAATCTGAATGATTTTATTCTAAATTCTGTGATACTCTAAAACACCAACATTAAGGACCAGACAGCATGATTCTATTCATTATTTCAGCATTCAGCTGAAACTCAGGACTCAAATGCTAGTATCTGACATTAACTACAGATCCCTCTCACAATCAATATGCAACTTGTTTAATATAATTTCTTCCCCACGTTTATTAAGTCCTGGGGCTTATATATGACATAGATAGCTAAGTCTCATTAGAAGGACATTTCTCACCCAGATGCTGCAGATGTGAAGATAAGGTAATGAAGAATCCATGGCAGATTCTGTGGAAGACTCCCATTCTGTAGTATACAATCTCTCAAGTGAAATTTTTGGTGACCTACCACCACTGTCTTCATGTTTGTTACCAGAAGTCTTCAATTCCTATTCTATCAGTTCCTTTATAACAGTAGTTCTCCTGTCTGTTGAAATTTACTGGAAAGGAAAATTATTTGTATGACAGCTTGTAGCAATGCCTTTTTAATAAACTTGACAGAAATATGATTAATCTTTTTCTTCTCTTAGGAGTGTTAATTATTCCACTAGTACTGTCTTATACGTGCAATATAAGAATTTCTTATAAATTAACTGACAAAATCATGCAAATCAGTGGCTGAGGAGGGGGAAGGGCACAAAATGTGTGCAAGTAATGAATAAGCATCTGTTAGTGAAATTGAGTACCTCAAACACAAATACATTTAGAAACGGAAAATTTTTATTTCCTGCTTATATGATTTAATAAAGCCACCACTGGATTAGCAAGATAAATACTGGTCTTCTGACTTTGAAGAGGCATTGAAAAAAGTGGGTTTGGTTGTGTTGTTTTTTTTTCTTTTTTTTTCTTTTTTCTTCTCAAGAAATAGAGCAAAGCATGAAATACAGTAACAATTACAAATAATTGTCCAGATACTGAAACAGTGCATCCTGGATGATTCAAGAAGGAATTGAAAGAGTTGTTATGAACTTTCTAAATACCAAATAGAAAGGGGGGAAGTAAATGGGATATTAATAGTTCGTGGCAATTAAAGTTTGTGGCAAATAAAGAATTGATTATAAAGTGGAATAGTTCAGGTAAGATGTTCAGATCCCCATTGTTTCTGATCCCAATTGTCAATTTGTTAAATGACTGTTGTGCCACCTCATGAGCAGCTGGCAAAATCTATATTGCTGTATTGTATTATGATCTTTTGCTAGAGAGCTAATTGTACTACACATACAGAAGAAAGGTATCAGTATTGCTTTCCATTCTTCTAATTTGTGAGCAGTATCACATGTAGGAAAATTTAAATTTTTTTCTAGAAAACTTTCAGAGGTTAGGTAAACTCAAGTTAGGGTCTTTTCAGGAGATTCAGTGTTCCTCATGTGGAATTTAATAGAAACCTGTAAGGAGTGAAGATGATTCCTCAGACTGCTAGGCTGGACAGAGTAGCAATAAATGCAACAAACACAGCCTCTGCAGTGTTGCAGGTGAAATACATATACCTCAAATATAGAAATCTCAGGAGTACTAAAACTTCTTGATTTACCCTGAAAGCGCAGGTGGTAAAAGGCATAGGTGAACAAGTTTTGCTTTCCAGACTCTTATTAAAAATACTTTAATCTTTCTTAATTGGTCATCAAGTCCACACATACAGAAGTGGACTTAAAAAGTGAATGTAGTCTTTTTTACACTGGAATTGGTGAGCTCCAGAACAGAAAAGCTGAAAACACTAACACACTTTATATTCACACACAGTGAAACCACTAGCAGTCCTGAAGTGACACAGCTTGGACAGAAGGCAATGGCTGCCAGTGCTGCAGAATGGCTGCTGTGCTGGAGCTCTTTGCCCTTTACAGTTGGTGGTAACCATGCTCCATGAGCCTCAAGTATATTTCATAGTTTTATCACCATAACTAAAAGCCTTAAATAATATAGAAGTTATCTCAGTTGTGCAAGGTCAATGATACTGATGGGAAAGGAGTAGATGAATGTTATAAGTGTAATCTGAAGAGGATGGGCACAAAGCTTTGTCCATTAATAGCACATTATTCTGCAGTCCTCTTTGCTTCAATGACTGCACATGGACAGTGAGGACAGGACATCACACATCCCTCAGCACAACTGAAAGTAAAACTCATTAACAGTAGCGTAACACCTTTCATCCTTTGCCCAGTGTACGTGATACAAAGGGACGAAGTGAGTTATCTGTCTATGCCCTGGTATATAATTTATTAATATTCTCGTGGCTTTGAAAACACAGAAAGGTAACGGAAGAGAGCAGAGGTATTTCAAGAGGCAGTCACTGAGTATATTAAGCTAAGGGCTTAAGGGTTGGGTGGAAATTAGTCTCTTTATTGGTAAACCACCAGATGTGTTAATAATTCCTCAATAGAAGAGCATCCCTCAATAACTGTACTTCTTGGACTTGTAGGAATGGAAACTTCTGAGATAACTGTCACCCAGGAATGATGACACCAAAAGAAAACTGTTTGTTCCCCCACCATTTCCCTTCCTATGCTCCTTTTGTATTTAAAATTTGTGAAATTTTGTTCCCAATGGAGCTGGCAGATCTACTTCTGAGAAAAGATATAGTCTTACTGGAATCCACTGTGCATTTTAACTGCAATTATTAAGATAGTGGACCAAAAAAAAAAAAAGTTGTCTGAACTCTTCTGATTTTTAAAGACAAACATGAGTTTATCCTAGAACAGTCCTATTAATACTCTCATTTTTCTCACTGCATTCCAACTCTGATGTCTCCTACTTAGTACATTTTGTCTCCCTTCACAAAATGGGATCAAATTAGTAACTTCACAAAGTAGACCCAAGGTACAAAATTGTACAACTGTGACTGAAGGAAAAGAACAGCCAACCTGTTCAAGAAACCTTCCATCAGCCATCAGTTGAGATCCTCCTTCCAGTTGTTAGGTCTGGAATGATTAGATTGAAGCCCCAAAGCCCTGAGTAAGCATGCTGGAGATTTCCCTCTCTTTCCTTGTCCCTAAAGGGCGCCTAAAAATAGGTACTTTCAAAATGATCATTTATTCTTTTAAAGCAGTACTTCAAATAAGCCTGTCTGCCTTGTTGGGTATCATGTTCAGCACAGTTCTGAATGCTATAGCAGTTGTCTTGAATAAGACATTAGGCTCTTCATTTTTAATTTTGCCATGCCACTGTGACAGGAATTAGAAAATACAAATAATTCCTCCACATGAACAATGCATCACTGCACTATAAGTAAGTCTGAGGGATAGCAATCTAAGGATGATACAAAAAGACTACATATTTTGGACTGAATTATTAGTATGGGCTAACGGTCCAGAATGAATAAAACTTTTATCTGACATCCATTAAAATAATTAAGATAAGAGAATTATTACAAGTTGGTCTCTAAAGCATCTCACTACTCAAAGTTTCATGTCCTCAAAGATTTATTAAGCTTTCTTTTCAATTGTTTCCAAATAAACAAATGCTTAGTTTTTATGCTAGTTATTTATTAGGCAACAATTTAGCCTCCAATGCAGGTAAGTAGAAAAATTCTGCATATTTCAAACTGTAATGTAAAATAAATACCAAGTAATGCTTTCCTTCCTTTGCACTCTGAGGAACAAAGTATGAGAATGAGAACGACATTCTGTAAAGCTTTCTGTCTAACCACAAGAGGGAGAATTTTGTCTTCAGTTTGGATAGAGTCTAAGTGTGCTCTTGCTCTAACTGAAGAAGTTAATGAGATCTTTTCTCACTAACACAGGAATACCACCAACAAGTTATAATTATTAATACTTAAATCTTTTCAGAAATTTCTGAAACATCAAGGAGTCACTTCCACAATAAATATCATTGCTGGGCAAAAATGAGTTTCATCATTATATCCCAAATGGAACAGTAGGCAGTTCATTGTCCTAAAAGCATATGTATAAGGTGATGCTTTTCAGGGTTGACACTGCCAGACTAAGACATTCTAATTTTCAAAAAGAAAACTACAGACTGCATTTTCAATAACGTCTTCTGAAAAAATGTTACTAGTCGCCAAAATCCTACATTTTGACATGACTTACACTCACAATATACATTCCCACTTTTATAGGTAACAAAACTTTCTAGGTGCCTGTGGACCCAGGTACATGGTCTAGTTAGAAATAAACACCAAATGGCCAGCTGCAATTGTGTCTTTGTGCATTCTTAGCCTGCTGCTATGACATGGAAACATTTAACCTACCCTCATGGTCAGCTAACTTGAATCCCCTTAGCTTATGAACTACAAGTGTATGCACAAAAGACTCAGTTACTGTCACTAATTTTAGAGCAGTAGCTTCATATGTTTTGGGGTTCTAAACAGCTGTAACTGAGCACATGAACACATACACAGGACAGCTTTGATCATCAGATATATACCCAACAGGATTCTGAAAACATACATTCTCCTGCCTGCATCATGTTCAGATACTGAAAAAATGAGCATACTCAGATGACCTCTGGTCCTACAATGCAGCCAGCATGCAGGGTGAGGTGCTGTCCATGCACATTCAGTGTTTAGAAAATAATGATGAGGTTACTTTTGAGGAAAATACTTTGTCTAATTTGCCTGGAAGTTCACAGTCAAATGCAGGCTGTGTTGTTAATACTAACAATGAGGTGCCTGCCTTTCTTACAGGTGTAGATGAAGATGCATCCTGGATCTTCCCTCAGTTTTTCACTCTGCTAGTTCTTTTATCCTATGTGGTAGTTTCTGAAAATGTGCATCCTGCTTAGGAGCTAAAATTCAAAACAGCAAAGAGATTGTTTTGTCTAACTTGATTTCAGTTAGGATTTTAATGTTTTTTTTCCCATAACAACCTCCTAGAAAAGCTGACAAAGTAGAGGTCAGCTAAGTGCACAGTGAGGTGGATTTAACACTGATTTAGTAGTTGCCAAGAGGGTCTCACACAAAGTCTGGCTGGAGGCTAGTGACCCAAAGTGTCACAACAGGGACCAGCACTTTTGGATATCTTCATTAGTAATCCAGATGGTGGCGTAGAGCCCACCATCAACTAGTTCACAGAATACACAAAACTGGTAGGAGCAGCTGAAAGATGAGAAGGATGTGCTGCTATTCAGAAGCACTGCCTGGACTGGAGAATTTGTGTGAGAGAATGAACAAGGAGAAATACAAAGGGCTGGGTAGGACGAAACTCAGGCATCAGTACATTCTAGGGGCCAGCTGGCTGGAGAACAACTCGGTACAGAAGGACCTGAGGGTCTTGTTGAACAACAAGCTGACCATAAGCCAACAATGTAACCTCATGCCAAAGGTTACCAGCAGCCTCCTGGGCTGTATAAGTAATTTCACTGAAAACATGCAGAGGAAGATGGTCATTACTCAGCGCTGGCAAGGCCACACCTGGAGTAATGTGGCCAGTTCTCGTTTCCCCTGTACAAGAAAGGAATTTGTTTGAATGAGCCCAAGAAATGGCCATACAGATGATGAAGGGACCGATACGTACCTTACATGAGGAGAAGCTGAGAGCTCAGGCTCTTCACTTTGTAGAAAAAGAAGGCTTAGGCAGACCTTATTAATACTAAAAAATACCTGATGGAAGGAAATGGAGACAGAGCCAGGCTCTTCCCAGCACTGCCCAGAGACAGGGCAAGAGGCCACAAGACATGAGCTAAAAACCGTGGAATTTCATTACAACACAAGAAAACACAGTTTTATAGTGCAGATGTTCAAACAAGCTGCACAGAGATGTTGTAGAGTCTCCATCCTCTAAGATATTCATTATCAGATTGGACATGATCTAGAGCAGGGTCCATCCTACCTGACTTTTAAGCAGGGGGTATGGATTAGATGGTGTCAAAAGATCCCTTACAAACACAACTGTTCTGTGAGATTCTGTATGAAAGAGGATTAATGGCTAATATTCTTCATGATAATGCATAGGCTTACGTATTCAACTAAAACTTGCAATTCTCATGTTTAACTTGTTATCATATTTCCTTTAAAATAAAAAAAAAATCTAACCAATACGCAGAAGAAAAGATACAAGTGCTCAGTGAAAGTGAAGTAGCAAAAACCATCATGTGAAGACATGCCTAGTACATTTGACCTGATACACATTTTAGTATTATTTGCACACACAGGCTTCTAGGAGTCTTGGTTTCAAAAGCAACAAAATTCTACATGTGCAATAAAATCAGCCTTCATTTATTGATCTTGTTTTCTTTTTCTTGCCTAAAAGCGTAACATATAAGCATAGAAAAATAAGTTCCTTGTCATGTAAATTGGATATGCCTGAGTTGGAAGCAAAGTATCTCATTATCCTTTTTTTTATGAGAATGTAACTTTAACCATCTGAAGTCCTTAAAATCCATGTCCATGTTAGTTAAAAATGGAGCTTACTCATTCTTGATTGTAAAACATTGAATAGGAGCACAGAACTTTTAAAAGCATGATTCTTATTTTCCCTCAGAAGGCAGTCATGTATATATTTAATAAATTATTAATTTCATGGTTATCCTAATTATATCACTTATTTTGAAGACACAGGCCCAAGTTTAACAACAAATCAAATGTTACTTGTAAAAAGAAATATATTAGTCTTCTTCCGGCATTTTTTCTTGTGTCTCCTGTCAAAAATTCATGTTCACTATCATAAAAATACAGCTTAGTTCTCTTTTGTTTTCTGTTTCCTTTCTTCTTCTTCTGTATAATAATAATGTTGTCTTGCCATTGATTAAAATACCAAGCCTTTTTTATTTTAACCTCTATTCTTCAGTCCTTCACATACACTGACAATGGTTTTATCCCCTTTCATTCCTTTGGACATAGACTTTGACTAATTTCTGCTGCCCTTTATTACTGTGCCTCTTGCAATTAGTATCTCTGTATTGAACCTTCTTCCACTCTTCCTTTCAATTCTAACACTGGGTTCCTATCATCCTGCATTACAGATGTGCCCCAAAGGCCTCAGCAGCTTGTCTTAGGCTCTTCCTGTCATAGGCTCATTTTAAGGTGAGCTGCTGAAATAAGTGATATTTTTGGCATGAGCTCTGAGGAACCTGGGAGCATATAATCAACTTCTACACTTCTTGAAAGCATTTTCATAGTATGACCTAAATTCCTTTTTCGTTTTCACATTTTTCTGCAATTAAATGTCTGATGCATTTCATGACCCTTCAACTAAATAACTAATACCTGGACTTGCAAGCAGTTCCAGAATACAAATCTTGAAGAGGGAAAAGACAACAGGGTAGTGACAAACATGTCCTGAGTCATTGTAGTAAGCTAGAAGAAAATAGTCACAACCTTTGCTCCCTCAGAAAGGTTTGAAGAATACAGATAAGTTTGTTTGACTTAATTTAGCTTTTTGTCTGAAAGTTTATTTGACATACAGTTCTCTCTCTTAGTTTTCAGTTTGCTTCTTCAGATCTTTCCAAATATTTCTTAACAGATTAGCTGTTAGCAAATTTTACCATGACAACAGCTTGCTTGCCTCCTCCAAGAGAGGAAAGTTTCTCTTCCTATAAACTCTCTCACATTTCCCCAAAACTCCCTTGAGCCATGTACATTGAACAGAATTTTTTATTATTATTTACTTGCTTATTGTGAATCTAATGGATACGCAGAGGGATTCAGTAAGTGCCAGATCTCATGCAAGGTACTTCGTAAGAGTTTGTAGAGACTAGGGAAAGTTAGGTGAGAAGTATACTCTTTCTATGAACGTAAGGTATGATAATAGGTCTCCTTATGAAAAGGTGACATGTGACAAGTTACAATAGTTAATCCTGTACCTGAAAATATGCAGTTGCAGCTTTGAGCTGAAAATCTGCAACCATTTAAGCCACTTCTGAAAACAGGAAAAACTGATAAACATGGAAGTTGTTACCTCATAGTTTTTATTAATTTAATTATCAAATAATATTTCCAAATTCATTTTCATTATTAATAGAGAAACCTAACCTAAATGTATACATTTATATTTTTAATTACTTAGTTTCATCTAGTTGTTTTTAAAGATTATTTCATTGAGAAAGAAAACCTAAACCACAGTGATAATCCCATATACAAATAGCCCTTTTCCAATCATACCTGTTATCATACTTGATATGATTAATGGCAGAATTATGAGTTTGAGCATTCTCATCAGCACCTCCCCAGGAAAGGAAAAGTAGAATTTATCCAGGTTAGACAGCTTGCCATATTCTCGTACCAGCATGCCAACTCCAATACCTAAAAAACACACAACATAACAAAATTTAGCAGTAATTTGTAAGAGAGATGTGGGGAAAGGGGAAGAAAAGTAAAAGAAAAAGAAAACAAAAAACAGAGGAATAGGCATATTTTTACAGCTGTGCTGGAACTTCTACAGCAAATTGGAGATGTTTCCTTTGGGCATTACATTTCTGTATTATATATTGATGATAGTAATAGTAATAAACATCTATAATTGTGAAGTTGGATGGATTTTTAAATGTGTCTCTGGAAAAGCCTTGACTGTACTTCTGATTATCAGTCCAGTCCAGCAATGACACTCTACCTTCTTTCTCTAGCTCTCAAAAAACTCTAACTAGCCTTAGTAAATAGTATAATACATAAGCCTTATTGCACGTTTAAGAAATGAAGTGATAAAAATATTGGATAATCTGTGTTGGTGAAAATATATTTACTCAGCAGAAATACTGATTGACTCTCTATGAGATAAGAAAAGAGTGATTACAATCACTAAATTGATTAATTTACTTTCAGCAAATTGATCAATGGAAATACTGTTAAGAATATTTCACACTCACTCCTCTGCATGACCTATCTACAAAATACAAAACAAACAGTAGGATCAGTAGAATCATAGAATCACATAATAGTTTGAGATGGAAGAAACCCTTAAATGTCATCTAGTCCAACTTCCTTGCAATGAACATGGACATCTACAGCTAGATCAAGTTGCTCAGAGCCCCATACAGCATGATGGTGAATGTCTCCAAGGATGAACCATTCACCACATCTCTAAGCAATATGTTCCAGTGTCACATTACCCTTACTGTATTTTTCTTCCTTATATCCAATTTAAATCTCCCCTCCTGTACTTTGAAACTGTTTCCCTTGTCCTAACATAACAGATGCTGCTCAAGAGTCCATCCCCTCCCATTGGATACTGAAAGGCCACTATCAGGTCTCCCCGGAGCTTTCTCCAGGCTGAAGAGCCCCAGCTCTCTCAGCCTTTCCTCACAGGGGAGGTGTTTCACCTCTTGGGTCATTTTTGTGGCCCTCCTCTGGACATGCTCCAATAGGTCCATGTCTCTCCTGAACTGAGGACTTCATGTCTGGACACAATACTCCAGGTAAAGTCTTACCAGCACAGAGAGATAGAATCACCTCTCTCAACCTGCTCACTATGTTTTTTCTTTATGCAGCCCAAGATATGGTTGGATTTCTGGGCTGTGAGGGCACACTGCTGGCTCATATCCAGCCTGCCATCCACTAGTACCCTAAAGTCCTTTTTGACAGAGTTTTGCTCTCCACCCTTTTGTCCCCCAACTTGTACTGATAGAGCAGGTTGCCACTACCCACATGCAAGACCTTGTTCACCTGGGTGAACTGCATGAGCCTGCCTAGGTCTCTCTGGATGGCACCCCATCCCTGAGGCATGTGTGGTGGACTCCCTGACCTGCCCCCGTCAGGTTGAGGGGGGGTTTCTGAGGGATGAGGAGGGCTGGCAGAAAGTCCCTGCTCGGTACGGTAGGCGATCTCCCCCTCTGCCTACATTGTGTCCTCAAGTCCCTCTAAGCAATAGGTTTGCAGTGTTGGACGTTGAAGGAGAAATAAGGGGGGAGGAGCGGGAAGATTCTTCCAAGAAGTCACCAATGGCAAGGCAGTCGACTCCATGCATTGAGACTGCCGCTGCCAAGAAGGAAAGAAAGGTGATCGTGGTGGGTGGCTCCCTTCTCAGGGGTACTGAGGGCCCCATTTGCAGTCCAGACCCATGCCTTAGGGAAGTGTGCTGTCTCCCTGGGGCCCGGGTCAGAGACATAACTAGAAGACTCCCAGATCTGATACACCCCAATGACTACTATCCGTTGCTCATAGTTCAAGCAGACAGCAGTGTAATAACTCAAAGAAGCCTACGAACTATGAAAAGAGATTTCAGGGGTCTAGAACGATTAGTTCAGGGTGTGGGAGCACAAGTGGTATTTGCTTCCATACCTTCTGGGGCGGTGAAGGACATGGAATGGGCTAGGAAAACACAGGTGATGAATAATTGGCTGAGAGGCTGGTGTAGAGACAGACACTTTGGGTTTTTTGACCACGGGGCAGATTACTCGGCTCCTGGCCTGTTATCCGCTGATGGAATGCACCTGTCCCAAAGGGGGAAACGAATTCTAGCCCAGGAGCTAGCTGGACTCATTGAGAGAGCTTTAAACTAGCTGTGATGAGGATATAACAGGGCTCTCCAGTAAAGAGCCCAGGGGGGCTGTGCTGGAACAAAGGGTGAGGCAAATGTCTCAGCTGAAGTGCATCTACACCAACGCACGCAGCATGGGCAACAAACAAGAAGAGCTTGAAACCACTGTAAGGCAGGCTAACTATGACCTTGTTGCTATTACGGAAACATGGTGGGACCCCTCCCATGACTGGAGTACTGGGATGGATGGCTACATGCTCTTCAGAAGGGATAGACGGGGAAAAAAGGGTGGTGGCATAGCTCTCTATATCAAAGAGTGTCTTGATGTAGAAGAGCTTGAGGTTGGAAATGACCAAGTGGAGTGTCTGTGGGTAAAGATCAGGGGGATGGTCTGTAGGAGTGACATCGTGGTGGGGCTCTGTTATAGACCGCCTATCCAAGATGAAGAGATAGATGAGGTGTTCTACAAGCAACTAGTAGATGTTGCACGATGGCCAGCACTAGTTCTCATGGGGGACTTCAACTTCCCTGATATACGCTGGAAATATAATACCACGCAGAGGAAGCAGTCCATGAGATTTCTGGAGTGTGTGGAAGACAGCTTCCTGAAACAGCTGGTGCAAGAACCTACCAGGGGAGGTGCCCTGCTAGACCTGCTCTTCACTAACAGAGAAGGACTAGTAGGAGATGTGAAGGTTGGGGATTGTCTTGGCCAGAGTGACCATGAAATGGTAGAGTTTGCTATTCTTGGTGACGTCAAGAGGGTGACTAGCAAAACTGCTACCTTGGACTTCCGGAGGGCAGACTTTGACCTGTTCAGGACGCTTGTTGCAAGGGTCCCTTGGGACTCGCTCCTGAGGGGTAAAGGGGTTCAGGAAGCCTGGGTCCTCCTCAAGACGGAAATCTTAAAGGCACAGGTGCAGGTTGTCCCTGAGTCCCATAAGTCAAGCTGGAGGGGAAAAAAGGCCAGTGTGGATGAACCGGGACCTTTTGTTGAGACTCCGGGAGAAAAAGAGAGTCTATGTCCTCTGGAAGATGGGACAGGCTACTTGGAGAGACTACAGGGAACTTGCCAAGATTTGCAGGCAGGAAGTTAGAAATGCAAAAGCCCTGCTTGAACTTAGACTGGCTACTGCAGTAAAGGAGAACAAAAAATCCTTTTATAAATATATTAACAGTAAAAGAAGAACCAAAGAGAATTTCCCTACTTTACTTGATGTGGCAGGGAATGTAACCACAGAGGATAAGGAAAAGGCTGAGGTTCTCAATGCCTTCTTCACGTCTGTCTTTAATAGACAGACCAGTTATCCTCAGGATACTTTTCGCCCTGACCCGGAAGTCTGGGACAAAGCACATCATACACCCCCTGTGATCCCAGCAGAGACAGTCAGAGACCTGCTCCTCCATCTGAACTGCCACAAGTCCATGGGGCCAGATGGGATCCACCCAAGGGTGCTGAGGGAGCTGGCAGAGGTGATTGCCAAGCCGCTTTCTGCCATCTATCAGCATTCCTGGTCATCTGGAGAGGTCCCACAAGATTGGAGGCTTGCCGATGTGACTCCCATCTACAAGAAAGGCCATAAGGAAGATCCGGGGAACTACAGGCCTGTTAGCCTGACCTCGGTATCAGGGAAAGTTATGGAGCAATTGATCTTGAGGGAGATCACATGGCACGTGCATGACAATCAGGGGATCAGACCCAGCCAGCACGGGTTCACAAAGGGCAGGTCGTGCTTGTCCAACCTCATCTCCTTCTACAACTGGGTGACCAGACTGGTAGATGAGGGAAAGGCTGTTGATGTAGTCTACCTGGACTTCAGCAAAGCCTTTGACACTGTCTCCCACAGTATTCTCCTGGGGAAACTGGCAGCCCGTGGTGTGGACAGGTTCACTCTTCTCTGGGTTGAGAATTGGCTAGAGGGCCATGCTCAGCGCGTAGTGGTTAATGGAATCAAGTCCAGCTGGCGTCCTGTCACGAGTGGTGTCCCCCAGGGGTCGGTATTGGGGCCCATCTTGTTTAATATCTTTATTGATGACCTGGATGAGGGGATTGAGTGTACCCTCAGTAAGTTTGCGGATGACACCAAGTTGGGAGGATGTGTCGATCTGCCTGAGGGTAGGGAGGCCCTTCAGCGGGATCTGGATAGGCTGGACAGTTGGGCTGAGGTCAATGGGATGAGGTTCAATAAGGCCAAGTGCTGGGTCCTGCACTTTGGCCACAATAACCCCATGCAATGCTATAGGCTTGGGGCAGAATGGCTTGACGAGTGTATAGAGGAAAATGACCTGGGGGTGTTGGTTGATGCTCGGCTCAACATGAGCCGGCAGTGTGCCCAGGTGGCCAAGAAGGCCAATGGCATCCTGGCCTGTATTAGGAATAGTGTGGCCAGCAGGAGCAGGGAGGTGATCATCCCCCTGTACTCAGCTCTGGTGCGGCCGCACCTTGAGTACTGTGTTCAGTTTTGGGCCCCTCACTACAAGAAAGACGTCGAGGCACTGGAGCGTGTTCAGAGAAGGGCAACAAAACTGGTGAGGGGTCTGGAGCACAAGTCTTACGAGGAGCGGCTGAGGGAGCTGGGATTGTTTAGTCTGGAGAAAAGGAGGCTCAGAGGAGACCTCATTGCACTCTACCACTTTCTGAAGGGAGGCTGTGGTGAGGAGGGGGTCAGCCTCTTCTGCCAGGTAACTAATGACAGGACAAGAGGGAGTGGCCACAAGTTGCGTCGGGGAAGATTTAGATTAGATTTGAGGAAAAATTTTTTCTCTGAGAGAGTGGTCCAGCACTGGAATGGCCTGCCTAGGGAGGTGGTTGAGGCACCGTCCCTAGCGCTGTTCAAGAAGCGTTTAGATGAGGTGCTAAGGGATTTGATTTGGTAGCTTGATGGGTAGGGATGGTGGTGTGAGGATGGTTGGACTAGATGATCTTGTAGGTCCTTTCCAACCTAATGAATCTATGAATCTATGAATCTATGAAACTGCACCACACAGCTTGGCATAATCCGCAAATTAATATACTTACAATTTAGAGAGAAAGATGTTAAGGGGAACTCTGTCAAAGGCCAGATATATGATATCAGTGGCTCTTCCCTTGTACACTGACACAGTTAAACCACAATTAAAAAAAAAAAAAAAAAACGCCAAAAAACAAAACAATAGCTCCATCAGGAGCCATACTGAAGCCATGATGATTATCCTGCATCTCCTCCCTCCTTCCACGTTCCTTAGTATAACGTCCAGGAAGATCTGCCTCATGATCTTCCCCAGCACACAGGTGAGGCTAAGAGATTGGTAGTTTCCATGGTCATCCTTTCTATCCTTCCTAAGAATGGGCATGATACTGCCTTTTTTCTGGTCATGAGGGAGTTCACCTGACCATCATGACCTTCCAAGTATCATCAAGAGAGGCTTGGAGAGTATGTCAGCCTATTTCATTGGGACCACAGACTTACAGACATTCAGGTTCCCCAGGTAGTGATGATTTAGCCATGATAGAAGGCACCATTTTACTTCCTCTCCAATTTAAATGAAACAAAAAATAATTCTAGCTGTTTAGACAAACCACAGGTAAGAATTCTATCAAAATAAAATAAATCATAGGCTTAAAAATTAACTTATTCAGGTTGACAGGTAAAATCTTTATTTTCCATTTCAACATGAGCTAAAAAGCAAAAAGCATATTTCTTGATATAGGAAATTCAGTAGTGTTCAGGAAGCATTATTACTGCTGTTTCCGTGAGCAATTGCAAGTGTGTGTTCTGAAGATACTCCTGAATTTATGATTTTTCATTGTACATTAATTGATTATATTTGTTTGCTTACTCTTTATCAATTCTTCTCCTTTTCCTTCTCTGCTTTTACAGAATTAAATCACAATTTACACAAGTATTTGTTTGCCTTCAGCATCTTATACACTATCTCTGTTTCAGACTTTTTTTTTAAAAGGACACATCGGTATTACGTATGAACTTTGAAATGCTATAGACCTGGGTAAACTGAATATTAAGAGATCTAATTTCTAACTCAATGATTCAATGAGCAACAAAGCCACTTAGAAGCTTTCACTACTCACTGAGTGCTGAAAGATTTTATTCATACGAATAACCTCAACTAAGTTATTAGCAGTTTCACTTAAGTTAATGTAATTGTTTACAGTCCCCTTTTATTTTAATGACATCAGTAATGTGTATTTTGCAGTACAAAAGCTCAAGTACTTTCATCCTACCTTTACCAGCTTCTTTGACCCAAGCAAACTTGAAGCACCCCAGTAACACTGCTAGTGCCCTAGTCAAACCTACCTCTTCCCTCAGTTTTATTTTAATGCTACACAAGGCATTTACATTAGATAATACACAAGAAGCTGGCACAGAGTAAACCAGCTTATAGGTCTCTCATTTTGAAATGATTGATTTCAAGTGACTGAAATTGTGGAGGCAAACAAAAACAAAAAATCATTTGCCAACAGATTTAGGCAAATCCATAGATAACTGGTCTGTATTGTTGATACTGAAGAAAATAGACAAGGATCCTATATTAAATAATCTGTCAGAGAACAAAATCATTAACATTGTCACCTGCAAAGTAGGAATTTTTGAAAAATTCCTCCCTATAGACTCACCACGGGGGCATTTTGTGCTAGATTTGTTTTGCTATCTGCAACTTAGTTGACAATAATATATAAACTAGCTACTTTCACAGAATTTGCCTCCAATAGCAGAGAAAAATATAGTGAACCATCTTCCCTCTGCAGTTACACTTGCAGAAACAAGTTGAAGGAAAACTGAAGATTAGAAACAACCAACTCTCTAATGTTAATAAGGAGAAAGAAAACAAAAATGTTAACCTTTCCAGGCAAATATACTGCTCTAAGCAACTATTAAGATTTCTGACATAGGTTTTATCTGTCTCAGAGAACACAGACAAACACCTTGCAACATCCTCAATCTTAATAGTCTTGAAGATGTTTGCAGTATTACGTAAATGCCCTTCATCAATGAATGATAAGACACCATGATCTCTACTTCTACCCTAGAGGCTAAACTAGATGCATTGAAGATAATTAATCTAAACTTTGAGGTAGGCCCAGGTAACATTAGTTAGCTTGTAAAATGATTACACATATTGAAGTTGCTAAGGCTTTGATCCTGGAAATACCGATGTAAAAAGCTGAACATAAGCATATAAGCATTCCTTGTGTCTTCAGACTGTTCATGTGATTGATAGGCATATACTTAAATTGCAGCAATACTAGAAAGTATAACTGTTAAAAGTTGTGCAATTCCATTTTACAATAGGGCATAGGGCATTCTTTGTCACATACAAAATACAGCTTTTAAAGGTTGTTGTACAGATGATACTGCATTTCTGAAGCATGCAAGATATTTTCATTTCATATATTATTATGCAGGAAAAATGTTATCTCCATGCCTCATAACAGGGTCACAGACACATAACTGTACCACCCTCATTCTAATGCCAAACTCCACCACTCCTGCTCTGGTCCTGCTAAGGTAATGATGCAAAATGCCCCTGATGCTAGACATATTCCTCAAAAAGTAATAAAGATGGATATCCACAATGCATTGTTCATGACAGAAACAGGAAAATCTAGCCAAAAGGTGTCAGTACTTTGCCCTCAACAGAAGCAGAGAGGAATGTCACTAGCCTTGTGCAAGTATGTACACTGAAGGTATTAGCTTTTTTCTGTTTTTCTCTTTTACTTTCATGGAATAATTTACTTCTTAATTTATGAAGTATAGTATATCATAGCAATCCAGTCTAAGGAGACTGCTTTGGCAGAGGGATTGAACTAGATGATTTCTAGAGGTCCCTTCCAACCCCTACAATTCTGTGATTCATTTTCCTGTTGTGTTACTCAGTGTCCTGTTTTCAACTGTGACGAAGTCAATTCATTTCCTAATAGCTGGTACGGTGCTGTGCTTTGGACTTAGCATGTGAATAATACTGATAACACACCAATCTTCTAGTTACCGCAGAGCAGCCCTTAGAAAAACACAGCCAAGAACTTTTCAGCTTCTTCTGCCCTCCTGCCAGTAGAGGGCTGGATGTGCACAAGTTCCCGGGAGGAGGCAGAACCAGGATATAGGACATACACTGACCAAAGCAATATTCTGCACCATATGGTGTCGTGGTGAAAAGAGAAACTGATGTAGCTGGCTGCAGGGGCTACCTGCGCTTGGGGACCAGTTGACTATCAGTCAATGAGTGGTAATCTGGTAAAACATATCTTGGAAAATCACTAAGTTGTAGATTCTGCTTATCTGAAAAGCTAACTCTGTGACATTTGGATATCAGGTGAAAACTCATTTATCACCACCTGACCTACAGCTAACTTCCATTCTGTTGTTCTGAAACTTTCTGTGAGGAAAAATGCATATTATCTGCACTGTAAAAACTACAGAACTACTACGTTTCTCTGTTAAGTAGTATGCTGGAGATCATTCCACAGATTTGGAAATGAATAATAAAAGAAATACACATTTTAAAAAAAAATAATCATCTCTCCACTCATCCATACTAGCTCACAAAGGGAATATCACAGACTGTACTACAATCACAGTAAACTTGTCAAAGTGTGCTATCCTCTCAGGAGCCAGGAGACTATCTACAATATTTTCTGGATTACAGGCAGTAATGACTAAATCTTGAGGGTACTTCTACATAAAAATGAGGAGTCAATGCAAGCCATATTTTGCATCTAAAAGCTCAGAACCACTAAAGTAGTTAAAACAGACTAGGGCATGCAGTATAAAGTGATTGTAGTTAATTGCTTTATACAATTTTTGTTATGGGTTAAATAGTCTTCATAACATAATTATACCTTGGAGAACAAGACAACATGACACTTCTTGGATTTACTTTCTTTACTTTTGCTTGCAGGTCAAACAACTTATGACTTAGAAATAAGTAACTGATGCTCATAAAAGACATGACTAGTCCTATTTTTAATTGAAAAAGAATATAAGCTAAAATTTGATAATTATCATCAGGATTCTCTAAAATTCCCTAAAATGTTATTTGTATTCATGAATGACAACCTTGACATAGGGTTGTATGATGTTAATTGGCAAGGAGTTATTATTCCACCAGTATAGAATGACTCCACAGAAAAAGCAAATATTCACTACTTCGATTATTATGGGAAAGTTCCATAGGAATGAACCATAAGGAAGATAAGGAAAACAATTCCATAAGTATTAGTGGAGAACAATCAGACATTTTGTAAATGACCTACTCTATTACACCACGTTCCTCTCTGAAAAATATAAAATCATAAAACCATAGAATCATTTGAGTTGGAAGGGATCTTTAAAAGTCATCTAGACCAACTCCCCTGCAATTAACAGGGACATCCAGCTAGATGGGGTTGCTCAGAGCCCTGTCCAGTCCAATCTTAATTGTCTCCAAAGATGGGGCATTCACTACCTCTCTCATGAACTTATTCTAGTGCTTCATTAATTTTCTTGTAAAAAAAGTTTTTCTTATATCCAGTCTAAATCTCCCACTTTTGTAAAACCATTTCTCCTCGTCCTATCACTACAGACCCTGCCCAGTTTTTCCTTATTGCTTCTGTCTGGAGAATGAAAGACCTCCTTGAACCCTTCTCTTTTCCAAGCTGAACTGTCCCAGCTCTCTCAGCCTGTCTTTGTACAATAGGTGTTCCATCCTTTAGATTATTTTTTGTGGCCCTTCTCTGGACACACTACAACAGGCCTGCATCTCTCCCTCACTGAGCCCTCATCTGGATGTAGAAAAGGATGCTACAGGAGCCCATGCTCAAAACCTTACTTGAAGTCCAAACAGAATACATCAGTGGCTCGCCCATTGTCCACTGATACAGTAACAGCACCACAGAAGACCACTAGGTTGGGTAGGTAGGACTTGCCTTTGGTGAAGCCACACTGGCTGTTTCATATCAGTCAAAGACACAGCACTACTCTTCCCTGTTTCCATGTAATTTTGGTGTGTAGGAACTTATTTTAGTGGAGTAGAGTTGCTGATTCTACACAATACTGATAAGATAGTGGGAAAACTCTGGGTATTTAACTGTCATAATGGCACTGAAAGATAAACAAATGCAGATGAGTGTCAGTGATCGATTCTGATATTATTTGTTCTGCAGCAACATGGATTGTGTTATCAAAAAAATGATTAAGCTCTTCATATTTTCACATTTTGCTGTTCAAAGGGCAAACTAAAATACAACTGCTTATATCACATTGATGAGTCTTAATTGGATTATCTTATAGCAGGTGACCATAAGACAAAAAAAAAAGAAAAAAAAAGTTCACTGGTCTGATTTGAAACACAGTACAAAACATTCAGTATAAATACATCAACTTGCAGTCCATGCAGGCAATATATGTGCAGTCTGTAATGCACTCTGAGTTCTTTACAAATACTTCATAACATGCATTTTGTTTCTGCTCTCTCAATAGATTTTCCATATATTACCAGCTATCTCTAACCTACAAAGGAACACACAGTGCCAACTTTGTTATTTTAAAATGGAGGGTGGAGAACATTACCATAGACCTATTAATTCAGCTCTCTTTTGATTACTTTTAACTTGTGGTAATGTTATCCATTTTGCTTCACGTTTCATGTTACACATTTTACTTCACAAAGAACTCTCTAATAAACATAGTGAAGTTGACTAAAAAAATATGTAATATTCTTAGAAAAGTACAGACAACTATTGAAGTAGGATTTAGAGTTGCTGAGGCCTAACTGTAGAGCAACAAATCTTAACTTTCCAAATGCTGCCGTTGCCAAGGCTACTAGCTTAATTACAAATACATGTAAAGAAAAGTCATCTTAGAAAACCTTCTAGAAGTATTTGGCTCCAAAATGAAACCTTGGTCTACTCAAAAATATTTAGCAGGAAAGACCAGGGGAAAGTTATGCTCATTCCTCAGCAGTAGTGAGACTCCACTGGATCTTTTTGCTGATTAACCTGCTATTAGCTCAGCAGCTGTAAATTCCTTCATGCAAATAACACATTGTCATCTGACTGTGGAGCGAGGATAGTTCAGGTGGACATTAAAATCTCTATAATGGACCTTTAGGAATGAAGTAGATGCAAGTAAGTACTTGCCAGGGGGGAATAACCAGCTTTTCCACTGTGGTGTATCCCCCTCACAGCAGGTAGAAAGGTCTCTGCAACCAGCAGAGTTACAAAACTTCTGTTTTCTACAAGAACCTGAGGACAGGCCAGTGATTACACTGATGAACCTCTCCACACTGCAGACCTACAAAGGAGCCACCACACCATTAGTCAAACCAAGGACATCTATTTTGAGGGTATTTCATTCAGCCAAAAGGAAAATAAAATCACAAAAGACTGGCTATTAAGTGACTACAGTTCTACATAACCAGTGTTACTACAGGACTGGAACATACAAATTGCAAAGTACTATGATAATCAAGAAGTCTCCATCCACCTGAATATATCCTAGATGAATTTCATGTTCACATATCTTCCAAATATATTCAATCTGATAAAGTCATAATTAAACAATACTATTGAAGAAAAGAAAAAACTTTAAAATGGTGCTTTATATCTGTACAGAACCTAGTAAGAACTGCCTTACAGAAGTTAACTACCCAAACAGTCCATTAACATACAGAAAAAATACGGAGAAGTGTTACGAATAATCCATTTCATGTAAATACAGAACACTTAGAGGTGGACAAGATGACCTTCGAAGTTCCCTCCATCTCCCTTGCAATAAAGAGGGACATCTGCAGGCCTTGCTGAAATACAGATACATGATGTGAGTTGCTCTTCCCCTGTTCACTGGCCTTAAGCAATAGTGGTACACCACTAGGTTTGTCAGGCAGGACTTGCCCTTGGTGAAGCCATGTCAATTGTTTCGAATCACCTCTCTCTCTTCTGTGTGACTGAGTGTATCTTCCAGGAGAATCTATTCCACGATCCTCTCATATCTTCTCATACCACTGAAAATGGTTTGACAGCTAAATCAATCAGTTCCCTCGGGACACTAAGATGTTTCTCATCAAGATACACAGACTTATGAATGTTCAGGTTCCTTAGACAGTTTTGAACATGATCTTCAGTTACAGGCGGAAGACTAAGGTGAAAAAGGTGTTGAGAACTCAACCTTCTCCTTGTATGTAGTTACTAGTCTGTCTTTATTGCCTGGTTTGCCTTCATGGACTTTTCTTCTCTGGATGTTGTACCTGCAGAAGCCTTTCTTGTTTTTCCTCCTCATGCCAAGTCCAGTTTCACCCCTACACAGACTAGAAACATCTGTGTACTGCTCCTGGGGTACCCTTCCATGCTTCCACTGCCTATGCATTTTCTTCTTGCTCACCAGTTTGACCAGTATGCATGAGTTCAGCCATGTTGGTCTCTTGTCTGCTTTTCCTGACCTCCTACACATGTGTTGGAGAGCTCTTGTGCACTACAGAAAGTCTCCTTAATGATCTGCCAGCTCTGCTTTGTTCCACTGTTCCTGGACAGTTTCCCAGAGGGTTTAATTAACTAACTCTGTGAAAGGATGGATTTTGGCTTTCTTAAAGGTTAGCACCCTGATTTTACACTTTGCCTGTCCCATTTCCTTCAGTACACCACCACTGCATGATCACTACAGCCCAGGCAATGTCCACTCCTCATGTGATCAAGCAGTTCATATGAGGCAGTGAGCAGCAGGTCCATTATTGCATCCCACTGGTGGGGTTGTCTATTGCTTGGACAAAAAAGTTATCCTCAGTGCATTCTAGGATCCTCCTAGATTGCCTACAGCTCACTGTGGTACTTTTCAAGAAGATGTCAGGGTGTTCGAAGTCCCCCAGCAGGAGGGGGAATCTGCAAACTCAATGCCTGCTGTAGCTGGAGGAAGAAGGCTTCATCAGCAGGCTCCACTTGATCAGGTGGCCTGTAGTCTCCATCAGCCACATCGCTCCTTTTGTTGCCTTGGTCTCTAACTCTCACTCATGTAGTTCCATCTTTCTCTCGACCTTTCCTGAGGGACAGGTCTTCAAACTCTATTCCTCCCTTGATGTAGAGGGCAGCAGCTTCTTCTCCTCCTTTCTGACCAGTCCGTTCTGAAAAAGCCTATAGCCATCAACAGCCACACTCCAGTTATGGGAATCATCCCACCAGGTTTCAAGGACAGCAAACTACATCAGGGTTTTCTAGTAGCATGGTGTCTTCCAGCTCCTCCTGTTTGTTTCCCATGCTGCATGAGGCACTCCAGCTGGGCAGCCCTCCTCAGCACGTTCCTGGAGGATAGCTCTTTATTTCCATTGTGGTATTTCCCTTTAGTTTTTTCTATTGCCTTCTGTTGTCTTAGTAGTCCCTGGTTCCTTGTCTTGACTAGTTCTTAATTCTCTTGAGATAACAAGGCTGTAATAGAAATACAGTTTAGCTCTTTCATAACTTCAACCAACTTGGTGACTCACTAAATACGTAAGGTTAATAACAGTATTTACAATCCTAATATAATCAATTCCTCACTCTTTCTCACAAAAACTAAGTGATCTTCTTTATTCTCTCCATAGTATTTGTCAACTCAGTCAAGGATTTCTTCACTTTCACACACCTTGTACTCCTCAAGATTTACTAGCAGAATAGAACACAGTAGGAAAAATAAATCTTCACTTAAGACCATGAAAACACCAAGGAATGAAATGGTTTGCTAGATTCTGCCTCCTGTTACAGCTTCTGTTTTAGACTGTGTGAGAAAAAAGTACAGTAAATAAGATTAATTGTTCTATGCTCTTACTGGAAGGGCAGTGGAATGATTCTGACTGTAATAAATCAACATAAGCAGTTCCAAAGGCAATTCAGTGGTAGTAAAGAGAGAAAGATTATTACTTTCAGAAATATCACTATTCATAAACTCATGAAGACACCAAAGTATTGAGAGATCAGATATATGACCTAGAAAGTTATTCATATTATGCAGGACCAGGTTGTGAAAGACAGAACTTTCTTTTGTCTCAAAGCTTGCTTCGTAAGGCCTTTTCTGGTGACAAGACTCTGACTGATAACTGCCGGTTATCCAGATGGGTGTTATGGTGCCTCATTGTCTCTGCTTATGGTTGTAAAGATAAGCAGAAGTAGGGGCAAATAGTCTTTTCCGGGGGGTACGGCTTGAAGAAGCTGACCACCACAGAAAGACAATGCCCCTGCATGGCAATGAAGGCAACATCCGCTGCTGGCTTATCTGTCAGGCCAGACATGTCACACAAACCAAGAGAAAAGGAAAAAAACACCTGAGAAATGGGGGATAAAAGGCCTTCACTGAACCAAGGATTTTGGGGGGAGGAGAAGAGAAGAATTCCTGGAGAAGAACTCCCAAAGAGAAAATCTTTGAGGAGAACTCCCGAAGACGGACCCTGAGACCTGCTTGCTGCTATCTCCCATCCCCCGCGGTGACCAGACGAGTTCCTGAGACTACGAACCTCGTTGGACCCACGGTGGTGATTATATCTCTCTTGCTTTCTATCAAGACTCCTTGCTTCTTAGACCTTTTTCTATCGCTCACCTTCCCTTCCCCATATCCCTAAGCAACTAGTAATTGTAATAAACTGGTTGGGCTAACATTTGACCCGTTGTGTCTTAATCTCGCCATCGGGTATACACATAATCAAAGAACCTCGTCTCCCTCCTTTATATTGGAGCGTGACACAGGTTGGTTATTATTTCAAAAGCATTAAATAAATTAGAAATGCCTTTTTGTAAATATATTGTGAAAATAATTAAGGCTAGATTATTTAAAATCCATGAAAATTGTCATCATGTGTAACATTTAATCTCCTGACATGCTATCAGATTCTCACAGAATGAATAACACTTGAATGAAGAGCTAAACAGAAAAATAGCAGGAAAAAAAAAAAAAAGCAGGCATTAGATCTCCTGTAAAAGAAGCAGATTTGCAATAGTACAAAATATTGTTTGTGAGTAAACTCTGCATTGTTTTTTCATGAGATATATTATGAAACACTGTTTTTAAATTTTGTAAAGATGTAAATAGAAAATAAAAAATGTTCCTGTAATTAAATGGTAGTATTTTCCCATAAATAATGTTGGGAAATCATCATTTGTTCATACTAGTAATAGTGTTATTGCCTCAAATGGAAAGGAATATTTCACTTACTTTATTAGCTTTATTAACTCTGGGGTTCTGTGGACTGCAAATTGATCAGAAACTTGCTCATTCGAAAGCTTCCTTTGTTTTAAGTTTCATTATAAATTTAGTTAAGTTTCATTAAGTTTCATCATATTAGAGACATATTTTACTTCATATGTGTGAAATAAAGCTAAGTTTTATGTTGAAATGCACAAAAAAAACAACAACAACAAAAGAAAACAACCCATAGACAATAGGAAAACACTCTACATGCTAAAAGGAGTAAAAGCTGTGTTTTTCTTAGAGGCAGATTAAGAGTTAAATTATAGGTTATAAAGAGACACAATGCTTAGATGTTATTTTCACTTTCATTTGTTAGCTATTTTCTGATCTTGGAGTGTTTTTGCTCTTCAGTAGTATGCAAAATTCCCAGATGAAACCATTGACCATTCTGCATTTTCCTTTTTGCTTTAAAAATTAAATTCAGATATTCTTGCAGAATAGCTGGGCGTCTCACATTTCTGAACCAAACTGCATACAGTGTAATAGAGAAAAATAAGAAGATAAGCACTACAATTGCCTAGAGAGGAGTAAAATGTTACAAGTGTCACCTCTGCTGCCCTAAATTACAACAGGAAGAAATCAGTGTCTCCTGTTCTACTAGTGTTCTTCTGAATACTGACAATTTATGCAGGATGCCTAATCTTCACCTGTTAAAAATTTCAAATTAATAAAATGCTATGTTTTGTTTTCAGAAAGAAATCAGATGTCTGCTGTACATCTTATCAGAAACCAACAGGACAGTAATGTCTTTGCTTTAGTATACTCCCTAAATTTATATTTTTCTGCTATGGATAAAAGAGTTTTCTCTTTGCTGGAGTAACTTAAGACTTAGTTATTCTGCTCCACTGTTTTTAAAACTGACACTGTATTGTGTAAGCAGATAGTAACAGTACAGTGGAAAGACCAATCTAATCTAACCACGTTTTTTCTTTTCCTTTTTTTTTTTTTTTTCTTTTTTTCTTTTTTGGTAAAGGTATGAGGAGATGGAGATGAATTAATGAATTAATCTATTTTCAGAATAGGGCTTTCATTTTTAAATTATACCTGTGTTAGAGACAGAAGCAGATTATTAAGAGAAATTGAAAGATTTTATAGGTTTATGAGGTTCACTGCTTCTGGGCTACATCTGTACATGAAACATTCCATCCTGAGGAATACAGTGTGGTCTCTGCATTTATAGCAGTCTTCCATGTGCAAGAGGTCCTCAATATAGTGATATATTACTAGTTATTCTGTTCTTGTCTTCACTCCAGTGGGCCTCCATTAATGCTAATATATGTAGATGACTTTTAAATGAACTAGCGTTTTAAAAGCAATTGTTGCATTCTTTTGCATCTGATTACAGGGGAAGCCTACCCCTTCAAGCTACAGTTAGTAGGTATAAATACACTAGACAGTGCTGTTTGTTCATTTGTTTTTAACAGAGAACTTTTAATGAAGAAATATTACTATAGGGAGATACTAAAACATAGTAATATAATATAATCATTTTAATTAAAATTAGAATAAAATTGGCAAATGAGCTTTTGGGTGATATCATAAAGATGTAAAAGGTGGATGCTGTACCATCAAGTGCTGAAAAAAGTGCTGAAAAAGCCATACCACCAAGTGACACAGCTTAAATTTTCTATACTGTTTATGTTACAAATCAAAACTTTGTGTGTTTAACTCTCTCTCTTAAATGCAGGTAGAAAAGGAGATGTGATGCTAGTCACAATATTCCAAGATGGGAACAACACATACAAGGTGCCTGAGATGTAGAGACTAACCAAGCTTTATTGCCTCGTCAGAGGTGCAAAAGCAGATATTCAGGCATACTGGTGATGCTCACCGTCCTTCTCCCTCTTTCGATTACTTCATCTATGCCTAATGCTGCCGTGTACCGATTCCTAATTTCTGCAGCCCAGCGTTTCGCGCGTTCTGTGGACGGCCCTCTCCCGAGACCCGCGATACCTTGGACAGCTCCCGGCTCCTCCCGGCAGGGCCATTCAGCCACTTCCACACGGCAGTGACAAAAATCTTGACATGTTACTGCAACTCAGTGCTTAACTCTACAGTATTTATCATTCATACTTCTTTCCTACTAACTTTCTCTGTAAGAAAAACAACTGTTCTGGTGAAAAATTGCTCAGGAATACATTCTACTAGGCTAAGACCCACAGATTAAACAAATCAATATTTACCCATCAGACTTTTTACCTTTATGACTGGTTTGGTGGTGTTTCAACAGTGATCTCTTGGAAACAAAGTGATAAAAATAGATGAGAATCTTATGAAGTGACTTAAATTACCCCTTTCCAATTGTCCTTTGGAAACCTGTCTCAGGGTGAGTAAATTTCAGGGATATTTGTGTTTGACTTGATTGTACAAACTGGAAGAATTATAACTTTCTTTATTAAAAGAAGCCTTGAAGCAATCTGACTTGTAAATTGCTTTTGCTAAGTCAACTGCCTTGGATTCAGTAAGGCCAAAAGAACAAAAAGATGCAAGATATCTCTCCTTTCCAGTTAGCTACATAAAGCTACTTCTCTCCTGCACCTCTCCCCCTGACTCCTAGAGAGGGTCAGCAAGACAGAAAAGGTGCAGGTGAGCTCAGCCTTCATCCCTGAGTCACCAGTAAACTTAGAGGATATAGTGCATATTTCAAGTATGTACTAAGAATGAATGAACATCTGAGATCCTCTACTTTGACAGATCTCTCGCTGAAATTATTATAAAAAAACCCTGAATTATAGTAGCCTCAGAGTTAGCCATGAATCTGAACTTCATTCAATTTAAAACTCCGAGCATGACTTTAAAGGCCCTCCTCAATTAGCTTGGTAGTCTAAAACAGAATTTCTACTGAGGTAAGAGAAATATGTAATCAAGTCTCCAGCGGTGTTTTCTTTGAGTAATATATTTACGTGCTTTCACCAAAAATATGTGACACTGTTATTTTCTGAACAGACTTGAAATCATTACCCCCTGCAGACTGTTTAGTAAAACAAAGTCCAGTGTTTTCAAAAACGCGAGTGGCAGGCATACAGTCAATGTTTCAAATGTAATTACAATGTAACTATTCCTATAGGATGAGCTATCTGGAGTTAGGAGAGGTCTCTACCTCTACAGAGGTGAGAACAGAAAATAATTTGGAAATTTTTTCAGCATAGAGGAAGGCTACTAGCAAAGACAGGCACACCTTGCTAGGATGCTGAGCATGATGTCATCGAAGTGCTGGACTATCAGGCACTTTTCAGTACAGCTGGATAGCTTTTGCATTACATTCACGCAATATGGTATGTCTGGTACTTCCAAACCTTACTGACGCACACTTTTTTGAAAACTCTGAACATGTTTTCTGCTTTCAAAATGATAAGTTATACACTTCTGCCTATGAACGTTGTTACTCCAAATTACACTGATCAATAAACCTCAAAGTAATTTCCCAATGCATATTAAAAAAGAGTATGTAATTTGAAAGTGTTTGTAGACTCTATTATAAAATGTGAAGCCACAAAAGGTAACATGTAAGGCAAATAAGCCATCCACATAAGGATTTTATTTCACATCCTAGGAATACCGCAAATACAAAAGACACACAACTCATTACAAAATGTAATTTGGACCATAAGTCAAGGAATTTTTACAGAAACTCACTCCGTTCTATTACAAAGCTCCCCTGAATTCTGTACTATCATTATGGTGTAGCAGGTAAAAAAGTTCAAAGGTGTGGTATGAATGTGGGTGTCCATCACTACCTCAAGACAAATGCCCAATGGATATTAGTGGGATTAGAAGCAAACTGTCACCACAGCTCCCATACTACCAGGGTCTATGGTATTTAGGTTGGTACTCTACCAGCACCCACTGAGGATGGTGAGAGGCAAATACATTTTGTTTACTTCTGTAAGATAGGTGTGCAAACTCATAAAAGAGTACCTGGCAGGAGCATATGAAAAGGTGACTGTAGGCACAAAAACACACAGATACATCTCCAGTTGTTAGACAGAATTTCCAGTGTAATTGCTTTGTCCTTGGTATACAGAACTTATGGATATCCGTCCACTCACTAAAGAGGTGAAAATAAATGAAGTTCTTTTGAATACCAAATGGGCAGAGGAGAACACTTATAGGTATATATATACATGCACACAATGCTCTGATTATAGCTTATAAATGGCTGAGCAGAATTCCTAAACAGTAATTCTCTCCTGAACAAACATGCACAAAAATTGTTACATTCCAGACAGAAACCTAATCATCAGAAACACCACCTGAAAGAGAAGTATCCAAGCCATCAAGCGCCATTAATGAAGCATCTAAAGCAGCTCTTCCTTACAGAAGCAACTATGTAAAGCAAGGTCCCCTTGCTTATCATGAAAATAATCACCAGCAGATAACAAAGAAGGTGTGTGGCTTAGACCCTGAGGAAAAAAGTCTCTTCAGTCTAGTCATTTTGTCAGATTATCTGGGCCCTTTTGCCCATCTATTAACCAGACAGCATTGAATTTATTTCTCCTTCAGAAAATTGCCAGCAAGCTGAAGAATAATCCTATATTAAAAATGACATCCCAGAAAACCTCACTGCAAGCTGTGTGCCACTGCCAAAATTTTCTGGCCACTTAAGCCACCTTGAAGCTGTTACAATGCCTTCCTCCAGCAGCCTCAATTGCAGCAAGGCTCCAACCTGCATCAAACTGAAGGCACTGTCAGCCCAGCTGTATCCCATGATTCTAGCTGACTGTACATGGGCAGTCCCCATTCCTAGGCTTTCAGATTTCTCTGACAGGCCACTCACAACCGTGCTCCCAAGGCCAGCGTGCCTTCTGTCACTCTACCATTGTAAAGGCGGCACAAGGCTCTGCCTGGCATGGCCCACTGAGACCCACAACACCAAAGCATGAAGGGTTCCCATTTTTCCAGCAGTGTAGTGCTTTTGCGGGCTTTCCTCATATAATTTTACTCACTGTTAGTCACCAGACTTTGCGACGAGCACTGCCTATGACAGATGGAGGCACGGGAACCAGGCCCAGCCTGCTGCCGCGTCTCCCTGTCACCACAGACCTATTCTCCGTAGTCACGGACACGCCGCGCCCCGGCAGCCCCGCACCGCAGCCCGCCTAGCCTCTCTTCGCCGAGGGAGGGCGGCCGATTCCACGCCTGCCGTTAGAATCGCTGGCGGGGGCCGTGGGGCAGCCGCCCTGCGCCGCGCTCTGTTCATCTCTTCGGCCGCGGAGCGCTCCTCGCCGGCACTACCCGAGCTCCGGCATGGCTCGTTCCGGGCAGGATCGGACAGGGGGCGATGGCACCGCGCTTCCTCTTTCCCTCCTTCCCTCACTTACCTAGAAGCACTGCGACCACCGTGCTGAGCAGGAGCCAGTTCTTCCTCAGGAAGCCCGGGCAGCTGCATCCTTTCCTGCCCGCCTTCGCCATGGTGGCGGCAGTGTTAGGGCGGCCGAGCCTGGGGCGCGCCGAGACGCACCGTTGCGAGCAGAACCGCGGTTCTCTGCGCTTACAGCAGGGAGGTTCACCTGGCAACACGAGAGCCCGGCCCACGGCCCGCCCACGCTGCTGCCCGCCCCCTGCCGCCCTGCCGCCCCTCCACCCTCTCGGCTGTGCCGCGGCGTGAGGGCCGTCTCGTCTCCACTGTGCCTCCCAGGGCGCAGCCCCTTTCTGCCGGCGCAGGGCGCGGGCAGGGCAGAGCGGACAGCCAGGCCCTCCCGCTTAACCCACGGGGTCGTTGGCCGCTGCGCTGTCTCTTTCTGACACCGCAGCGCGCAGCGAGGCCTCCCTGGCAAAGGGAAGGGCAAAGAGGCGGGCGAGCCGGCCCCCACGGCAGAGGAAAGGCTGTCCCGTCTTGAGCAGCGTTGTGTCTGGAGCCGTCCGTGCTTGGCGGTGGCTCTGTGTCTCCGGGCAGAAGTGCTGCTGCGCCTGATAGAAAGCCGGCATCGCTGTCACTGGGGAGAGCTTCTAGCTAAATAGCAGAGTGAAATGTTCTGCCGTGTACCCCTGGTGAGAAAATCGAGGCTTGGTACTACATAAATGGTTTGCAGGGTTTATCACTGGGCTTTATACCAGCAACATTCACGTCTAGGTGATGTTTTCATGCACCTCCTATGTATGACTGGTGTGTCCTGTATTGGCACCCAATCCCCTGTGGGTTTTATAGCAGGGGCTTCAGATCATAAAAGTGATTTTCAAACAGGGAGATTAATCAGTAAATTAAAGGGAAAAAAAATTAAATGACATGAGCACCAACAGGTAGAAGGTAAGCGCAGAATGAAGGTTTAATTTATCTCATTACACTGACACCACTGACACTAGCCTTATTTTTTTTAATGTGTTGAGCACCTGCAGTAATTAGTCTGCTTCTGTCACCATCAGGCAAATCTAATTAAAAAGAGGAAGTCTAGTGGTAGAAATGAGCTATCAGTTTAATTAAATTTAAATAAATAAATAAATAAAAGAGATTGAAGACTACTTCAAAGGAAAGCTGGCACTCTGTCATGTTAAAAAGACAAAGAAAAAGCTTACCAAAAGTAACTAATGCAAAGAAACAGTAAGGAACATGCTTACATTCAGCGTTTAGTCAAGAAATGTAGCAAAATAATACTGAAATGGAAAAAGTGTAAAAAGAGAAGGGGCATGTGGGAGTTTTGGGATGGTAAGGAATGGGCCTATGAGCACAGAGAGCATTTATTTATTTATTTATTATTTTATTTTTATTTTCCATGACCTTGAAAAGGGAATTATAACTCATGTAGAAACTGAAAGAAACATCTTCAAAAGACTTAGGTGAAATAGTGTTGTTTTAAACATTCTGATGAGCAAGCTGTTTTTAATTTGATCTTCGTATTATGAAATGACAGATGTTGGCTTTGGCCCTGGATACATAGTCAAGCTGGCAGTTTTGGTATGGAGAGCTAACAAAAACTCTAATAAAAAATGTCCCAATAAAATGCAAAAGAATTGAAGCTCATGGATCACTCTTGAAACACTGAAGTTAAATTCTTTTTTTTTTTTTTTAAGCAAAACAGGACAAAATAAAAATTAAAAAAAAAAAAAAAAGAAAAAAGAAAAGAAAAAAGAAGAGTGAGAGAGAGAACACAGCTATGAAAGAAGACCAAAAGAACATTTTGGGAGACCAGCTGCCTGTGAAGCTACCAAACACACTTGCTGAGCAACCGAAAATACAAATTTAATGTGAACAGTTTTTAGATCGCAATATCAAGGCATTCTCTATTAACTATGAAGTGGATAGGACAAATGTATGAAAAGATGTCAATGCACTTTAAGTACATAAATAGTAGGAATATACTCTTCAGCCACATTGCTACCTATTAGAAAGTTCTCAGGAGATATCACTGGTAAATTCATATGAATGACAATATTTTTTAAAGTTTTGTGTTCTAAATCTCTGTTTAATGCTAATGAAAGGCACAGAGGAATTAACCATGAAAAACAGAGCCTTTGCACGGGGAAAAGTGAAATGCATTTACATGCTTGATTCTTTTTTTTGAAGGCTGTCTGCATGGCTTTGTTGTAGTTCTGAGGTTATACAGAAATGCATAAATAGCTATTACTTTGATACGTTTTTACTACTTGGTGACCTGAAATATATTTAGCTCCGGGTTTCAACATGTATATGTAACCAATATGTAGAACTGTCTGTTTAACAGTGTTTTAAGTGAATTACTTAGGAACATAAGTGATCTCACAGCTAGAAATATTGTAACTATTTTGTAGCTGTGAAATGCCTTTCTGAGGTATTTGAATATTCCAGTTCAAGGAGAAGCAGGGAGGGACATACACAGCATTTTAGTAGTGCACAGCATAGAGAGTGGAAAAGTTATTCAACCTCCTTAGGAACGATAGATACTGAATTGCATCACAGGGAAATGCTGAATTTAAGGAGGCTTTTTTTACTGTTGGTATTGCATTTTTGAAATTGCATTGATAAAACAGAAATATTTAGCGCAGATTTAAAAAAAAATAAAGAAAGTGCTAATATTAGTTTTTTATTATTTGAAACCAGTCCACAAGATGGGAAGTTTGAAACTACTTCTTTTTTTTTTTTTTCATACCATTAAGCCTGAGACCACACAGGAAATTTCAAAACATAAAGTAATTGGTTTCTCTCTAATACATATAATCTTTAATGAGAAAATAGTCCAGTAGAAAGGATGGTGTTTTTAAGTACTGTAAACATTCCCAGTTGTCATCCTTGGGCACTGTACGATATTGCTGCTCTGCTTTCTTTTAGTATTAATGCAACTACAACTCTTTTGTCTTTGGAATACAGTAAGCTGAAGACTTTAAACTTCATGTAGTTAACTAAGTGTAAGCAAGCAAATGCCTTGCTTTTATCTCCAAATTCCAGAATTAGGTTGTTAGCAAAGTCACCTTGCATTGGTTCTACTCTTCAGCTTTCTAGCCAAACGTGAAGGCTGAAATTAGAGGTGGAAATGAAAACAGTGATCCTGGATGCAGTTCAAGAAGAGACAAGTAAGACTCAAGGAATTGCACAAAGCTGCTCTTAAAATTTCTAAGAATAACTACTGTTACTAGGCACCCAAAATGGCAGGTTCTCTCCTGGAACTTGCACTTCTTGACATCTGAACTTAAAGCTTGCCTGCTCCATCTGCCATATAAAATACCTGGATCAGCCAAAAAAGCCTGACCATTAAAATATATCCCCTGAGGCAGAACTGACAGGATGCTGTTTTCTATTTATGTTCGGGTGTACAGTTCTCAGGGCGGTAGAGTCTTTATTAACAGAAAACTTGTTTAATCTGATGCAAATCGGATTTAAGGTGTTGAAGGTATATAAGTACATACTCCCTGATGTATGTAACTAATCTAATCCACTTTTTTTTTTTCAATTTTGAAAACTCATGTATTTCTTTTCCAGTAGCCGTTTCTGAAACACAGAGGAGTCCTTTTTATCTACTTATGACTTCCAGTAAGATTGCCAGTAGCTGCTTTATCTTCCTTTTGCATAGGTTTTTCTGCTGTTCTACCAGACACATTCTAACCCTTATCAAGTTAGTCATTTGTCTCTGTATTTTCCACAACTGAGGGTTTGGGGTATTGTACTTTTTTTTTCCATAATTGCTCATTTAGTGGTCAAAACACATTCTGTTTAGGTTAAATTGTATAGATCTGGACTAAAATAAAACTTTGTTGAATAAAACCCTGAGCTAAATCCATGATATTTTTCTAAGTTTATTGGAGACAACAGTGTCACAGTTATGAGGAAGATGATCTCTGAAGATGGAATTTCTGACTGCCAGTGTGACTACCTCATATTGAATATGTTTTCTCTACCAAAATCTTGTTTGATTCCATTAGATAAATATTAGTTTCATCAGCCACTTTACACTGTGACTTTAGAAGATTTCACCCATGCCCAACTAGCACAAATGGTAAAGCCAGTAATGGTAAAAACCTATTAATGTGCCTTGACATTGGTGCATCTGCTTGCTACATTTCTAAAACCTTAAAGCCACTATGTTCCAGATCACTTTTTTCTTTTTTTTGTTCATATTTTGTGTGAATGTTACCAAAGATTTTGATGAAAACTGGAACAAACTTATGATAATTATAGGAATTTGTATGAATGAAAAATCCTTTTTTTTTTTTCTATCTCATTTTAAGAAATGCAAGCAATTCATGCAGTACTTGCAAGTTTGCCTGTCTGAACACCTTGTATGCTGTAAGAGGATGGAGAAGCAGAGTAAGAAGGTGGCATAAAATTCTGTTTTACAAATCAATATTTTAATGGTAAATATTCTATTTACAGAGGTTTGAGGAAAACACATACTCTGCAAGTGCAGAAGTTTTCCGAAGTCCAGCAAAGACCTTACTTGCTAGAAAGTATTATGAAATAGCTGTGAAGCGAGCATAAACAAGCAGCTGTATAAATCCATGTGCATGTTTTGTAACTGTTTTTAAAAACAGTCCTTCTTTTTTGTTAGTAAATCAATTTATGAACTGCATGAAAAGAGTTAGATGAACATAACTGCAGTTTTTCTTCCTAAATACTTAAAAGTCTAGGACGAGTATGAACAAGACACACTTCCTGCTACACTTTGCATTAGGCTCATATGAGAAGGATCTGGTATTAATAAGAAATGAATTCACTTTGCATGCTGATTACAAACTTCAGTTACAGAAGCACAGAATCATAGGGGTTGGAAGGGACCTACAGAGATCATCAAGTCCAACCCCCCTGCTAAAGCAGGTACCCTACAATAGGTTGAACAGGTAGATGTCCAGCTGCATCTTGGATATCTCGATAGAAGTAGACTCCACAACCTCACTGTCAACCTGTCCCAGTGCTCTGTCACCCTCAATGTAAAGTAATTCTTCCACATGTTTGCATGGAACTTCCTGAGTGCAGGTTTTAGGCCATCACTATCACTACACACCTCTGAGAGTTCCTCCAAAGCATTTAAAAATGCCTGGAAGATAATATTAGTAGGGATGAGGTTTGTGTGCAATAGAGATCATTTCATAGGCAAACTTGTTCAGAAACCGATTTTTAAATGCTTATACAAATTCATGATGATACTGTCCCCTGCTGATGGACTGGTCCAAATGTAGATTAAGACTATATCAGAAGACAAGACAAATCAGCAATGAGGTGCAGGCTTACCTTTAGATTTCAGCAATGGATTCCCTACAATCTGTCTCAGAAATAAATGTACATTATTCATAGCAAATGACTAACAGGAATTGGAACTGTGATTTGTACATGTTTCCAAGATCTTCAGGAAGTAGAACAGTCATATTTCTAAATATGAAATGCTATTGGCTCTCCTAAAGAGAAAGAATTATACTTAACATTGTTTTTTTTTTTTTTTTTTTTTGGGACTCCAGTACCTACAGGGCACCTGCACCTCAGTACAAGATTTCCTTTACAGTAGGACCTGTCTCTGACATTCAGAATCATGTGGAAAGGCAAAACCTTATTGTCCTGGCACTCAACTTTTATATTCTGGAAAAACTAGGAAACGAAATTCTGTTAAATGCCATTTTGTTAGAGGAGTAATAGATTTTTCCCCAATCGAAGCTGAATTACCTTGATTTGTTGAAGTAACACTGCTTTATCTCCATAGTGTGAAAAGTGTGCATTCATTAACATATGGTGACTGTGAACAAAGGGTTAAGTACAGGAAAATATTCTGCTGCTGGTTCAGTGATTCTGCAGAATGACTCATTACGTGATATATCATACATGTTTCTATTCCAATACATATGTAATTACAAAATTATTGATTATTGTAGGCACTTACTCTTTACCACTCTTCAGGAATTGAATACATAGAATTTGAGGGCTTTGTTCACCCCCACACCATTTTGTAGACTTACTTTAAAGACATAATGAAGTAGAACGTTTTCTTGATAGAAGATAATGATAGCAAATGACAAAATTATTTTAATGCTTAAGCTTCTTAACACACTGAAATCTCTGAGTGGGTGAAAACTAATTTGGAGAATGTTGAGCAAGTTTAAAGAAATAGGTTAATTTACAGAAGACAAGATCTGAAAGGTGAAGAGGAGAAAGGCATTCAGAATTACTGGCTAAGCAGCTCTCCAAAATGAGTTACAGACACACTATCTGACCTTATGATTTTTTCAAGAACTTGGGAATACACAGCACCCTAGAAATCTGTTCCAGACAGAACTAAACAATTATTGAATTGACAGGTTGTCACTAGGACCCAGAGCATTAGTGGGCTGCACATAAGTCTCGGATTTTTAGTTGCCTGAATACATGAGAATCACAAAATCACATAAAGCAGGAGTAGGAATTGAACTCTGGAGGTTATCTAGTCACATTGCCAGCTGGTGTTGAATGTTTCATCAATCAACACTCCCAAATCCTTCTCAGGGCTGCTCTCAACCCATTCTCCACTCACACTGTATCTGTTCTTGAGATTGCCCTGACCCTGTTGCAGGACCATTCACTTGTCCCTGTTGAACTTCATGTGGTTGGCGTGGACCCACCTCTCAAACCTGTCTAGGTTCCTCTGGATAGCATCCCTCCCCTCTGGCATGTCAAGTGTACCACTTTGGTGTTGACTGCAAACTTGCTGAGGGTGCACTTGATGCCACTGTCCATGTCACCTACATGGACATGTTAAATAGTACTGGTCCCAACACTGATCCCTGTGGAAAGCCACTTGTCACTGGTCTCCTCATGGACACTGAGCCATTGACTGCAACAATTTGAGTGCAACCACCCAGCCAACTCCTTATCCAGTGTGTGGTCCAATCATTAAATCCATTTTTCTCCAATTCTGCTACAAGGTTGTCATGAGGGACAGTGTCAAACGCTTTGCACAAGTCCAGTAGATGATGTCAGTTGCTCTTCCTTTATCCACTGACACTGTAACTGCATCATAAAAGGCCACCATGTTTGTCAGGCATGACTTGCCCTTAGTGAAGCCATGTTGATTACTACAGATCACCTCATCTTTATTTGCTATGTGCCTTAGTAGAGCCTTCAGGAGTAGGGCCTTCATAATCTTACCAGGCACAGTGGTGATACTAACTAGCCAGTAGTTCCCAGGATCTTTTTTTTCCTTCTGGAAAATGAGGGTTATTTTTCCCTTTTCTAGCCTGTGGGAACTTCACCAGACTGCCATGACCTTTCAAATATGATGGATAGTGACTTGGCAACTTCATCATCCAGTTCCCTCAGAACCTATGGATGGATCTTGTTGGGTCCCATAGACTTGTGCACCTTCAGGTTCTTAAGGTGGTCTCAAGCTTGATCTTACTTACAGCAAGCAGATCTGCCTTCTCCAAGATTTACCATTGCTTTCTGGAGCTTGAGAGGTGCAGCTAGCACAGTTTCTGGTGAAGACTGAGGCAAAGAAGTCATTAAGCACCTCAGCTTTCTCCATATCTCCTGAAACCAGGTCATTCCTCAGAAGGGAGATGTTCACAGCCCCTTGTCATGGTTTTATGATTTTTGCTACTGGTATTCAGCATCATAACTATCTCAGAAGAAAAGAAAAACTACAGACCCCAGAGGACTTTGTGTTGCTTTGCATTTTTACATTTTTCCACTCAGAAGAAAGATAAAACCTGTTTGTGTGTTGTGGGATCCAGGCCCTTTCAGATCGACCCATCATCAGGTGCTCCCTAACCATCTCACCTTCAGCATTTAAGCGTAAGGCCTCTTCAATTTATTGGACACTCTCTATTGGTCATTTTCTTTTATTTATTAGCTTCAGTCCTGATTTCATTCTCTTATTTTGCATTCCAATATCTTATTTAGTAAATTAGCTTTCCTCCTCAGATAGTTGCTGCTGCTTTGTTTTTAGGCCCATCTCCCTTTTCCTTTTTTCCATTTTCCCTTTCCCTTCTCTGGGGCATGGGTCCCCTCCCCAGTCGTCATGGAACCAGCCAAACCAGCCCATAAACCATTGACACCTCTAATGGTCTACATGGCTTTCTGTGGAACTTTCTCTCAAAGTTCCCTGTATTTCTTGAACTGAGGAGCCCAGAACAGGATACGGTACTCTGGATGTGACCTCAACAGGGCAGAGTAGAAGAGGAGAGTCAGAGACGTCAGCCTGGATACACTCTTTTTCATGTACTCCAGGATACCATTGGCCTTCTTGGCCACAAGGGCACACTCCTGACTCACGGCCAACCTGTTATTCACAACGACATCATGGTTCTAATCTACAGAGGTCCTTTCCAGCAGGCCAGCCCCTAACTTGTACTGATGCATGCACTTATTCCTCTGCAGGTGCACAACTCTCCACTTGCCCTTGCAGAACCTCATGAAGTTCCTTTTCACCCAACTCTTCATCCTGACTAGGTCTCACTGAATAGCAACACAGCCTTCTAGTTTGTCAGCTGCTTCTCCTAGCTATCTATAATCAGCAAACTTGGTGTGGGTGCGCTCTGTCCCTTAATTCAATTGATATGAATGAATACTAACATCCACTTTTAAACTCAGATTCTAGCTCAAAAGAATGTGGAGAAAGAGTTTGAAAGCATAATAGTAATGTACTGTAAAATGTCTGAGCAATCAGACATTTATATATACATATATATATATGTATGTATGTATAAATATAAATAAATAAATAAATAAATAAAGTTTCATTATGTTTAAGCCATCATCACCATTTTCTGGGGAATGACACATGTTTGGGTTTTTTGACAGATTTGATTGGCAGTCATGTACAGATCTGCGGAACTGCAGTCACCCAATGACAGTATAATTTTGTAGACTTCAAACTCTGTTATAGGGATATCACTTCCATCTGTAGTTAAGTGTTGCTTATACTAAGAGTTTTGCTTCACAACTGAGACATCCTATCTCAAAACCTGTACACTATCTCAATAATAATAGTCATTAGTATCAATGTCATTACCACTATTACTTTTTGTTATTATTGTTATCATTGTTATTGCAATCTCTAAATTATATGGTGAATGACGTTTACAGTGGCTTCTCGTGGTCCTAACCACTAATTTATTTAATGTTACTAGCATACAAAATTGGAAGAGAGGATAAGAAACCCTATGTCCTGTTATGATTTTGCAGGTGTTGTTTGCCTTTCAGTTTTCTAACCTGATAATGACAGAAGTAAAGTCTTTTAAGATGACAAGTTTTTCTGTGACCAGATATTGGATATCTTAAAGGTGTGGTAACATGATTTTCTGGCAGGTAATTTGTTCTGTGGTATTGAAGGGAAATACGTACTCTGTGTTGTTTCTGGGATGGACAAGTACTGACTGATGACAGGGCTGGGGGAGTCAGAACTTGAAGGTGGATCCACAGAATAAAAAGGTTGTGTAGGTGCTTGAAAGAATCAAGTTGAGGGAAACAAAGCTGGCAAAAAGGCTGGCGGGCATGTCCTGTGAGGAGAGTGATTAAGGACTGGACAACTGGAGTTGTCCAATCTGAATAAAAAAAAAAATATATAAAAGAGGCTGAAGAGGTAACCTCATTTGTCTATGTAACTTATGAGGAAGGGTAGTGCAGAGTGAAGTTCCAGGCTCTCTCTGTTCATGGTCACCTACGAAAGGATGATCAGGAACAGCACAAAGCTGTGCTAGAAAAGGTTCAGACTGAGCATTAGGAAAAATTTCTTCACTGTGAGAGTGGTCAAACACCAGAACAGGCATCCCAGAGAGCTGGCTAATGCCTCATGCCTGTCAGCATTCAAAAGCCTTCACTATATACACATATAAAAATACATACATATTATATTAAGCAATGTCCTCATTATGTGTTGTAGCTTTTTGACTAGCCTTTAAGAGGTTAGACAGTTGGACTTTCATAGGACCCTACCAGCTGAACTATACTGTTCTATTCTGTTCTATACTACTCCATTCCCCTCCATTCCATTCTGTGAAGAAAAAAAACAAACAGGGAGCAGCAGAAGAGGAATGATGTTGAGTTCCTCCAGGAGTATTGGGATTCTAGCTAGCATTACAGTATCATATAGCAGTTCAATTCACAGATTTACTTTTGTTGTCTTATAGTATATCTATTTTTAATGGCTCAAATGCAACTAACAGAAAAGTAGGAGGTTTGGGGAAAATTATGTAAGTATGTTCTGACAGTTAGCTTTTGCTAATTCAATATACTGGTTACTGGATATACCGGATACTATTCTTGATTTTGGAATTAGTCTGAGTCTTCATTGTTGATGAATAATGTTACACTGAGATTGTGCCTTTAGGTCATACTTGTTTACCTTTTTCAGGTATACTGGGAAAAAAAAAAGTATGTCTACAAGGATTAGTGAAGTAGTGCAGAAGTTTAAAGCATTATCTGGCAGTTCAGGTCAGACAGGAATTAATAATAACCTCCTTATGTAATAGGTCTGTGTGATTGTGAAACAGAGAAGTTGGTTACAGTGGGAAATCTGAAGTGGATTTCTTTGTCTTTGATATTTCCTCATTTTTTGTATGACCACATGTTATCTGATGACCGATATAGCTGTAGCAGAGACCATGTTTGGCAGAAATAAGGGAAACTGGTGAGAAGAAGCATCACATTAGCTTTCATGTCTTAGGAAAAGCTAAGAGGTCTTAAGATAAGAGCAGAAGAACCTCTTATGTCTTCTGAAGCATAAAAGAGGTATTTTTTATCCATGATCCTGAAATTATGAAGCATTTCTGATGGACAATAATCCTGACACTTAATAGCTTTCATTCTTTCTTTCCTCCATCCTTTGAAATGTTTTCTGAGAAAGAGAATTTCTTCAAGTGCTGGGTGATGAAATCTCAGGAGAAACAGGGTGAATATGTGTGCCATCATGTATGCACAAATTTCAGTGAAGAGATGGTTGACAAGTCAGAGCCCTCCTTGAATGGGGAAAAAATGAACACCAGGAAGTCTGTCTGTAAGAAATTAGATGACATTTGATATTTGGAGGCAATATTATTTTGAGACTTGAAGTTTAGTAATTAGGGCTTCACTCAATGGCAATTGAAGTAAGGGACCAAATTTCAGCGGATGTAGCTAAGCCTGAAATGACCAATCATCTGTCTCATTGTCTTAGCTGCAGAGAAAAAAGCACTGAAAGAAACAAGGAGAAATGAATACAGTGGAGCACAGAGGAGCCAGTCAATTTGATAAATAAAACTACACAACTTCTACAATGTAGGAGACTGTATTTAAGTGCAAATTATGTAAGCAGCTCATGCAGTCATATGATTATTGTTTCAGTGTAACACATAAATGTTATTGATGATGTTGGTTCACAAGACATGCAGGATTTACTGCCATTCTTACCACCTTCTTCTCTGGCAGGCTAAGCAAATTTTCACAGCTCTGCCAGAAATGTCCAGTGAGAAAAGACAAATATTTCTGAAAACGCTTTTGTAGAGGCAAAGCAGTGGAGGCTCTTTGTCATGCAAGAAGACAAAGTTCCTCCACGCATCAGGAATTATGACAGTACAGCAAATTTGTATGGTAAAGTTTTCAACTGACCGACTTACAAAAATATTTTAACAAGTAAGGAGTTGATGTTGTTCTGTGCTAGCAAAAGAACTGCATAAAAGTGATTCCACACCACTGCTTGAGGTCAGTGCAGTAAGTTCAGAAGCTTGCAGAAGGCAGACCCTTCCCATGGAAGCAGCAGGGAAATGTTCAAGGCCTTAGCTGCTGAGCTTTCAGCTTTCTCCTAGTTTTCCTTTTTGACTACATAAACATATATTTATATAGACCCCACTGAGCATCTCACTCTCCACTCCAACCCAGTTTGTGAGGAAATCCCTGTGTCAGCACTTTTCTTCTTTGTCTTTTTTTCACATGGTAAAGAGCAGAAAAGAACCTGGGACCAAGTGTCTAGCAGAATACTGTATTTCAAGGGAATGGACTGAACTGTATGTTTGCTTTAGAATTTCACAGAGATGTCTCTAGCTCCCAGACCTTGGTTCTCTAAATCTCATGACTGCTTAAAAATACAACCATGGCAGTAGTCTCTGATATTCTCATGTGATTAATCATGAAGGGTTAAAACATGTTCTTTGTCAAAGCAAGTGTCACATGACATTTAACACAGAACTGTATATTCCTCACAAGATAAGCTGATGTGGGGAAAGTCCTTTTCACTTGTGTCTGTGGGATAGTTTAGCTGCATTAGTCTGAATAAATTCTAATTAACTAAAATGGTTACTTCCACACTGAGACCATATGGTTTATTGAAAATAAAATACTGTCTGTGTTGCAAATGAAAAATTTAGTACTCCGTAGTGACAGTTGTATAGTCTAGTCTGGGATGTTGTGAGTGTGAAGGTCAACAGTAGGACCTTGAAAGAGAGCTTATTGTTAGATCTACTGTTAGATCATATGAAGAAGAAACCAGTGAACTTTGTTTTGAAGAAGTTTCATGTTGAAGATATTAATGGAACAATTCCTTATTTTGGTATGAATGTGTATATATAGAACAGGGGGTTCATAAATCTTATCATTGTCTTACAATGTCACCTTTTACAGGAAAGTTAAGGAGGAAATTCTGATACATATTAGAAGAGTTTTCTTTCATCAGTGTGTTGATCATTTAGTTTTTAGAAGTAGTTGTACTGTGAATGATCACAAACCGCAACAAACAGCAAATAATTCAACCTGTACAAAACAAGGCAGAAAATGTCAGAACGTGGAGTTTCTGAATGTGTGTAGTGGGAGAAAAATTAGAAATGAGGGGCTAAAAGAATACATTAAGTTCTGAAGATCTGTATGCCATCTCTTTTGTTTGTTGGTTTTGTTTTGTTTCCCACTGCTTAATTTTTTCTTGCTTTGGGAAAAAAAAAAAAAGAGAAGGGAAAAAACCAAAAACAACCAAAAAAAAGTAAATATCCAGTAGGTGCCACTTCTTTGGCAAAGAGGTTTGTAATTTATTTTTTTTTTGTTTGTTTGTTTGTAATTTATTATTTAAAGTGTTTTTCTGATTATTAATATATGCCACTTTTTCTGATAATTAATATATGCTACTTCAGCTGTTAGCATGATGCTGAAAGTTTATTATTGTACTTTTTCTGATTTCTGGAAGAGGAAGGACCTGGACATACACAGAGCTGGAGCAAGCCATTACATTCCTGTGAATCAAATAACCATGCAGGTGTCCTGGTCCTGGGAGAACACAGTGTGCACGTACCATCCTAGACACAAGGTGACTACTACATAGCAGCTTCAACAATTATATAGAACCCTCTTCTCATTCAATTCATGTAAAAAGTAAGATAAAATACTTGGGTGAAAATAAGTCAACAGGGAAAGACAAGCAATTGAATCTTCTCTGGTACTAGATATTAAGCTCTGTCTAGAGCCAGAGACACATTACAAGTTTCTACAAATTCTTGCCATAACTTTCACCTAGAAGTAGATGAAATAATCATAGAAAAATTTCAGTTCTACTAAACTCAGGTTGGAATTCGACTTAGCCCTAATTTCCTCAGTCTTGCAAAAATCATATGTGAATGACCAGGGAATTGTTTTGGCATACATGTAAGAGTGCCAGAAAGCTTACTGTGAAGAGATCTTTAGTAGATTGGCTTGTTAAAATCCTGCAGGACATCCCCCTCTAAATTATTTAGAAAAACTAGAGCCTTCTTCAGCCTGACCTGTTCATCACTTACATATTGGAAAACCTTCACAAATGACACAGTTTTTTCATGGCATCTACATATAAAGAATGATTTTTCTCTTCTTTGAAATTAGTCATTTACTAGTGGAATTAGAGAATGCTTTGAATCACACATAATAGCAAATTTGAAATTGAAAAATATGCCAGTGTCACTCTTTTTCTTGTGAAGCTATTGTGTGTAATTAAATAAAAATGTGCAGGCATTATGAAGATTCCTTAGCTTGGCTGTCTGCAGGATACCTTATCATTAAATGCTTTATGAGCTTTGCTGGTCTGCTGCAGATTTACAGGTCAATTTCAGAGTCCAGTCCCCATGAAGCCATAAGTATGGTTCCTGTGAGGAAGTAGCCTTTCTATTCCTCTAGGTTATGGGTTCAACTGGCTTTCTGCCATTGCATATGTTCAGATCTCAGTGCCTTTTTCACATTTGCCTCTTTTTATTCATCCAGTAGGTTTCAGCAGAGTAATGCCATGGTCCATAGCAAGGTAGCATTAAAAGCTTACAAAGAGTAAATTTAAGGAATATAAAGCTTAAATAAGAAGGTTAAAAGACAGGGAGATATATCCCCTCTATTCCTTCACTACAGGCAAGGAAGGAACCACAATTACTATTTCTTTTTCCTTTGTTGTTAAAGACTTACTTTAAAATATACACTCTTTCTAAGATCAACTCTCTTTGCATTGTTATAATGTGTTATTACAAGATGAATACTGATGTATAATAATTGGTATTTTGTTATAGTTTAATTTTATTTTATTAGATTTTATCTCTCTTTGCTGAAGGACCAATCAGTCCAATTTGATTTTCCCTGTTTAATGTCATTGGTTTCAGTAGAATTACTGGAATTGTACTAGAGGAACTTTTACAAGTTGTGTTAGGCTCAGTGTGTTTTTATTCAGGTTTAAGTGCACAGCAAAAGACTGCAATAACAGCAGGGAAAAATCTCAAACAGTACCTTTTTCCTTACTAATTAAATTATATATAATAATTGCATTATCAGAGTTACATAATTTTGTTTAATTTTTCTGCTGATATCACAATATAATAACTGTAATCATTATCATAATAATAGCTAGTAAATTATTCAAATCCTTTTCTGCAAGAATGGGATTTGTATTAACATTTTAGTTACAATCTTTCATGTTAAAATAAGGTGACTGCTTCTGAGTTTTTAAGCTACTCCTTATAATTTGATAGATTTCTTATTCTTGAATAGGGCTCTAATAATTCAATTCCTGCAGTACCTAAATAGATGGAAAATAGAGATTCAACATGAAATAGTTCAAAATTGCTTCAGTTTTGTGTTTTCAGCAGCAGATAACTTGGATTGTTTTTTTTTTTTTTTGTCATGCTGTGCCTGCCTTAGACTTGATCATCTTCAGCACTTCGAAATCTCGATTTGAAATATCTTCAGATGGATGTTCAACATCTCATCTTCACTTGAAAGTGCTTGTCTGATTATTATCTCTTAATTTCTTCCTAAGAACAGTAAGGAAATCTTTGATGCTGTATGTAATTCCTCTGCTTTATCTCACCATCTATATCTATTTTCCTTCTGTACGTTGCATTTATTTGTAGGGGAGGGTGAGGGGATATAGTGACTTGATATGTTTGTTTTGCATAGAATTTCAAAATCCTTTGCTTTGTGCACTTAGATTTGCAAGCATCTAAGTTGCTTAGATGATTGATGGATTTGTCTGCCGCACTCTATCTTTATGCTCAGTGAAGGTGTCTTTGTACCTTTAAGCACTTGTTTCATCTCAATACATTACAACAGACCCCACATAAGGAATACAAGTATGAATGTCCTTAGAGATAATTGCAGAGGCAGTTATTCTCACCCCCCAACAAAACAAAAACAAAACAAAACAAAACAAAAAACAGAACAGTAAGAAAGAGATAATTTCTTCTGAATGTCTTAGTGGCAAGATTGTTTTACTCTTTGCTGTTCAACCTTTGAAGTCTTTAGCATCAGCAAGCTGGATTATGCTCCAGTATTACAATTGTTCTGATATTCTTGTGTATCTCACTGAGAGATTTATTTTTCTAGAAAGCCTTCAGTGCTTAAGTTGTTGTGATGAGTGCTCTTCCCACTCCAGCATCCTCCCTTGGCTTGGCTGTTGCATGAGTCCTTGCTCAGGCAGATACTGAGCACAGTACCAATTATATTTAGGGGCCTCACTAAGACGGATAGTGACCACAGTAACATCTCAAACTGGGTGTTAAAAAAACTAATGACAGATACCGGGTTAAACAGCTGAGGGTCAATTGGGTATGCTCCAAAAAAATAGTATAATGTGTCAATCATCTTACCCCATAAATAGTGAGCGGCCTAAGAGCCCCTTAAAGCTTTCCTGCATGACAACTGCCTGTGTGACAGAGTCTCATTTTGAACAAATATGCCCTTTAGATTACACCTGCTGCAGAGGTCCCATAGCTATCTAGGTATCAAGAGAATCCTTTCCAATACTCTGATGCTCTCAGTAAGTAACTAAAAGTTTAAGTTTTTTAACTTTGCAAAGATTGTACCTTAGATTGACACATAGTTCCTTAAGCATAAACTGTTGACCACATCTTGGACTCGGAGAAGGAGTTTAGAAAGCAAGGGGGTCTACTCTGTACCTCGTACACTCCTACCAGTAGGAGTGCTTCACAGTTGAATGTGTTTAATCCTAATTTATATGCAGTAAGTAATCAAGCCTACCTTGTCATCTCAAATCTTGTTAAGCTGTTGACTTCTTTACAACTAAGCTTTGCTAAATCACTGTATTACATCAATAAATACATTGCTGTTTCTCTCTTGAATATGGTTTCCATCCACAACAAGTGTAAAATTCTTCCACTTTATTAGGAGACTCAAGAAGGACTTCCTCTGTATTATAAAACGTGTCTAATCTTAAGGTGATCTGGGGCAACTTGCATTTGGTAACATAGATACTTCATAGTGAAATAGAACTTATTTTCACAGAGGGGCACTTTCTTGCCTCTTTTTATTCATTTTAGTTTCCCTGTTGTTTTGAAAGGAGAGAGAAGAGTCTAATTGTAAATTATCTGTCTGCTTAGCTACAAATTGAAAATGACCTCTGATTTTGGTAGAAGTATCCTTTAAACTTACTACGGACTTGAAGGAGGACCAATGGGAAGAAATAATGTTGTCACTAGTGAATAAGTCATGCTGCTGTTGTCAGATACACAGATTGCCATTCTTCTTAAAAGATGTTGTCCATCAGGCTGACAACAGCTGCTAAGTCATTACCATTTCTGCCATCTGTATATGATACAGTTAAGCCCTCTGCACAGCCTTCCATATACCATCCGTAAGAAACATATTCAATATTTTCTGTATATAGGAACGTTGCAAGATTTCAGAAATAGGTCTCTTTGAAGAAATACACAGTGCAAAATTCTACTTCTAATTCTAATTCTAATTCTAATAATAATAATAATAATAATAATAATAAAGATGATCTTTGTCTCATCCCTGTTTTCCACAATATCTTTGTCCACAGATTAAGAAAACATCAGATTCAGACCAATCTAGTTACTTTCCAAAAAAGTGCTGGTTACTCTGCTCTGCCTCTAAGATCCTCTTCAGCTACATTTTTTCCTCCAAAGGTCTGCTCAGAGTGACTAGTGCATATGCTCAGAGAAGGGCAGAGACTGTGAGCTGGTAGAAAATCACTGTCAGCCTCTCTTGAAGTTCTAGGCAATTTCTTCAAAAAAAAAAGAAGAGTGACTGTTTGTTTATGTGTAAAAGGCAGGCAGAAAAACATTGCAAAGCATTGACAAGGATATTTTTCGAGGTGTTACTCACCAGCCCCCTCCTGTGGCTTAGCATAAACACTCCGGAGCTATACTTTCCTGCTGTTCTTTGTTGAGATTCAGGTAGACAGAAAAGAAGTTACAAGTTTTTCAATATATTTTCACTAGCTGGTTACATTTCTTTAAAAAAAAAAAATACCAAATACTTGCTATCCATTGCTTACAGAAGTCAATAGTTGCTCTCAAAAGGAAGTAAATGAGCTATAATTACAATTACAATTGAGAGCATTGTCATTGTTCAGTGTGTATTGTTTTCTACTAGTCATTGTATGGAGAACCACACAGACATATGTTAAAGGAGTTGGACTGTTAAGTGGTTGGGGTAGTGGGAGAGGAACGAGAACAGAACAGTCATTAAAGAAGATTTTGGCAGAGTTTACTTCATGTTCTCTGACATAAATGAATTGTAATCTAAATCATTTTCTGACAACATGAAATGCTTATTAGGGAGAAAAAGGAACTGAGGAACTGTTTACTTGAGAACAATATTATCGTTGCTTTAAAGAGTTTTTTTTCTACACTGAAAACAAGTAATGATCTTTTTTTTTTTTCCTATCACCATAGTATAGTGTCGCTTCATAAAGGAATATTATGAGGGTTTTTAAAATAAAGACACACAAAGAATACAGTAAATTAGTAATTAAATAATACCAAAACATAATTTTAGGCAAATGTAAATGGATTTATGATTATGTGTGAATAAATTATTTTTATAAATGCTGTAAACTAATAAGGAGTTGCCTTCATACAGATGCATCTACTGTTGCGCAATGGAAGTAAAGTTGTAAGCGTAGGAAGTGATTACCATGTAATCAGGATGCAGTCAGGAATTCATGGATCCAAATCTGCTTGCTAGGACATTACTAAACTGTTGACTGTGACAGAAAAAATTCCTCACAAAGAAGATTTAGTGCAGAAAGGTTATACCAGGGTGAATTCAGGCTCCGATTAGATGAGGCAAAGGAATGATAATTAACTGAAAGACTATTATGTCACAAAGCATATGGGTTAAAGGATGGATCTGAGTTAAAAGATCTGTTCCTTCTGCTTTTCAAGTGTTGAGTGAGCTAATAAAACAAATACATTTGTGTTTGTCAATAACAGGAAAAAGATACTGTTTCTACAACTTTGATCAGAGTGGTGTGTGTTTGTCTGTGTATGTGTGCGAGTGTGTGTGTATTATAGACAAAAATGAATGTATCTTCAAATGTAGTGAAAATTGTCAGTTATCAGTTATAGCTATGTAATCACAAAAAACCTACAAAACTTTTGTAAGTATTGCGTAAAGAATCTTCAGAAGCCAGTAGCTTCCAGGATTAGTTTCTAGTGGACTTTCATTCCTTTCTCTTCTTCATACATATTGACTAGTAGTTTTTAATTACAGCTTCACATAATACTTCTTACACAGAATGAGAGTGTTGATTTCACAAAAATAAACAGTCACAAAAAGGCACAGGTAACAAATTGATGCTTTCTCAGCACAGCATGATCAGTAAAGCATTCAGGTTTGTATTATGAGCATTGGTTTGCCTCAAACCAACAGTCACCTTTTGCTTTTTTCTGAATTTGCATTTATTATTCATACAAAGAATGAACACCATGGAAGCACTTATCTAAAAAAGGCCTTAAATGTATTAGCTGCCATTAAATTTAAGGGAAATTATCAGTCCTTGGAAGACACCTGGTATATACACAGATAGATACACACACACACACACATATATACACAGATAGATAAAGATATATATGAATATATATGACATGAGTTTCTGCTCAGATAGTGTTTTGCCAGTGGACGGGGTTATTACAAAGGTCACAGACATCAAGTTTAAGAAGTGTGTTTATCTTTACTTAAGTTTAAAACAATGAAATAATGATACATCAAAAATACTACAGAACAAGGCAATGCACCTAACCATTACTACAAGAGGACAGTGATTAAGGAAGATACATCACCAATTGCCCTCATTCTTTATCATCATCCAGATCAGCAGTTGCTGGGGAGCCTCAGTTGCAGTGAGGATTTAGAATGCCTTTCCCAGCAATTGGGAGGTCCTACACAGTATGTCCACTTGTAGATCTAAGCTATAAGAGGGTCTAGTTTTTATATTGTTGAATAAATAAGTTTACATGACAATTAGGTGGAAACTTCTAGTATCATTCTCCCTTTAAATTCCACCTCAAGCCTGGCCAGGGCTTAATGATGAACCAAGTAAATTTGTGTACAAGTACGTCTTAACACTATGCTTCTAAACAAGAAAAGTTTAACACATTTGTATAATGCTTTATCTAAGCTACATCACCTTCTAATGAGATGTTTTGTCCAAGATACATATTTTGCTAATGATCATAGATGTTTTGCTAACGATCAGATACTGATGATACTTAATATGGGTTGTGAGGTTGATCTAGAGGTCAACTTTGATTTAAGATGTACTTTTCTGGTCCTAGTGCATCAAGTGGTTAAAATTAAGAAAACAAAAAAGTCAAGCCAACAAAATGGAAAATAGAATGTTAATTTATTAAGCATCTCCTGCATGTAGATTTGGGTAGGGTCAGCTGTGATTACTACTACTAAGTGCAAGGAGCAGCATGTGAGACCTGTTTAAACTAGCTGCTGACTTCAGGCAGAAAGTAACTTCAGGCAAAATCTTCTGCAGAGGCATCTTGGAGACAGACATGTTGGACTTTAGGTCATTTTTTGAAGGTTAAAGAATGCCCATCCATTTTTTCCCTTGTCTAGCAGTGACTTGTGCTCACATTGGTATTCAAATTATTCTTAATCTAGTAAGAAAACATTGTACCAGAGACTGGTGTGCTTGACTGATCTTGGCTCAAACTCAGATATAAATTAATACTGCTTTTGCAGCAATAGAGGCAGTTATTTCAGGTAAATTTTCTTTGTACTTATAGACACCAATAAAAATTCCACGGATGAAAAAGCAAGAGAAAACTTATGGCTTTTCAGAGACAGACCGATGCAAAAGAGAAGTAATTATTTGTGAATTTCAGTCAAAGCATTTCTAATCAGTTTGCACAGCTAGTCATGTAGTGTGGGAGTGAGAGAGGGTCCACAGCATCTTTTCTATAACTCCAGACATCTTTGTGTGGTTCGCAAAAGGTTAAGGCAGAATTGCAATTCCCTTACTTGTAGGATAACAGTGGACAATATTGCCAGGATGTTCAGGTGTCACCTGCCATTTGCAGTGGCTTAGAATGAGTAGAAAGGCTTACTCTGTGCTGGAGCACTTATAATTTTGTGACACTGTGCTGGAATGTTTAGAAGTTTGTGAAGCCTTGCAGCACACTGTTTTGTCTGAAGGCTATAATTTAATTCATGTGTGGAGAGAGGTAATAATGGCCTGTCTGTGTTTCTGATCTACTGAATGATAACTTATGAAGAAGGAAGGATGTTCTGTCTGTTAGCTGGATACAAAATCTCTTCAAAATGATGCAGAAGAGGAAAGAGCAAGAGGGCATCATGATTTTATGGTTTTTGTTATCACTATTCCACTTTATAACATCATGTAGAGCACTGGGAGTTAAAGAGTTAATGCTCCAGTTCCACAGACTGCCTTATGGGTACCTGATTCTCAGAAGAGAAGAACTACATACCCCAGAGGATGTTTCCATTTTTCCTTTTCCATGCAGAGGGAAAGATAAAATTGTTCAAAGGTCATGAGACATCCCCTTTTCCCTTTCTGTATGTGTGCTCCCTATAGACGTCTTGCCTTCTGAATTAGAGTAAGGCCTTCATTTTTTGGACACTCTCTCTCATTTTATTTTATTTATTAGCTTCAATTCCAATTACATTGTATTATATTGCATTATTTTGCATTCCGATATCTTATATATTAAATAAACTTTCCTCCTCAGATTGTTGCCAGTGTTCTGTTTTTGGGGCCCCCTCACTGCCCTTTCTCCTTTTCCTGTTCCCCCTTTCCCAGGTGTGGGTCTGTGGGCCTCCCCACCCCATTAGTCATGGAATCAGGCTGAAGTGGCCTCTAAACCACTGACAGAGGGGAAAGTAAAACATGGCCAAGAAAGCTTACCTTTCTGTGGAAAAACTGACTTGCACACATATTTTTGTCTGCCACCTCCTGAAGTACATCTTGTGGCCTCTGTTACAAAGTAAGCTAAACTGTAAATATCTCCTATTTTTCAGTAAGAGGAGAAAAGAAGCAAAGGGCAGAAGAGCTAAATCCAGGAGTAACAAGTATATTCTCCTACCCATCACTGGCACAGGTGCTCTATGGACAAGCTGGATTGAATTACTTAATTGTAGGTGTTGGAAGGGACCTCTGGAAATCATCAGCTGGTTCTCTAGAGTACATTACACAGGAAAGCAATCAGGCAGGTTTTGAATGTCTCCAGAGAAGACGACTCCACAGCCTCTCTAGGTGGATTGTTCCAGAGCTCTGTCACCCTCAAAGTAATGAACTCTACCCTCATGTTCATATGGAACTTCCTGTGTTCCTATTTCTGGCCATCAACCCTTGTTCTGCCACAGGACACCACAAAACCTGTCCGCATCCAACTGACACTCACTGTCACAGCTTGAAAGTCTTTTGTCTCCACAGCATGGGCTAGGGCCTCCTCCCACTCCTCCCCCTGCAGGAATCTGATAGAGAACTGAGAATGAGGAACTCGACTGAAATGAAGATAAATGAATTTACTAGAAATTGTAAAGGAATATAAGATAAATTGATAAAAAAGAAATCAAGGGTAATAAATCAAACAAATGAGAGTACTGTGCTGAAGAATGGCAGTACAGATGGAATTAAAGACATAGAAACATCATCTCCTTTCCTCTTGGAAACTATGCGGGAATGACTGTCTGCTGGGAACTGTAGCTTCCATTCAGCAACACCAACAATTGCAGTTTTCAAGTAGCCACCCCAGCTCTAGCTGTTCCCTGCATGATATTATGAAATAGAATACCTATTGAAAACCATGACAGGATTCACCCTTTATTGCATATCATTACATCATCCCTAAACTGTACAACACAGTTATACGTACATATACATATATATATATATATATACACACAGACACTAAACAACAATCAGCATTATGTACATAGACATACATACACATGTATACTACTGACTATTCTCTCCCAGCTTCAAGTCCCCTTGAGATGCACATAATGTCCCAATCTTTCTGCATTACCTACCAAGTATATCCACGGCCTTGAGCAAAGCAATCCCATGGGTGTGCTTGCCTTTGCCCAAGATCAGGATAACCCAAATTATTTTCCCTAGTGCATTCTTCTTATGTACTACAGGGACTTTATCACTTTCTATAGTATATAAGAGACTGGATTGGACAGGGCCATCTTGATTGGCTGACCTCTGAGTGCTGACTTACTAAGTGCTTTCTGTTAAATATTTATCAGAATGCTTGAATGTTCTGCCATTCACTGCTTTCAGCATAATTTTGACGTGGAATACATACAGAAAATCATGCCATCCACCCTTTAGGTATTCATAAGTACTGAAATGATTCCTTCTGTCTCCTCCAGGCTAATAGTCCCAGTTCTCACAGCCTTTTCTCAGAAGGGAGAAAAGGTTCATGGCACCTAACAATCTTCGTGGCCCTTCACAAGACTTCAACTTTCTTGAGCTGAGGAGCTCAGAATAAGACAGTACGTAAGTACTCTAGATGTGGCCTCACCAGGGCAAAGTAGAAGGGGAGAATCACCACCCTCAGTCTGCTGGACACACTGTTTTTAGTGCACTTCAGGATGCCACTGGCCTTCTTGGTCACATCTTGTTGTCCATCAGGACACCATGGTCCTTATCTGCAGTGTTCACTTCCAGAGATCAGCCCCTAGCCTGTACTGATGTATGCAGTTATTCCTCCTCAGGTGTAGGATTCTCCACTATATAATAAGGTTCCTCTGCACCCAACTCTTCAGTCTGTTCAGGACTCAATGAATGGCAGCACAGGCTACTGGTATGTCAGCCACTCCTCCCAGCTTCATAGGATCAGCAAACTTGCTGTGGGGGCATCCTATCTCTTCATCCAGATCACTGATGAAGATGTTGAATACGAACAGTACCAGTACTGACCTCTGGAGAACAATTCTAGCTACAGCCTCAAGCACTGGTATTTTCAGCATGGAAACAATTCTTCTTAGAATATGCGTCCTAGAATATCTTCATTGCTTCTTTCATATATCACGCAAAAATGGGAGTTAACTTACATGCCATAGAAAAAAAAAACATCACAAATCCTATGCAGATTCTTCTGCTGTTTCCATTAAGATTAAATTCCAGTGTGGTGAATATAAATCCATTGAGAGCTATTTAAAGTCCATCTCATTATTTTAAGTTGATTACCTGTTTTAGTGTTTTGGAAGAAACTATTCTGCAAATATTTAGCCCTTCATTTAAATACAAATTATTTCTGCAATTGTAAATGATGACTGAAAATCATTAAATGCTTTCTAGATAATAAAAATTTTACATTTCCCTAATGCAGTAGTGTTTGCTTAGTCGGCTTGAATTCCTGTAATGTGAATGCTCAGGAGAAGAAAGTGCATACTGTGCTTTTATCATGTTGTAAATGTTAGCATGTGCTGGCCTGGGTAAGCAGAGGGAGGAGGGGACAACCATGCCCCTAATTACACTTGGTCTGAGGTGAGAAAAGCTTTGCTGTTCATATAGCTGGCCAGTGATTCAATGTTCCATGTCTGTTACTACACCTTGGATACAGGGAACAGGAAGCAAGTAAAAGTGATATCTATTTTCACCTTGTTCCAGGGCTGCAAAGCTGGTTGTTTGTGATGAAGCTATGGGACTCAGTAGGTCAGGCTGAAAGTTGAACTTGATCACCTCAAAGGTCTTATCAACCTAAATGACTTCAGAAGGGCTTATCTGAAACTAATGCCCCCTATTTTATTATGTTGGCCCATGACTTCAGAGGTGGATTTTGGTAAGGCAGTAGAGTGTTGGCCTCTACCCTACCTTGTTTTGTTTCACAAATCTTTGATTTATACAGCGTTCTTTACAATTCATATATTATTGTCATTTGAATAAGATTAACTCATCGACATTTCTCAAGTACATTACAGTTGCAGTTAACGTCACTTCGGAATCATTCTTTCTAATAAGCTCACAGGTAGGATTTTTCCTGCTGTCTGAATGCCACTAAGAATATAAGCACTTCATTTTTGAGACTGTTACCAGTCAAATATCAACAACTGTTTCTTTCCTGAAAAAAGCTGAGCCTTCTCTCCATGCTTGGAAAAGTTCAGTGCTGCCCATGATTGCTGCACAGAGGAGGAACTACCACCAATTTCTGGCCCACACAGCTAGTGCTGATAGAAGATGACAACCGCTTGATGCCTACGATACAGAGTAGTATGATAAAACTAGTGCCTGAGCTTGTGTCTTGGAGTAAGATTACATCTTGAAACTGAACCTTATGATGGGGTTTGTTAAGTGCAGATCTTTGTATGCATCATGCCCTTACTCACATCTAGAGTTTTTTGGGTTTTGCCTTTTTAGTCTGAGCAGCATTGCAATACCAGGCTGGTCAATGGCATTAACCTGTGGTGAGGCAGATAAGAGAAAGACCTGCAGGCAGACCTAAGCAGAACATGGTGAAATGCAGGATGATGAGGCAGGAGACAACATTTCAATTCTCATGAAAGCTACTTAAGTGGAGATCTCTGCCTGAGTACAGATGGAATAACTGGGCCTTTGCCAATGCACAGTATAATTATTTAGGTGAACATCAGAGGAATTATGAAACAGAAGGGAGGAAACCCTGATCTATTCTGAATTGGAAAGATGATGTCAGCATAACAATAAAATGACTGAAAAGGAGTTGCTGTTAAGTGAGGGAAATATTTCTGTTTATGTGCAACCTGAGCTTTGTTGCATTATCTGATGAAATCACAACACATGGTGGTAAGATTGTATAGGAAAACAAGGTATAGATACAGATGATTTGCAGTTTAGGAGAAAGACATTGTGAGAGTATCTCAGGGAAGAAAAGTGTCAGGTAGTGAAAATTGAGCAAACTGTCTAGATTTAATGTCCAGACGCTGGATTTCGGATTTGCTGTCAACAGTGATTGCATACATGCTGTGAATTAAAACCAGAGTATTAAGAACATGTAACCATTGACTGCATATGATGAGCTTCTGTCCTTTTCATAATGGACAAATAAGAGCAGAGTTATGATCTAAGAAAGGCATATAACCATCATTTCTAAAGAGGTGATTAGTTGTTTACTGAATAGCCAGCATAGGAACTGAAAGCATTTTTAACTCATCAGAGTGATTCTCCTTCTTAGTAAAGCCCTGCTACCACAGTGTACATTCCGATGCCTTTCCTCATAGCTAGTTGGCTAGACTGTATTCTTAATCACATTTTTAAATAAGTTCTTTTTGTATTTGATTAACACTGAGAATAGAATGTGTTATGTATATTTTTTGGAAGGAAGAATGTCCCTAATTCACTTGCCTTTATAATTACCAGTTTTGTATTTGTGATACAGGGCTAGAAAAGATCATTCCTATAGTGACTTCATGTATCCATCTTTCCTTCTCTACCAGAGAGCCCTGCAATTTGCTGAGACCCTTGCTATTCAAGTCCTCAGAGAAAAGAGTCTGAGAAACAGTCAGAATTGCCCTCCTTACATGACATGTCTGGGCAAGTGCTAGCGCATATGTCCTCTGACCATGAACAAAGTGTCCTGGGACAGTCATGTGTGAAGTCCACACTTGGGTACATCAGAGGATCTTAAAACAAACCAAGTGTGCTTCTGTGATGTATTCACCTAGCAAAGTTAAGTTAGTCCAGCCCCTGAAGTGAGCTTGTGATGAAACAGTCTGGGAGCAGATGAATGCGCAAATGCCTAGGGAGAGAGTTTATCTTAGCTCTACTCTGTAGCAGTTTGATAATGTTTAATTTTTTTCCCCTTTGTAACTTGCCAGATGTACTGCCAAACAGTTTGACTCTGTGCACTATAACTAAAAAAGACACAGAGTTTTACACTGGAAAACACAGCAAGAGAACTTAGCTATCAAGTATGCAGGAAAAAGGTATGCCCTTTTCTTCTTTTTTTTTTTCTCTCTTGATAATTCTAGCCATGTAGCTGTCCACCTCCTCTTTCTCTCCCATCACTGAAATTGTTCCAAAATGGAAAGTGCTCCCACCCAAGGGGAAGGATAAATAACGGTGATCTTGGCTTTGGGCAGCAGGGTGACAGCACAACATCCTGTCAGCCATGGGGTCTGTCACAGCTCCAGACTAGTACACAGCATAACATATGTAATACTGCCCAGCTCTTCCTGGTTTGTTCTGCAGCAGACAGACCAGCAATGTTATTACATGTTTTATATAGATTTGTCGTTGCCTCCTGCTGGCATTAAAAAGTAGCATTCCATTACTGTTTGTCAGTACAAAAAGCAAATTAGATGGTTTTATAATTCTCCTGAAGTGGTTGAGAATGGAATTCATATGAAGCTGATATTTCCAATATTATTATAGTTTTTGGCTAATCCTCCTCTCCTGCACTGGCATACAAATTAGCTATGCAAATAGGAAAAGGTTTGAGAGCTGAAGAAAACTGGAAGGGTTTTCCCATGCTAGACCCTCAGTTCCTGGAACAGGAACTAACATAGGGGCAGATTATTTTTCCAAACCTTTGTACTAAAGCAATGCAAGGGTCTGGAAACAGCAACTTTTATCACTGTGTTGTTTTGTGCACTGCCAATTATGAAAGACGACAGTAGAAAAGTGAATCCGTAAAATTTAGCCGAAACTAAAATCTATTTATCTTTAGAGGAGGCACATTTAATGGAACTGAAAACCTAGAGGTATTCTGTGACTTTAAACACTGAGTAGATGTTAGTACAGTATAATGGCAACTAAGAATATCTACAAAACTTGTGAAAAGTCAGGACTGAGAAGCTGACAATGTCAGTTTGTTTCTTTTTCAGAGTTCTTTATTGTGGACCACTGCACCCAGTTCACAGAGAAACACACAGTAGATTTGGCATGCTGGGCTGCTTCCACACCAACTTCCTTGCAGGAATGTGCAGGGTTTGAAAGAGGTCTATAGCCAGGGGGTTAAGGCTTGGCATGTTTATGCTTTCAATCGCACTGAAGATGGACTGCTTTTCCTTTTTCTGTTGATACTCCCTTAATTGTAACTACAATTAAGGCATTTCCTGACTACTGAGCGCTTGAGATTTACATCTTAAAATCCTTCTGATGCAAGGTTTTAGTGTTTCAGTGGGTGAACTAGTCTGTAATAGTACATGGGTTTAACAAAGAGACACACTAACAATGTCTTTGAAAAGAAGAACAGAATGGCAACATATTTTACTATGTCATGACTAACAGTGCTTTTACATATTTGTATCAGTTCCTTTGAAGTTTCATCTTTATAACTAAATTGTTTCTCTGTTTGCTGCCAGGACTGAGATATTTTCAAGCTGCTTGCTTGCACAGAGAACTCAGAATAAGAGACTGAAAAAACGTGGCATTGGATCAAGACAGTAGTCTCACATTGTGGCTTACCATGCCATTTAGCCTGTGTTTGTATTCAGATAGATGCAATTCCACATTGCTTAACATGTCATATGACAATGTCATTTGTGGTTTTTTGTAAACTCATTTTCCTTATATTTTCTTTTGACAAGGCTCTATATTTCTTTTTGTCTGTGCTGAATAACATGATGAACTCTGAATGATCATTATGGAAGCATGTTCTGGAAACAATGTGATATAAAGGTATAAAAGGGATTTTTCTTTTTTGTATGATGTTGCTTCACATCTTTTATTGTTCTGATATAACATTTGGGGAGAAAGGGTTCAGTTTCATACAAAGTCCTTTCGTTTTGCTGAAAATCTCTGCTGTATTATCTGGTTTATCTGTTTGCAGAGTCTCCCCTCTCAAATGATAGGTTTTAAATGAAGTTGACATTAATGTCAGCAGACCGTGTTGTTAGACCACTACCTTTATGTCTTTTCTTAGAATGCAACTGATGAAGTAATATTGTGTTAGTAATGGTTATGTATAAAGTCATTTTGGAAGAGATAGGGCTGTACGGTTATAGAATTTATCCTCCTCCTCATGTTTATTTGGCTGTATTTTTGATGTCACAGTAGGAGCTAAAGGAAGAAAGTATTTTAGATTCACAGAGTACTTTTTGCTTGATGAGTTTATGCCTAATGTTAGCCCTGGTATCATGGGATAGTAACTGTCCTCGTTGCATTTGTGAAGACTCTAGTAGAAGGGCAGTGCAATGCATGGGACTGCCTCCTACACCCAAACACCATCCATGGCTCTATGGCTGCTGCAAGCTGGTGAGGAGTTGCAGATACCTCAGTTCTCTCTCTTACACAAATCCCTTCTGCAGAAGACAAGAAAAGAACCACTGCAGTAGGTGTATCCTGATTGTTGGTTGTGCTATAAAGAGCAGATAGACAGCATTAACCTGCCTCCTTACTTGTAGCTGTTTCTAGATAATAGCGTACCTTCACCATAACACCTGACACAGGAGACATTTCTTTGCTCTGAACATTTCAGATGAAACAGAAATATTTTCATATGTAGTTTATTCTAAATGGTGTAAACTTCATCATTTTTTCCTGGATTTTGTGCATATTATAGATTTGTGTTTCATTTGGTCCATTAAGGCCTCACAGTTTCTGACTCAGACTGTATTATTGTGGAATTATAAAAGAGATAGAACTGGTGGAGACTGCAGGAGGCTTCCTACTCTTTCCCCTTGTCCCAGATAAGGATCTGTTCTGCCAGCAGCTGATTAGCTGATCTTCAGAATGTTGTCAGAATCCCCTAGTATGGCTATGCCTCAGCTCTACTGGTATATAAACATTACTGGTCATCTGCTTTTACCGTAAGAAGATTTTTCATGCTGTAGTAGAAAGTTTCCATTCTACTTATTTGAAAAGTAACATGTCTTAGTTATTTACTACTTCAGAGTACAGCTTGACAATTTGTCTCAGAATGGTAGTAAGAGCCCTAGTGGCTCATCTAAGCTTTCCTGACCAAGAAAAGATGAAGATAGATAAAATACACACAGCTTGCTGACAGGAAGAAAAAAAAAAAAAAAAAAGTAAGATAATCAGATAATTTCTGTCCAATAGAAACCCCATGGTCATCTTTTATTAAATGGTATTCATAGATTTACTGCCTTCTGTTGGTCACATATCCAAGCACGTTTCCTGGACATTTTGAAGTCATAAGTGAATATGTCAAACTATTCAACCTTGTTGAAGGTCATTAGGTAACTTATGCTTGGAAACAACCAACTCTTCCTCAGACAATGGAGAGTTTTACACTATTACCTAAACTACGGTTGTCCTATGTTTTCTCTTTCCAGTATGAAACCAGCAGCTGGCAATTCTTAGACAAAACATTATGCAACAGGTCATGATGTCAACAGAAATTTTATTTGTGTAAATTAAGAGTAAAGGAGGAAATGATGAGAGAAGAGCTATTTGTTAGTCTGAAAATGGGAATAATAATAGAAGAAATAGAGAAATTAAAACATTTCTTTTCTGGGAAGCAGTCAAGATAATGGACAATTTTAAAAACTACATGATGATTAATCTGATAAAAAATTGTTTTTAAAAGAACAGTGAGTTGTGAATGAGGAAGAGGTCTATGACCTGGAAGATGATAGGGCTAGGAAGGCTCTGTGCAAGTGGGCCACCTTCTTACACATTCTTTTCCCTTTTTGAGTGAGAAGAAGAAAGATGCAGTACTCTTGGAATGAGTCCAGAGAAGGGCCACTAGGATGATCAGAGGGTGGGAACATCTTTTCTGTGAAGAAAGGTTGAGGGAACTGTGCTTGTTTAGTTTGGAGAAGAGAAGGCTCTGTAGAGACCTCATTGTGACCTTCCAGTACTTGAAGAGAGTATTTAAACAAGAGGGGGAACGACTGCTTACACAGTGATAGGACAAGAGGGAATGGTTTTAATCTAAGAGGGGAGATTTAGGTTAGATGTTAGAAGGAAATTTTTCACTCAGAACATGGTGATGCACTGTAACAGGTTGCTCGAGGAGGTTGTGGATCTCATCCCTGGAAGCATTCAAGGAAAAGCTAAACGTGGCTCTGGGCAGCCTGGTCTAGTGGTTAGCAATCCTGCCCACAGCAAGGGCATTGGAACTAGATGACCTTTGAGGTCTTTTTCAACCCAGACCATCCTATAGTATGATATATGATATGACTGATATGATATGATTGTAGGGCGAATAACCCCAAATAATGGTACTCAGAAAGAATATCACAAAGGATAGCATATTTTTGTTAGGCTTACGTGAATGGTACACAGACAGCTCATGAATAAAGAGTGGCTCACTTTTTTGAATGGTTGATGCTCACCAATAACTCCACTAGAGAGGGATCTCCAACAGTAGATCCTTCCCTGGTGGTGGTCAGCCTTTAAATGGGGTCTGGGAGACGTGGAGCCAGACTCCACCCCTTCCAGTCACACAGGTACATAACCTTCACCTGTGCCCCTGCGGCTGACTCAGTGCTCATCTCAGGTGATCAATCAATGGTTCAGGCTGTGATTCAGCAGTTCCCATACAATGTTATGACATGATATGACACGGTACAATCCTCTATGGTAATGATCATCTTTCACTGTGCTGCTTACACATGCCCACATAGGCTGTGTTTCTTGTTGCTTTCTCATAAAAATGTTGAGATTAGGAATTAATAGACTGCTGTGAGCAGCTACTTCTGAGAAAGGTGATAGTGCACTGCTGATGGGAGTGACTTTTAATTTCTGCAGTATTGATTTATCTGAATGGAACATTAGCTTTAGCCATTCCTTTACCAGTGGGAGGAAGCAGCCCTATTACGACTTGTTTGATGGAGCATGTATCTTAGAAAGGCTATGTGCCACGTTTTACAAGTTCTTTGTACTTTAAATAGGCAATAACCCTTATTCTACCCTTCATTTTAGAAGGTACCATACAGTATCGTTGAGCCAAATCCCTGAAAAAGCCCCAGTGGGTCTATTATAATTTGTCTAATCTTCCAGCTTTATGAAGTATTATCATAGAAATTGGTGAATTGGTGATTGATTTTGTGGAGGCTGCTTGTCTAAAAGGATATGGTCAGATCTTTGCCTTAGGTGTCTCAAAAAAAAGCAGTGAGTACTAATTATTCATTGTGTCTTAGATGTGAGTGTGCTCTAAAAGTCTGGACTCTACTGTTCTGTAACTGCTGACTTACACTGATTCTACTGGATCCTGAGCAGGCAGTGTGGTGGTTAACTTCTCTCTCACATTTCACATGAAAATGGTTCTCCTTCTAAAGAAATACATGCAGAGCAGGCCAGCAACTGCAGCTGTGAAATCTGAAGCTTTCCTATTTTCAGTTTTCTGCTTGTGCTCAATTTTATGGATGCTGGAACACTGTACATAATGGCATAAAATGTTCATGAAACCCATGGGTGTCGCCTTCTGTTCTGGAATAAGGCAAGACTGGATGTGTGCCTGAAGCCTTTACAAACAGAATATTTTTTTCTGTCCATAAATCCAGTATTTTTTTTAAGCAATATTCTTGTAAAATGTATGGTTGCTGTGCTGTAGATTTTTTTTTTTTTGAAGCAAATTCATATCTCAGATAATTTTTCTGTGATGTTATTTCAACATCTTTGAAAATAAAAATGAATAAAAGGGTTGTGAATAATCTGAACTAAGTCTATCCAGAAGGCTCCGTCCTGCATCTGGGCCTGGGATCCCCAGAACAGGAAAGACAGAGCTATTGAGTGGGTCCAGAGGAGGCCAAAAAGATGATCAGAGGGCTCAAGCACCTCTTCTATGATGAAAGCCTGGGCTTTTTCTATCTAGTAAAAAGAAGGCTACAGAATGACCTCACTGTGGCCTTTCAGTACCTGAAGAGAGCTTATATACAGGAGGAAGATTGACTTTTATACATAGACAGACAGTGATAAGACAAGGGGGAATGTTTTTAAACTAAAAGAGGGAAAATTGACATTAGATATAAGAAGGAAAATTTTCACTCACAAGGAGGTGAGGTGCTGGCACAGGTTGTCTAGAGAAGCTGTGAATGCCCCATCTGTGGAGGCATTCAAGAACAAGCTGGATGGGGCCCTGGGCATCTTGATCTAGTGGCTAGCAACTCTGTCCACAGCAGGGACATTTGAACAAGGTCTCTTCCCACCCAGGCCATCCTATGATACTATGATCATCACACCACACCTTGCACAATAGCTTTCTGTGTGTGTGTCTTTGCATTAACTCCCTGTGACCTGCACCACTGAGTCTGGGCTTATGAGGAAAGGGTTAACCACTCTGCCCCACTCTCCGTTACCTGATCTGCAGGTAGTGCTAACTGTTGTCCTAGAAGTTAGGATCTGAGTGATTAGTCTCTCCCAGAGCACTGAGAACTTCTGCGGAATGTGAGGGGAGCAACAGTCTGCTTATGTGACGAAAACATCAAAAATCATTGTGAGCGAGAAGGAGAATCCCTCTGCAGGAGCACAGGGTACAAGAGAACCACTGGGCAATCAGTCTGCTGGCACAGTGGATAAGGTGTATGCTGACACTCAGTAAGTTTGTAAATGACATCATGTTGAGAGGAAGTGTCAATATGGCTGTGTGTGGGAAGGTCCTACAGAGGAATCTGGACAGGCTGGCTTGCTGGGCTGAGGCCAATGGGATGAAGTTCAACAAGTCCAAGTGCTTGGTCCTGCATTTTGGCCACAACAACCCCAGGCAACACTAGAGCCTTAGTGCAGGGCAACTGGAGGACTGTGTGGAAGAAACAGACCTACAGGTGTCGGTTAATCCTCAGCTAAATATGAACCAGCTGTGTGCCTAGGTAGCCAAGAATGCCAATGGCATCCTGGCTTGTCTCAGAAATAGTGTTGACAGCAGGAGCAGGAAAGTGATCTCTGTACTCACCACTGGTAAGTTTGCACCTTGAGTACAGTGTTCAGTCTTGTACTCCTCACTACAAGAAAGACATCAAGGCCCTGGAGCATTTCAAGCAAAAGGCAACGAAGCTGGTGAGGGGTCTGGAGTACAAACTTAATGAGGAGTGGCTGAGGGAACTGCAGTTGTATAGCTGGGAGAAGTGGAGGCTCAGGGGAGACCTTAGTGCTCTCCACAGCTACCTGGAAGGTAGTTGTTACTACCTTTTTGTTACTACTAATGACATTCCCATGTAACTGGCAATAGGACTAGAGGAAATGACCTCAAGTAGTGCTATAGAAGGCTCAGGTTGGATATTAGGAAAAATTTCTGATCTGAAAGAGTAGTTAGATGCTGGAATGGGTTGCTCATGGTGGAGGTGGTGGGGTCAGCATTCCTGGAGGTGTTAAAGGAACTTTCAGATGTACTAAGGGATATGGTTTAGTGGGGTTATACTGGTGGTAGGGGGAGAGTTGCACTAGGTAATTTTGGATGTTGTTCCCACCTTGGTTATTCTATGATTCTATGATTCTGTGATTGCTCAAATCCATAGAACTGGATAGGTATCCAACACTCAAGAGGCCTTTGTGCATGCTTCTTATTCCAAGCTGAAATTTCTTTTGTTATTGTGGTTCAAAAAGTGCACACAGTACTTAAAGTGTGCAGCAGGATAATCACTTCCCTCAACCAACTGGCAATCCCATGCTTTATGCACTCCAGGAAACAGTTGGCCTCCCTAGCAGCATGGGCAAATGCTGACTCATGTTCAACTTGCTGTTGACCATGACCACAGCTCCCTTTCAACAGAGCTACTCTGCAGTGTCTCATCCCCCAGGCTTTATGTACAGCCAGCATCACCCCTTCCAAGATGCAGAATCTGGCACTTGCTTTTGTTAAACTTTATGCAATCAATGATTGCCCAGCTCTCTAATTTGTCTAGATCTCTCTGGAAGGCCTTTCCAAATTCAATGGAGTCAACAGCACCTCCCTATTCAGTACTGCTTGCAAACTTACTCAGAACATCTTGTAGTCCTACATCCAAGTAATTTATGAAAACATTAAAGAGAACTGGCCCTATAGTGGAGCCACTAGTGACCATTTACAGTAATCCTTTGAGCCTGATCCATGAGCGAGTTGCTTACCAACCACATTATGTTTTTACTTAGCTGCATGCTGGACATTTTGTCCAGAAGGATATAGTGAGAAATGGTTATCAAACTTTACTGAAATCCAAAAAGATACCACCAAGTTTGATCAACTAGGTGGGTAGCCTTGTCATAAAAGGAAATTAACTGAATTAAATAGAACTTTTTTTTTTCTCATGAACCCACATTGGCTGTGACTAACAATTGCACTTCAGGTGTTTTTCAGTATCTTCCAGCATGATTTTCTCCATAATGTTATCAGGCACTGAAGTGAGATTCGCTAGCCTGTAAATAAAAGGGTCTTCCTTCTTGTCCTTCTGCAAAACTGGAATTATAATAGCCAGCTTCCAGTCAGCTGGGACCTTACCACTCTTCCAAGGCCATTGGAAAATAATGGAGGGAAGTTTCACAATGACATCAGGGAGTACTCAGTACTCAGGCAACTGATCAGTACTCAGGCTTTTCAGCAAAATATGATAATAATAATTTACTGCAGTTTTTATAGATCAATTAGGATCACAAATTCTGAGCTAGCCAAGATTTTCCTAGTAATAATATACATAATAAACACTAATAATAATATACATATATTTATGTATATATGTTTTATATATATATATATATAAATAAATTATTTTCTCTTTGGTTTAAAAACTGGGTCTGTAAATCAATTGAGATCTAACTGAATCCCTTCACCTTTGCATTCACACTGCTGAGTTTAATGTGAAAGAATAGGTATCACTGTCACTTCAATAACACTTTTTAAGAGGCCAGAGTTCAAAATGTTCTTCATCTTGCAAAAAATACTCCCAATAGACATATTGTATTGACTGTTGTGTGTGTGGTAGCTATATCTCTCAGTAACAACTGTTCCCTTGGGACCAATCCTTTTTCTACATTCTCCAAACTGCTGGCTCAAGCACCTGGTTACCAGGGCGTCTCTGATAACCCTTGAAACTTAGCTAGAAGCAAAACAAACATTTTAGAGAAAATATTATTCAGAATCCCTAGTGTAGTCAAAACTGGTTCTTAAATTTCCAAAGGCTTCAGGAGTCAGAGGGAGGTCTGCCACACTGACACTGTAGCACTTGGGACATCAAAGACTGAAGGTTAGGAGTTTCGTAACCTGGTATGGATAGGCAGAGGATCTGCACCATGATCAAGCTGGAGAACCCGCGTTTGAGTTCAACATAATTATGAATTCCTAAGAGTCTGGAACGTGAATAGACCCTGTCTCAAGTCTGTCCTCCAGAGGTCACTGCAAACCCGCTTCTGAGACAGCTACAAAGCCGTTAGGCAAAAGCACCACACTAATACTGAACACAGGCTGAAGGTTCTTTGTCTAGAAACGGTTATACATACTTCGTTCCTTCTTGCTCACTGACAAATATTGTTATTTTTCTTAGAAAGATTCTATGTAACCGTGAAAGTAAGACATTAGCAAATTGTGTTTTGACTTAGTTTCTCTTAAGTCAAGAAAGAACAACAACAACGACAACAATAACAACAACAACAACAACAACAAACAAAAAAAAACAAAAAAACCCAACAACCTGGTCATTCTTTTTAGAAAATAGACTACTCTGTAAGTTAGAATGAAACTCACAGAATCTTGAATATTTGACTTTCTTCTACCTTAAGCTGTTCAGCATTTTCAAAGGTGTCCGACAGTTCCTATGAATCTAGTAATGTTTATTTGGAACAGATTTTTTCACTGTTTAGAATAAAGAGGTTAGAATGATGTAAATAAACAGTTTCAATGTTTAGATTGAACACAAGCCTGAATTTTCACAAACAGGTCTATGAAAAGCTAGCTTTCACTGAACAACAATGTAGTAATATCTAAGAATTTATTTTTCAGGTGGTTGTAGAAGAGAGTGTTTATCTGAAGTGTTGGAGCACAAGAGATGAAGGGAATTCTAGTACTTCTTTACTTGTGCCAATATTTGTGGAGTAGCATTTCTAAACTAAAAAAACCAAACCAAACCAAAAAAGAAAGAAAAAAAAAAAAAAAAACAGACTTACATCCTGGTTAAGGCCTTGTGGTGTTTAATTTAGTACCTTCTTTATTGATGACCTGATGCAGCCTGTGTTCTGGCTCCTGGGCTTGGTGCGGCTGTGCACCCAGTGCTCAGAGAGAGGCTATGAGCACTCAGTTTTTCCTTTTGTGGGTCCTGAGATTCCAGCTTCACCACCTCTCAACCTGTACCTGTTAACCTGAACATGGTCAAACCCTGGAAAATGGTAACTTGTATGCCTGTCTTAGAAAGACCATGGTTTACATAGGCAACAAATGTCATTCCTGTGTGGAGAACTGAGGCACATAGATTTCAGAAGTATGCTCAATAATAGTTAGAAAATATGTATCTGACCTCAGGGGCAAGGTGTGACTTGTGAGGATTCTGCCACTCTAAAATTGCCATGTGCCTTAATGGGGACTCTGACATAAGGTAAAATAGTGCCAAGGAGCTAATAAATATCCCTTGACTGTTGATTTGTTTTAGAGTAAAACAAAAACAAACAAACAACAACAACAAACAACAAAAAAATCCCCATGACTGTATAACAAAAGACAGAGTCTTGGGGGGAAAAAAAAATAAAAAAATAAAACAAACAAACAAAACCAAACCAAACAAACAAAAACACACACACACACAAAAAAACCCACAAAGGTACTTTATAATAGCAAAAGGCCATTCTAGAGTCTATCATACAATCTGAGCTATCACAGCCAGTAATGGCTTTTTGGTGAGGTACTCTGCTCTAGAGTGGACTCATTCCACAAAGAAGCAGTGAATTCCCTTGGCTGGTTGCTCACCAGACCTATCAGGGAGTAGTTGCTGGGTGCCATTGTTCTCTGTGTGGCATTGCCGTTCTGATGTCACGTGGCTGGAACTGGGAATAGTGGTGAGATACCCACCACATTTGTAAATATTGCTGCTCGAGAGCTGAATAACCCAGAAGTGGTGTGTCGGAAGGGCATGGCACAGCAGTTTACATGGGAAGGGCGAGTACCTCTGCCTACTCGGACCACCAGAGCACCTACTGACTGCCACCCAGGCAGCAAATGTAGTCACTGTCTCCACTAGGCAGAAAGCTCTGGCAAAAAAGAAAGTAGCAATTCAGATGGACTGCCCATCTAAAAATGTGTCAGTTCAAGACTGTAGCTGCAGTGAGTGCCTGAGCCTGTGGCAGCTGATAAAGGGAAGCAGGGTTTCCACCCATGTGAGGTGTGAGCAGGTAGATGATCTGCTCAAGAAGGAAGTGGAGATTAAGGAGTATCAGGAAGTGGGAGCAGGAGATTGGTGAAGTAACTCTTCGCTGAACATGTGAGACAGACACCAGGGTGATACCCCCAGAATGATGGTAGGCCCCTTGCCCTGCAGGGGCAGAGGAGACAGTTTAAGGGAAGAGGAGGAGTGGAAACATCCGAGCTCAGTGTCATAGACAACCCCCATCCCCACCTACCTTGGTTACCCAGGTGCCCCTATGTAATACGTTTGAGGCTTTGAACCTTGCAAGTGAGATGAGTGAGAATGTGATGGGGTGTTCACCCATGAGGTTGTCTAGGATGGAGCAGCGAACTCCACGCCTCAAGACTGCCTCCACCAAGAAAAAAGAAGGGTGATTTTTGTAGGCAACTCCCTGCTGAGAGGAACGGAGGGCCTGACCCCACCCACAGGGAACTGTGCTGCCTCCCTGGGGCCTGATGAGATTTATTTCTAGGAAACTTGTTGTCTTATTATTATCCTTTATTGAAAGTTCAGGCCAGTAGCAATGAAGTCTCTGAGAGAAGCCTGAATATTGTCTAAAAGGACTTCAGGGGACTGGGGCAGTTAGTGAGTGGAGAAAGTACATAGGTTATATTTTCCTCCACCCTGTCATGGCAGGGAAGGATGCAGAAAGGAGCAGTAAAACACACCTCATTGATACATAGTTAAGAGGCTGCTGCAAGAGCAAGAATGTTTATTTTCTTGATCATGGGGTGGTCTAGATGGCACCTGGCCTAATGTCTGTTGATGAGTCTCCCTTGTCTCAGGGGCAAATGGATCTTAGATCAGGAGCTGGCAGAGCTTGTTGAGCGGGCTTTAAACTAGATATGAAGGGGAAAGGGATAAAAACAGGCCTACTAAGGATGAGCCTAGGGAAATGATGACAGGAGTGGGGGTGAGGCAAGGGGATCAGATAAGTGCATCTATACCAATGCACACATACAAAATGCAACAAACAGTAGGAGCTGGAAGTCATCATGCAGCAGGCAAACTATGACTTAGTTGCTATTACAGAAACATGGTGTTATCGTTCCCATGACTGAAGTGCTGCAGTGGATGGCTACAAGCTCTTCAGAAGGGATGAATAAGGAAGGAGGGGTGGTGGCGTGGCTCTCTAATAGAGTGTGTTTTGATGTTGTTGAGGTTGGGGCTGGAAATGAAAGGTTGAATCTCTATGGGTAAGAATTAGGGAGACTGTCAAAGAGGCTGATTGAGGTCTGTTGTAGACCACCTAACCAGAATGAAGAGACATATGAAGCATTTTACAACCAGCTGGCAGAAGTTGTGTGACTACCAGTCCTTGTTCTCATGAGGGACTTCAATTTCCCTGACATAAGCAGTAAATACTGTACATCACAGAAGAATCAGTCTAGGAGGTTTCTAGAGTACATGGAAGATAACTTCCTGCTGCAGCTGGTGAGGGAGCCTATCAGGGGAGGTGCCCCACTAGACCTGCTATTCACAGAGAAGGACTGGTGGGAGATGTGGAGTTTAGGGGTTGGATAAAGTGGTTGGATACAGTGATCATGAAATGGTAGAGTTGTTGAATCTCAGTTAAGTCAGGAGAAGGGTCATCAAAACTGCTACCTTGGACTTGCAGGAGGCTGACTTCAAACCATTCAGGACACTGATAGGAATGGTTTCTTGGGATTCAGTCCTGATAGGTAAAGGGGTCCAGGAAGGCTGATCACTCCTCAAGAAGGAAGTCTTGATGATGAACAGGGAACTTTTCCTAAGTCTCCAGAAGAAAAAGAGAATATACCCCTATGGAAGAAGGGATGGGAAACTCAAGGAAAGAAGAGAGAAGTTATTAGGATGAGCAGGGAGAAAATTAGGAAGGCAACAGCCCAGCTTGAACTAAACTTGGCTGATGGGGTAAAAGAGAACAAAAAAAAATTTCCAAAATATTAACAGTAAGAACAGGGCTAAGGAGAATATTCATCCCTTACTGGATGTGTCAGAGAATATGACCACTGAGGATCAGGAAAAGGGTGAGGTTCTCAATGCCTTCTTTACGACTATCTTTAAAAGTCAGACCAGCTATCCTTGGGGGACTCTGCTGCTTGACCTGGACTTCTGGGATGGGAAGCAGAACAAACCCTCCACAATTTAGATGGAAACAGTTACAGATCTACTCCACCTGAACTGTCAAAAGGCCATGGGATGGATGGAATCTACCTGAGGGTACTGAGGGAGCTGGCAGAGGTGATTGCCAAGTAGTTTTCTACCACCATCTATCATCATTCCTGGTCAACTGGGGATGTTCCAGAGGACTGGAGGCTTGTCAACATGACTCCCATCTACAAGATGGGTCATAAAGAAGATCCAGAAAACTACAGGTCCATCAGCCTGACTTCAGTGCCAGGAAAGGTTATGGAGAGGACCATCTCAAGGGAGACCACACAGCATGTGCAGGACAATTTGAGGATCAGGCCTAGCCAGCATGGGATCATGAAAGGTGGGTCAAGCTTGGCCAAGCTCTTCTTCTTTCTACCAGTGCTTGTAGGACAATAATAACTGGGCCAATACATTCATGGAGCCAGAACCCAATACATCTCAAATCTAATAAACCTGACAAAAGTAAGAGTGAACTGAGAAGGGGTATAGCAGCTTTCCCTCTCCAAGCCACTATAACTTTGAGAAACATCTATGATTGCATCCATGGAAAAGCAACCAAAGTTAACAATCATATACCAGAAAGGTGAGATTTTTGACATGTTCACATGAACAAATGCATTTTATTTGAAAAATCATAACCTTAAAGAAGGTCCTTCAGTTCACCATGTTTTCCAACTAGGTTGCCTCTCTCTTTGTATCTGCATTCTATTGTAGCATCTCTACCTTGTGAGACATAGAAAATCATAGATCCAATTCACCAAACATTTAACGTTTCCTTAGTATTAAATAATTTAAAATATTTCTTCTGAAACTCAACCTACTTCAATTACTTCTGCAGGCCTCAGAAATGTTTTCCTGTAATAATAACATGCTGTGCAGTGAAAATTCATGAAAAAAGTCTAAGAACAATGCAACAGAGATGTTTATAAGTACAGCCAGTTGTTTCTGATATGTAAGAGTGTTATACTTAAAAGGATATAGGCCCACATTACATTGGTATGATTACTTTTAGTTAGATTCTTCTGTGTATTTAGAGGTATGTATGACAAAAAATATAACACCTCTTCTTGAAAATAAAACAACTTATACCAAAGCTCTTGAATGCTACTAAGTGAGAAGCAGATGACACTTAATGACTGTTAGAAGTCTTAGCATTTCATTTCCCTGTTTCTCTATGGGCAAGTTTTTCCACCAAAAAAAATTATACATCTCTACTTTATGTAACATAATGTGTCAGAAAAACAACAGTTCTCGCACATTTTGCACCTAACACAACAGTAGGTAATCCAGATTCATCTGTACAAGAAAGAACGTCACATGAGTTTGTGAAGTGTAGGAAAACCTCTTAAATATAGCATTTTTTTCTGGATTTCTGGAAATCATTGGAAGATTTTTTTCCCCTATAAATTTTGCAGAACTTATTTCTCTAACAATGTTTCTGACAGTTTTATTCTCCAAGCTAAGTTCCATCTTAAACTATGCATGCCAGAGGCTTTTGTAGAAATGCAAATTCCTCCAGTTAAAAGAACAGAGCAAATTAGTAATTTGTACTTTAATGAACATATTTTAAAAGGGAGCTCTTAAGACTCCTTAAGAGAATAAATTAAGGACAGAAAAACTCAGCATAGCACAAAGATGATAATGTATGTTTAGCAGTTCTGAGAATGCACAGAAAAGCATCTAAACCAGTTATGCTTACATGTTGGTATTGTCAAGCTTACGGTGGTATTTGAAGTGCCTATCAGAGAGTGGAATTTGGTGTAGTATAAGAAATAATAAGTAAAATGAAACAAGGAACATTCAGAAGCTGAAGTGACAGATACATTTTCATAGACATTGCATGAACTTGTTTGTTTCTGTTACCTGAAGTTCTGGGAAGTACTTCCCACCATAGCTTCCTAGGCCTATAGCCAAAACATGTGTAGAAATCTAAAACCAATGCAGTATGACCTTACCTGAAATATTTGCTGTAGTGCAAGTGTGCTGTACCATGGCCAAGCCACAGGTGCTTAGGACTGAAAAAAATACAGAATTCTTGAGAGAATGGATTTCTATAATTTCCTTGTAGTTATGAAAATATTATGAAAGTATGCATTTGTCATACTTCCATGCTTTTTACAGAGATGATGTTTCTGCAGTTCTGCAATGCAGAATACTACAGTGTTAAATTAAAATTACAGTAAATATATTGTCATATTAAGTAAGCCATAACTTACTAATAAATTCAGGTGCAACTATCCATTTTTGATCACTTGCAAAACACATCAAATCTCTAGCAAGAAAGGAGTATGTAACCTATTCTAGCCTTTCTGTTTAGCATTGCCAAGGTTGGAATAGACCTCCAAGATCATCTAGTCAAACTGTTTACCTACCACCAATATTTCCCCACTGATCCATGTTCCTAAGAACAACATCTAAACATTTCTTGAACACTCTCAGGGATGGTGACTCAACCGCTGCCCTGTACAGCCCATTCCAGTGCTTAACCACTCTATTATGGCATAAATTTTTCCAAACACCCAATCCGAATCTTCCCTGGTGCAACTTGAGGCCATTCCCTCTAATCCTACCACTAGTTACACAGGAGAAGAGTCTGATACCCACCTTACCACAATTCCCTTTCAGGTAGTTGTATAGTGTGATAAGGTCTTCCCTGAGCCTTCTCTTCCCTCGACTCAGATCTCAGTTCCTTCAGCTGCTTCTCTTGGGACTTGTGCCCCAAGGTTCTCTCAGCCTGTCCTATTAAGGGAGGTGCTCCAGGCCTCTGATCATCTTTGTGGCCTTCCTCTGGACCTGCTCCAACAACTGCAGATCCCTCACCAGTTCATTACCCTTCTCTGGACATGCATTAGAGGCTCAATGGCTTTCTGGTAGCGAGGGGCCAAAGACTGAACACAGATAATGTATATAGCTAAATTAACAAGCCTGGGAAAATGAATGTATTCTGTTGTGATAATGAATCAGGAAAATGGCTGTTTTGACACCTAGCTAGCAAGTGGAGAAGTTTTGTATATTTAATGACTGTCTATGCACAACCTTCTGAGAGTAATCTGTGACCAGCCCTGTGTTTGGATATAGATTCAATTTCCACAAAGACTGTAAGAGTTTTATCCGACCACAAGTTGGGAAATACTCTTTTATGAAGTGTATATGACTGCAGAAGATATGAGAAACAAGTTCTGAAAAAGAAAACTACTTTTAATTTACCAAGAACAAACTGTAAGTAGAATTGAAGGAAAAAAGCAGCAGCAGACTATTCAAGAGTTTTTAAAATCTGTCAGTCTTGGTGATTTCTTGAGAACATGGTAAAACAAACAAAACCAACATATCTTTTTTGTTGGTCTAGCACTGCTTGGAGAATATATATATATGTGTGTGTGTGTGTGTGTGTGTGTGTGTGTGTGTATACGTATACGTATATGTATATGTATACGTATATGTATATGTATGCATAACAAGGACAACCTCTTCCCACCTCAGCCACCAAAATTGTTATGTTTGCAACTACAGTCACTTTTAGAATGTCTACCAGTTTGGACAGGTCACTAACTCTAAAGACCTAGCCGAAGTACATGGTTGATCTTCACAAGGAAGATGATCAGCCACCTGAAAAATAGTTCAATGAAGTGACAGAAGCATAAGCATGAAAGAAACGTAAGAATTTTCTTCTTCTGACAGCAGGCAGACTTTCTTAAGAGATGTGGCTGCCTCCAGAGGTAACTATTCCTCTTCCCAAATATGACATGGAATTTGGAAGAAAGGTTTGGAGGCAAATCCATGAAACAGTTACTGTTGCACATGCAGTAGTCATAGAATCATAGAATGATTGAATGGTTTAAATCTAGTTCCAACCCCTTTGGTATGGGCAAGGACACCTCCCTCTAGACCAGGCTGCTCACAGCCCCATCCAGCCAGGCTTTGAATGTCTCCAGGGAGGTGGCATTCACAATCTCACTGGGCAGCCTGATGCAGTGTCTCACCACCCTCACAGTAAGGAATGTATTCCTAATATCTAGTCTAAGTCTGTCCTCTTACAGTTCAAAACTATTTTCCCTCTTCCTGTTGCTACATGCCCTTATAAAAAGTCCTTTCCCAGCTTTCCTGCTTTCCTGTAGACCCCCTTCAGGTACTGGAAGGGCACTATAAAGTCTCCTTGGAGCCTTCTGTTCTCTGCGCTGATCAGCCCCGACTCTCTCAGCCTGTCCTATTAAGGGAGGTGCTCCAGACCTCTGATCATCTTCATGGCCCTCCTCTGGACCTGCTCCAACAACTCCATGTCCTTCTTGTGCTGGGAGCTCCAGAACTGTCACTAGAAGTTCATTATCTGGAAAGAGGCAGTAGATATCTCCATGACTAGCAGTGCAGGTTGAGGGTGAATCATTCAATATCTGGTTCATGAAGGATGTAACTCTGAACATGTTTTTCACTAGTATTTTCTGAACTACACAAGTTCCTTGGGTGAAAATCCTAAGGCAATATAATGACGAAAGCTAACTACTATGATGCAGCATAACTGCATCCATGTAGGTTTCTGTTCTGAGCTAGGAAATACAGTTTGACATCAAAAATCAGTGCTGAAGAGAGTAGGCACAGAAACAAGCAGAATAAACACTACAGAGGTATGTACATGCCACAAAAGTGATTAACAAAATGCTTACTTTCACAAACAAGAAAAGCAAGTTTCAACGTTGCATTTATCAGCTGTTCAATCTGAAATTGCTGGGGCCTAAGGAAGAAATCATTATTAGTATCAGAAGATCTTACCCTAGGACAAACAGTAGTTCCATTTTATCGCATTCTACTTTCTTCTAAGGTTTCTGGGTGGACTGTGGGAAATTTCAGTCTTCATGTCTTACTTCACCCTCAATTAATGTCCTACCTGTAATATTATTTCTACCACTGTCAGTCATCAATAGACACTAGGAAAAGTAATGGATGTCATGCCAACTCCTGATACTCAAATCTCTTATAGTCTATGAATGGAAATTAAGATTAATTGGTGTCTTATAGTTGCCTGTATATTTTACTGTTCAACATCAAATTCAATTTGATGTCAGATTCCGTTTTGTCACAAAGACTGAGTTTCCCAGGCAGAAGTGGTCTTTCTATTTTTTTCAGCTATGCCTAGTGAAAAGGGCTGGTAAACTATTGTAACTAACTGTTTTAGCTGAACTGCATTGCGTGTGCTAAGTCTTCTCCAAGACCAAGTTTTTATGCTTGGAAATGTATTCCATTAGTTAGTCTCATTTCCAGGCCCTTGAGGGGTGTATGGGAACTGTTGAATCATGGCCTGAACCACTGATTGATCACCTGAGGCGAGCACTGAGTCAGCCGCAGGGGCACAAGTGAGTGTGATTGGAAGGGGTGGAGTTTGACTCCACCTCTCCCAAGACCCCATTTAAGGGCTGACCACCACCAGGGAAGGATTTCTGATTGGAGAACCCTCCCTAGTGGAGTTATTGGCAAGCCTCGACCATCTTCAAAGGTGAGCCACTCTTTCCTTATTAATCATCTGTATATCATCTACTTAAGCCCATCAAAAACATACCATCTTTAGCACTATTTCTTTTGGGTGCTATTCTTGGGGGTTATTTGCCCTACAATTGACGAGCCAGGCTGGCTTAAATGTATATATATATATACACACATACACAATAATTAGCCATGTCTTTCATTTGGAACATTTTCAAATGAGGCAGGGGGGAGAACGTTCCTCCCCTAGACCAAACAATTCCTGGTCAAATTCCAGGATTTATGGGGTCATCCTATTATGGTCTTGGCACTGTTATTGAAAAATGGGGACCCCTGCGGGTTACAGGGAATGTTTCTCCTTCTCCAGCCCGGCTGACAGGTTATTTTCAAGGTCTAGGTAAGGACATACTAGTTACAAAAGAACGTCAGCTAGCTGCTTCTGCTGTGGCTTGGCCTCTAATAATGGCATTACATAAAATGGAAATAAAAATAAGAACATAGAATCTGAAAATCAATTGTTAAGAGATCGAATTGAAAAGTTGGAACAACAGTTGGGCACATTAGTAGCCAAAAAACCTGGGCTAGATGTACCAACAAGACAAATATGTACCGTATCAGTGGAGGACACCCAGGTCCCTGAAGTAGCGGACCTTAATGTTTCAGAAAAAAAATTTCTAAATCGGATCTCGAAGCTCCATCTCTGGAGAATCCATTTGAGATCCGACCAATCATAACTCAAAAAACAAAAAAAGCGCAAGATAGATCAGCGGGAGTTCCTCCTGACCAATGGCCCCCTGCTGAAACATGCTTGCATGTGACAGCTCGCCCGTATACAGCAAATGAGTTGATGGACCTAGTACAACGGTTCTATCAAAAACCAAGAGAAAGCATACCATCATGGCTCCTGAGGTTATGGGATGCAGGAGCTGAAAGCGTGTTAGTCAGTGGGACAGAGATGTCAAAACTAGCATCTATAACTATACAACCAGCCCTGAGGCAAAGATTACATGCTGCCATCCACTCTACTAATGAGAATCAGTCTATTATAGATTGGTTGATGGCAGCATGCCGCTTAACGTGGCCTAACAAATCTGACGTTCTACTCAATACCGGTTTATGGTCCTCTATGGAGGACCTCCAAACATACATCCGGGAACTGGGTATGAGATAGGCTATGTATTCAGAGACCTTTGAAAGTCCTGACAGAAAAATTCACAGCAGGTATGCGAGACCTAATACTACAGCAAGCCCCCTCTCACCTTTATGGGACTTTGGTCTCCATGCTAAACTCCTTGGTGGCTTCGGAGGCTGTCATCCAACAGGCAGTCCAGTTGGTGGCAGACCTTGGGGAAATGGAGCGCATAAGAACTAGACGCAATGTCTGTATGGTAGAAGAAGCTGAGGCGTTCCCAACTAAAACTAAGAAGCCTGCCCCACGGATACCCTGATCGGGCCCCATACGGGTATCCCGGAAGACCATGTTCAATGATCTTATACGGGCCAGTGTTTCCTTTGCTAAAATTGATGGGCAGCGCAACCATGTTTTGCTCTGGAAACAACTTAGAAATGATCAAAATTTTCAGAGTACTCTCAGAAAATCGGGAGTACGAATAATACAGACAGCACCAACAACAACCTGGAATTTGGCTGACTTTATAGTCCCAAATAGAAGGAAGAAACATCCACAGGTGTTGCGGGCTACAGTGCCTGAACCACCTGCAGTAAAAGACTTAGATTTAGCCAACTTCATGGAGTAACGAAGGACTTTGGTACCCTTATATAGAATTAGAGATATTTTGGTTGGAGAAGAATGTTCAAAAGGTGATGGCTCTAGTAGACACTGGTGCGGAAACATCAATTATATATGGAGACCCAACAAAGTTTAAGGGCAGTAGAGTGATGATTGGTGGGTTTGGGGGACAGACCATTCCGGTCACCCAAACGTGGTTGAAACTGGGGGTTGGGCGTCTCCCACCCTGGGAGTATAAAGTGTCGATTGCCCCAGTCCCAGAATACATCTTGGGCATAGACATTTTATGGGGTCTGGCTCTCCAGATGACTGTGGGAGAGTTCAGATTTCGACAGAGGTACATTAGTATCCGGGCGATACAGGCAGTATTGAGGGGCCATGCGAAACATGAGCCCATTTGTTTGCCGAAACCATGCCAGATTACTAATGTAAGACTGTATAGACTCCCGGGGGGGCAGGAAGAAATATCAAAAACAGTGCAGGAACTAGAAAAAGTAAGTATTATAAGACCTGCACATAGTCCATATAATTCCCCCAAATGGCCAGTGCGGAAGTCGGATGGAACATGGAGAATGACGGTAGATTATACAGAATTAAATAAGGTCACGCCGCCCATCCATGTGGCCGTACCCAATATTGCTTCCCTAATGGACACACTTAGTAGGGAAATCAAGACCTACCATTGTGTCCTGGATTTGGCAAATGCATTTTTTAGTATTCTGATTGCCAAAGAATCGCAAGATCAATTTGCATTCACATGGGGAGGCAGGCAGTGGACCTTTCAGGTCCTGCCACAGGGGTACGTGCATTCACCAACATACTGTCATAACTTGGTGGCGCGTGACCTGGCTAATTGGAGGAAACCTAATAATAACGTCAACCTACACCACTACACTGATATCTCCTGTTAACATCCGACTCACTGGAAGCAGTAGGAGAGGCAGCAGATTCATTAACCTCCTACCTAAATGAAAGAGGATGGGCTATCACTCCTCAAAAGGTGCAAGGTCCAGGCCTGTCCGTAAAATTTCTGGGGGTAGTCTGGTCAGGAAAGACCAAAGTGCTACCCAGTGCCGTCATAGATAAGGTTCAGGCATTTCCAGTCCCTACAACACCAAAGCAGCTGCAGGAATTTCTAGGTATATTGGGATACTGGCATTCCTTTATACCTCATTTGGCACAGCTGCTAAGACCTTTGTATAGACTCATAAAAAAGGGCCAGTCATTAGACTGGGGGAGAACAGAACAGGATGCTTTCCAGCAAGCAAAACAGGCGGTGAAACAAGCCCAGGCATTGGGTATACTCGATCCTACCCTCCCAGCTGAATTGGATGTTCATGTTACTCAGGATGGCTTTGTCTGGGGCCTGTGGCAATGTCAGAGCTCTGTTCGGACCCCCATTGGATTTTGGTCTCAGGTCTGGCATGGAGCAGAAGAAAGATGTAGTATGATTGAAAAACAGCTATTGGCTGCCTATACTGTATTACAAGTGGTAGAGCCAATAACCTAGACGGCTGAAGTCATAGTTAAGACCACTCTTCCAATTCAGGGGTGGGTAAGAGATCTGATCCACCTTCCTAAGACAGGGGTGGCCCAGGCACAGACAGTGGCATGATGGGTCGCCTATCTCAGCCAGAGGAGTAGTCTGTCTTTCTCACCATTGAAAGAAGAACTCCAAAAGATTCTAGGTCCAGTGACGTATCACAGTGATGCACCAAAACAAACCTTGGTTGCTCCACCACAGAAAAGTCCCGTCCAGGAAGGAAAATATCCCATTCCTGAAGATGCCTCGTACACGGATGGGTCCAGCAAGGGCAACCCAAGTAAGTGGAGAGCAGTAGCATGCCATCCCGCTACAGATAAAATATGGTTTGAAGAGGGGGATGGTCAAAGCAGCCAGTGGGAAGAGCTGCGGGCCGTGTGGATGGTTATAACCAAAGAACCTGGTGATGGTATTTTGAATATCTGCACAGATAGTTGGGCTGTGTACCAGGGACTCACTCTTTGGATCGCACAGTGGGCTACCCAGGACTGGACTATACACTCCCGACCGATCTGGGGCAAAGATTTGTGGTTGGACATATGGAATACAGTCAAACACAGAACTGTATGTGTCTACCATGTTTCTGGTCACTGACCCCTACAGTCACCAGGAAATGATGAAGCTGACACACTGGTCTGAGTTAGATGGGTTGAGAACTCACCATCTGAGAACATTGCCTACTGGCTACATCAAAAGCTGAGGCATGCTGGACAGAAGACCGTGTGGGCAGCTGCCAAAGCATGGGGACTGCCCATACAATTATCGGATGTAGCTCAAGCACGCCGAGACTGTGATTCCTGCTCCAGAATGAGACCGAGGTCGTTGCCTGAAACAACAGCCCATCTTGCTAGAGGACACAATCCTCTACAGCGATGGCAGGTTGATTATATTGGGCCCCTCCCTCGATCTGAGGGGGCGAGATATGCCCTAACCTGTGTTGACACTGCGAGTGGGCTAATGCAGGCCTATCCAGTACCAAAAGCCAACCAGGCATATACCATCAAGGCACACACAAGATTGATGGCTGCCTACGGGACACCACAAGACATTGAGAGCGACCAAGGGACTCGTTTCATGGGTGCAATGATACAATGTTGGGCAGAAGAGAACAATATCGAGTGGCGATTCCACCTGCCATACAGTCCAACAGGGGCAGGCCTGATAGAGCGTTATAATGGTATTCTCAAGGCTGTCCTGAAGACAGACTCTCAGTCTCTGCAGGGGTGGATGAAGAGACTCCACGAAACCCTGTGAGATCTGAATGAAAGACCTAGAGATGGCAGACCCAGTGCCTTGAAAATGTTGCGAACAACATGGGCCTCCCCACTTAGGATCCAAATTACAGGTACAGATAATGAGGTAAGACCTCAGATCGGCTGTGAGAACAATCTGCTCCTTCCCCCTGAGAACCTGAAACCAGGCACCGATAAAATAAGATGGCCTTGGAAGGTGCAGGTAGGACCACGATGGTGTGGCCTACTTGCACCTTGAGGGAAATTATTGGAGGTGGGGCGTTCAGTAGTCCCTCCGGTAATTGGTACATGGCCTACTGATAGTCTTTATTGCTAAAGGAACCCCTATCATGTCTCTGTGGCAGATCAGGACACCCCCTCTGGTGCCTGACATAATCGTGCAGCCACAGACATCTGACCAAAAGGTTTGGTACAGGCGGCCAGGGCATGCCCCTGTACAAGCTGAAGTGTTGACCCAAGACAGGAATACGGCCTGTATCTTACCCTGGAGGGCAGACCTCCCCCTCTTGGTACCTTTGAAACACCTATATTACTCCCCGTGAGTCTATGAGTCACCGGAGGGAATCAAATGATGCTGCAGTGTTCCAGAGTTGCTATAAGATCATGTGCAACATCTGGTGATGGTCTACCCGGGACTGATGAAGAGTAGGATGGACCTGCACAACGTGACTGCATGCTTCCAGTAGACGCCACCAAGCACTGGCCCAAGGAAGAACACGAGCCATACGCTGATCATCACTCATCCCAGATTACATCAATATGCATCACAACGGGTTATTATGTAAAGCATCGCGATATATTGGGTCTCTGTATTAAGGAGGGCTCACCCTATAGTTCCTTAATCAGTGGTTCATGTCATGAAGGGGTGGAGTGTATGGAAACTGTTTAATCACAGCCTGAACCACTGATTGATCACCTGAGGCAATCACTGAGTCAGCCGCAGGGGCACAAGTGAGTGTGATTGGAAGGGGTGGAGTTTGACTTCATTTCTCCCAAGACCCCATTTAAGGGCTGACCACCACCAGGGAAGGACCTCTGGTTGGAGAACCCTCCCTAGTGGAGTTATTGGTAAGCCTCGACCATCTTCAAAGGTGAGCCACTCCTTCCTTATTGGTTATCTGTTCATCATCTACTTAAGCCCATCAAAAATATCCCATCTTTAGCACTATTTCTTTTGGGTGCTATTCTTGGGGGTTATTTGCCCTACAAGGGGCACTGTGGAACTTAGAGTTTCTCAGCAGTTCATTTTTCTTAGTTTCTGACCTTAAATAGTTACAACGTATCACCACATACTGTTATACAAAGTGTCTGCATTCTTCTGAAACGGTTTTGTGTATGTTTATATCATATATAATTGGTCTACATTTTATTTAAATAGATTCTTTTCACCATCTGAAGTTTAGCCTTCCAAATTTGACTTAACTCTGTTCCTCCAAGGATGTAAGCAGAATGCAAGTACTTTTCAAAACTTATTCCCTTTCGCTCCATTTAACAGATGAGAGAATTTTAAAATGTCACTGTAATGATGGACTTCGTATATCATTTCGCATTGCAGTGTAGTGTCAGTTGCTGGAGTTGCAATGGAGGAATTGATTGTAAGGATCTCAAATGCTGTTAGTGACTTTGGACATGTTAGCAGTGTGCTCTGCATAGTGTTAAATTTGCTGCCAAGAGGAGGAGAAATAAGTTGTCTTGTCTCCTATATAACAGGTATAACTCATCACAAAAATATTTCTTAAATAAGGACATAAAAACAGGAATCAGAATTACACAGAAAACAAAGCTTAGTGGCTCTCTTTTGTCATGATAACATTAGACAGCCTTCCACTCACAGAAGAGTTGAGTTAATGCAACCTGTCTTGCCAACTTGTGATTGGCAATATTAAGAGGAAGGAAAGGAGGTTATCAGGAGTATCAGCATTGGTTCACCAAGGGGAGGTCATGCTCGACCAACCTGATGGCCTTCTATGATGTTGACACTGGCTGGGTGAATGGGGGGAGGGCGGTGGGTGTAGTCTACCATGATTTCAGCAAGGTATTTGACACTGTCTCCCATGACATCGTTATAACAAAGCTGAAGAAGTGTGGGATAGATGTGTGGACTGTGAAGTGGGTTGAGAACTGGCTGACTGGCAGAGCGTAGAGGATTGTTGTTGGCGGTGCAGAGTCTGGTTGGAGGCCTGTGACCAGCGGTGTTCCCCAGTGGTCTGTGCTGGGTCCAGTCTTGTTCAGTATCTTCATCAATGACCTTGATGAGGGGATAGTGGCCACCCTCAGCAAGTTTGCTGATGATACGAAGTTGGGAGGATTGGCTGACATGCCTGAAGGCTGTGCTGCCATTCAGCAAGACCTGGACAGGCTGGAGAGCTGGGTAGTGAGAAACTGGATGAGTGTCAACAGTTTATGGGCTGGTTCAGACTGGTTCCATGACAATTGGCGTGGGAGACCCACGGACCCACATCCCAGGAAAGGGGAAGGGGGAAAGGAAAAAGGGAAATGGGCCTAGAAACAAAACAGCAGCAACGATCTGAGGAGGAAAGCCATTTTACTAAATAAGATCAGAAAACAAAATAACACAATGTAATACAATATAATAGGAATTGAAGCTAATAAATCAAATAAAATGAGCAAGTGTCCGATAAACTAAAGGACTTACACTAAACGCTGAAGGTGAGATGACAGCGAGCACTCGCTGCTGAGTCGATCCAAAAGGAGAGACAGTCCCATGACCACAGACAGTTTTTATCTTTCCCTCTGAGTGGAAACATGTAAAAATGTAAAGCATCGCACAGTCCTCTGGGGAATGTAGTTCTTCTTCTCTTCTGAGACAGGTATACTCAGAACTACCAATGATCCATGGAGCTAGAGGTTTAACTCTTTAACTCTTAATGCACTACATGATGTTATGATGTGGAATACTAATACCAAAAATCATAAAACCATGACAATGAGGTTTAACAAAAGGAAGTGTAGAGTCTTGCACCTAGGGAGGACTAATTGCAAGCACCAGTACAGGCTGGGGGATGACCTGCTGGAGAGGAGCTCTGAAGAGAGGGACCTGGGTGGCCTGGTGGACGACAGGATGACCATGAGCCATCAGTGTGTCCTTGTGGCCAAGAGGGCCAATGGCATTCTGGGATGCATTAAAAAGAGTGTGGCCAGCAGGTCAAGGGAGGTGATCTTCCCCCTCTACTCTGCCCTGGTGAGGTCTCATCTGGAGTACTGTGTCCAGTTCTGGGCTCCCCAGTACGAAAAAGACAGGGATCTCTTGGAAGGAGTCCAGCGGAGGGCTACAAAGATGGTGAAGGGCCTGGAGGATTTCCCTCATGAAGAAAGGCTAAGTGAACTGGCTCCCTCCAGCCTTGAGAAAAGAAGTCTGAGAGGGGACCTGATCCAGGTTTATAAATATCAGAGATGTGGGGAACAAAGTGGCGAGGCCAGACTCTTTTCAGCAGTGTGTGGAGACAGGACAAGGGGAAACAGCCAGAAGCTGCAGCACAGGAGGTTCCGCACAAATGTGCACAAGAACTTCTTTATGGTGAGGGTCATGGAGCACTGGAACAGGTTGCCCGGGGGGGTTGTGGAGTCTTCTTCTTTGGAGATATTCAAGACCTTCCTGGACACCTACCTGTGCAACCTGGTGTAGGGAACCTGCTTTGGCAGGGGGGTTGGACTCAATGATCTATTGAGGTCCCTTCCAACCCCTACAATTCTGTGATTCTGTGAAGAGAAAGGACCTGGCCTCAGGACTCACACCCACAAATCCTGATCTATTCCTCCTGACCTCAGATCTCTAGATCCCCTGAGCATCTCCATATGACACATGAAGGGTAACATAGCCTCAAGGATGCTGAAGCAGAGAAGATGGGAGACACAGATGGGATGCAGAGCTGATTATCTCCAGGGAGCAAGTCTAAGCTGAGGTAGAGAAGGTACAATACTCACTGTTTCAGGTAAACCGGGAAAACACAATTGCATGATACTGGAAGACATTTAATGTCCATCCTAGATATATACGATATACGTATAACTCAAGAAACAATTTGGTGATGTCTTGTCAGTTGCCACAAAACATTCGGAAAAAGCTTCTTCATATCTGCTTGTGTCTGGGAAATTAAATGTTTAAACTTGTGTCCACTCTAGTCAGTATGTCTGAGCATGAAGAGGCAAACAAGCTCTACTCATTCTTCTAAATCTCTTACCAGCTTTAAACATATTCTACCTATTCCCTTGCATTCTATTGTTTTATTTTTCAAAGGCAATCTCATCTTCCAGTTAAACTGACTACCTTTCTGTACTGGTACTGGGTTTCAGAACACATTCTCAGTATTGCTACAGAAATGCAAAATAATAATAATAATTAATTTTCTCTTCTAAGAACTTAGTTCTTCTGGTCTCATATATTGAAGAGTGAGATGAATAAAATAAAAATCAGACTGCAACATTCTCTGCACTCTATTCCCTTTGAAAAAATAACTTTCCTTTAGACCCCAAAGGAATAATTGAACTTCCCATAAATTCTTCGTTCCCCTGAATCATTCATACATAAAAAAAGCCCTCCAAAACATCAGTAAACAAAGAAACAAGAAAAAACTTCATGCAGTTTCTCTCTTGCATTGAGTGAGGTCTCTTCACATGTGTTTAGCCACATACTGTCAACTTTCAGGGCTCAGCCAGCGAGATGGTCTTTTCTGTGGACAAAGGAGAGAAGGATTTAAATGAACAATTGTCTTTTCCATGATGCCTGATGGTAACACTCTTTTTGAACAACAAACCCAACAGCATTATGCAACCAGAATCAGGATCTAAAGCAACTGTATTGGAGCAGCTGGTGACTGTGTTATTCCAACAGCCTGTTGGAGCAAAGCAGGAGGCAGACAAAAACTAGAAGAGAGCACATATTTTTCAGAAAAAAAAAACAAAAACAAAAAATTATAAAATGCTTCTGCGTTTCACAGTTTGTAAACTGAAGGCTCAGTTACATAAGCTCTGTGTAATTTTATATAGAGTGTAACTATATTTTTCCTCCTGGAGTAACCCAAAGATTTTACTGAACTAAGAAAATGTCACTTGGGAGTAAAGTGACAGAAGAACAGTTTTCATTACCTCAGGAAATACCAGTCTGGTGTTAGCTGGGTGATAGCGTGAGTTTGCTGGAAATTCTAATGTGAACTCTCATGTATTTGAATTCTGAATTCACTTTCTGAATTAGTTATGTCCATTGGACCCACAAATCTAGTTATAGAGCAGAAAGAAAAACTGTAATGGAAACAAGTTAGTTTGATGTAATAAACTGCAGAAATTTTCTGACAGAATAATGCATAACCTTTTAATCTTCAGGAAGGATGTTTCCTGTATGAAATGAGTATGGGTACATGTGAAAACAACTTCTTCAACTCCGTAAAAACTAAGGAAGATCTCCAGATTTGAACTGCAGTGCCTAATAGTTAGTTTTGGTAATGGGAGCTCCTCACCTCCACTTTTGTTCCCTGCTCAGCATACCATTTGGTGGTCTTCAGTGACAACAGTTTTGGTTGTTTTGAACTAAAATACTCATTTTGCAGACATCTTTTCTTTTTTAATTATTTTCTTTTAGTTTGGTTGAATAAACCTGTATTACTCCTTTGCAATGCAGGTCTACCAGTATCATTACAATCTGCTGAATTTGAAGATAACCCAGTGATCAACTAGAGATTTTCAGTGATGAAATCCAGCTAAAACTTAAAACTCTGGGACACCTCTGCTGGTGGGCATCCCACCACAAGGCCTGGACATGGAAATCATCAGGCAGTCTTTGAGTCTGGCTCTCCAGCTGCTTATCTCCACCTCAGTTACACCCCCAATTCCTTAGTTACAGCAATTAAAGAAAACTGATCCATGCATGGTAAGACCAGCAGTTTCGATTTGTGGCCCACTCTCTCCATCTGTGAAAGATGCTTCCCGGGGCCAGCACCAGGGTCTGCATGACCCTGGGAGTCCTTCAGAGCATGCGGTCAGAGGTAACAGGTCTGCCTCAGCATCTTCCTATCAGTTTTTCTTTATTCTGCTGTTAGTCCGACCTCTGGTGTTTACAAGAAGAATCCCACTTACTGGAGAGCAGCGCCTGTGCCTTCACACCACTTTTCTAAAAATCACCAAGGAAAGCGTTATCAAGCATCCAGCCCCCTCATCCTCTTTCCCACCCCAAAGGCGCTGTCCCCTCTCCTCACCTCCACACCAGCGCTACACTGGTCCCTCCTGCACCCCACAGCATGTTCCCAGCAGCCTCTCCATGCCCCTTACATATCCATACAGACCCGCGTAGTCTCTTTAAATCCCCACGCAGCTCCACAGAGCTCCTCGTGCCAACCCCTAATGCCCTCATCCCCTACAGCGCCCGTCCAGCAGTAGCAGAGCCGCAGCCGCCGTAAGGGTTAACGGCGGGGCCGGCGGGCACATGACGGCATGGCCCGGCCGGGTTCCGCGCTGCCGGCGGGGAGGCCGGAGGTGAGCGGCGAGCGCGGCGAGGCGTGAGCGACAGCTCCGCGTCCCGTTCCGTCCAGTCCTGCCTGCCCTCAGTCCCCGGGAAAGGGTAGGGGAGGGCTCGTCCTCTCCGACGCCGGGAGAGGGTGAGTCGGCAGCTCCCGTACCCTGCGTCACAGCAGGGGGAGAGAGGGGGGGAGCGGGGAGTTGCGGGAGACAGAAAGCCAAACAAACGTGCCCGTGGTGAGGTTAGCTGGCCGTTACTCACCGCGCTGGCCAGCTTGCTGCCGCGAGGGGAAAGCGCAGCGCCGTCTGGCACGACGGGACGCACATCCTCCCTGCAGACGGGTCGCGCCGCGAGTGAATAAGCACAGATAGGTAACCGTCGGAGGACGGCGCGACTGCCGCCGGCGGCTCGGAGGCGCGGCGGGGCGGGGCGGGGCAGGGGAGAGGCGTGGCCCCGGTGCCCGGATCGCACGGTGGCTGTCCCGGGGCCGGCCGTCAGCCGGGCTTGGCAGTGCTAGAGGCAGAGCTGCGGCCGGGAAGCTCAGCCTCCCTGGCATCAGAGTCGCGATATTCACGGCTTTCAGCTGTGTCCTCCTCTCCAGAGACGGCGGACAGCTTTTGGCCCAGGCTGAAGCTGCTGAAGCTTCAGCTGCGAGGTGTGTGAGTGTTGTACGGGTGGTGGTGGCCATCTCCTGGGACATCTGCCCGCAGCAGCGCGTGTTAGTGGGAGCGGGACACAGGGGCAGGTGCCTCTGACCCCTGTGGCTCTGCCTCCTACGGGGACGCCGCCGGTGTCGTGCCGGGTCCTGCTTGCACTCGCATCTCTCCGCTGCTGATGCTGCAGTGTCAGCAATTGCGGCCGCGCTCCTGGAGGGTCCAAAGTCATGATGGGCAACGTGAGCGGGGCAGCGGCGTGAGTACAAGGCGCAAGAGTCGGGTTTCTCAGAAGCCACAACGTGTGAGGGTGCTGCAGCTGTCAGCAGCACAAAGTAAAGCGTGCCACGGTCGGGAGCTCGCTGCCACCAGGTTGTGTTGGATTTCTCCAACAGCTTCCCGAAATCTGTAGCTCATCCTAATGAGAGAAGCACTGCTCCTGGAAAAGCTCATGCTGTTGTGCTGGAGCGCCACTTGCAGTAGCACTGCCTTGCTGCCTTCAGTCCTAAAGAAGAAAAGATTGAGGAAACTAATTACCATCGCAAAGACCTAAGAAAGTTTTTCACGTGAGGCGGTAAAAGTGCTGGGTCCCAATTGCACGAGGGCGTGCATCATCCTGTCCCTCTGATAACGGCTGCCTTTCTGGTGGTAGTCGCAGCACTAGCAGTGGCTGCATTCTGTGCTGTGTTTGTACAGCTCCTCACACAAAGGCATTCCTTATAGTGACTAATCTTCCCAGGAATTACAGTGATGCAAGCAATAAGTAATTAGTATATTTTATTATGCTAGCTCTGAGAAACTTAGTCGTGTTTAGAGGCTGGTGGTAATCTTACAGTGCTGCAGATAACCTCCTTCGGCTTTTTTTGTGCCTGGCTCATTGTTGCTTTATCAATAAGGTTTTCTGTTAGTTTTGGAGGGCCAGAAACCCTCTGTCTGTACATCCCTCCCCTCGCTTTCCCTGGCTGACTACCTGAGTTTAACAAAAGTGAGGTATCATCAGGGGGTTGCAGTTTGGAAATCAGCTTCTGTGGTAGTCCAAAAGTACAGGTGTGATGAAAAGGACATGAGCTGCCAAAACAATGGATGGATGGTCTTTGAGATACCTGCTATTCTCAGCAGTGTGTGGCTTCTGAGATGGCAGATAGCATGGAGGGCCAGGAAGATTTTAAGAAAACTGAGTGGAAGGCTTATTTTGTAGCTTAAATTTTGAAACCACATTAGCTTCCCTTACTGCAGCTGTTATTTCTAATTTGCATGTTGTCCCAACTCCAATTTCCTGCATTCTGTTTATTCCATTCTTATCCAGTTGAAACTTCTTCTCTTGGTAAGGAAAAGGAAAACCCATCACTGCCATTGTTTTGACTGTGAACTATAGCCAGGTGCTTGGGCAGCACCTGTGCAGCAGGCATCATACCAGTGCTTCATATCGTGCATATGCACTTTTCAGAATATGAGTTATTAAGCCAGAGGCCAGCACCCTCTGCCTGGTTTCATGCTTGTCACATGCAACTACAGGGCACAGCAACAGCAGGAACATCCAGGGCCCTGTTTCTGTAGGCATGGGATGATTACTGATGCTGAGATGAGACAGCCTGGGCAGGAAGATAGGGGAGAGGCTGTCCCTGTTGACTGTGGGCTGAGGATGCTGTGTACAGCAGTCCTGCAGCAAGCAGTCCAGGAGCACGAGGTGGAATGACCACATTTGCTTCCTGTGGTGTGTGACAGCTGCTATGGAGCTCAAGGATCCAGACTTACTTGGTCTGGGATGGTAGTTGCTACCTGATGTGCAAAGTGCCCGTATCTGATAAATGTCACATGACTGTGTGTCTCCTGAGCAAGGTTCATTACATCTTCTTAAAATGACCTCTAGAGCAGATTGTCTCAGGTTGTACTCGCGTTGAAGGGTGTTTGGCTCCTACTCCAGTGGGTGAAGTGGTAAGCCAGCACTTTCTAAACTGCACTGGAGCAGAAGATGGTGTGGTATATATGCCACTGGCACAGGTTTGTGAATTCTTTGTTTTGCTTTCTGAGGGATTACTGCTCACATTTTCCAGGGGTTCAGTCTGACTTTAAATTTTGCTACATGGTTTTCTGAAAGTGAATTTTAAATCATTGTTGTGGATTTAAGTAATTCTGTTGTCATATTGTTATTGATAGAAGTACAGTCATAGAGCTTTGAGTAATGTCAGCTTGAAAAAAAAAAAAAGAGACTTCAGAAGCAGTCAACCTAATTATATTTCCTTTGACATCAAGGTGAGTAAGAGAGAACACAGTGTCTCGCTGATGGAGAGAAATATCTCACTGTAAGGTGGCAAGTGCTTGTGTTTCTCTGGTACAGCTAAAAAAAATAATCTAGCACGGTTGTAATGTTCTTTTCTTCGGTATTCTTGTATTTTTAACTTATGTAAGTTTCAATCTTATTCAGAATTTCTAAGTGTCATGTAAGTTGCTATGATCAGGAGCTATTTATGATGTGAAAGTCAAATAGACAGTTTGAACATAATTAGCATCTAACAGTTTTTTAGTTTGTTACATATTATTGACAAGAATGTTCTTTATTTGTTGCCGATTCATAGTGCCATGCTATGTTGCCTTGCCAGTGAAACAACTGCCTTTGTGTGTCCTTTTCTAAGGAGCTACTCACCTGTGTTAGGACAAAGTACATTCTGCTTTTAAAACAAACTGAGAATTTCAGAACATTCAGCTCTGCCTGTCATTAGCTGAATTGAACTAGAGTGATTTGTGCTTCAGCTAGGCATGAAGATTAATAATACTGCATTTAATTTGCGTACTAGATGAGGTTTTTTTCCCTGTGAAACACAAAAATAACAAGGAGAAATAATATTTAGAATACATCTTTTTGTAGCCATTTCAATGTCAATAGGGTATCTCTTCTTAAAAATGTCAGTCAGGAGGTTGCTTTTGCCTTTGAATGTAAATATGCCTTTCATTGTTAATGAGTAGTGTATGTGTGTGTGAGTAGCTATGCATGTGTAGTAACTTAGATGGCTTTTACTCTGTCCTGGAGATGTGCTATGAATGCAGTTTTGCAAAAGGCATGTTTACTGTTATGCTTTTTTTCTTTTGCCAGTTCATAGCTTCAATGCTGAAAATCTCAAGTGCTGAAGCTAAAAGTTACAGCTCAGTGTTTTGCTGCAGTGTAGTTGAAATGTTTGATTCAAACCATAATATATACATGAATGAAAACCATAATTGAAGCTGAACCTCAGTTTTATTGCTATCAACTCTGCTCTGACAAATGCAGCTTTTTTCTACAAATCTTTTTTTAGTTCAGGAAATGTTTAGATCTAGTTGAAGTGCTCAGGAAATGTTCAGATGTACTGAGGGACACTGATTAGTGTGCAAATATTGGTGGTAGGTGAATGGTTGGACTGGATGACCTTGAAGGTCTTTTCTAACCTTGGTGATTCTGTGACTCTATGATTCTTTGATATTGCCATTGGTTAGGTCATGGCTGAGGAGATCACTTAAACCATTTACGTTCTGTCTTCTAAGACTGAAGTAATGAGAAAACTAAAGAAAAGTGTCTTAGTGGAAAGTCAGAGTTGCAAAATTATTGGCATAAATTGGAAGATATTCTTGAAAATTTGCAACTGAATGATGACATCTAAGTTAGAGCATATCTGCAAATTTACAATAGACATTTGCTTTTGCAGGGACTGCAGTTACGCTTTTGAATACTGCCATGCTGTGCATACTAGTGAATCCCCACAAGAGCTGAGAGGGCCAGGGGCATTTCTGTGGTTTTGCATTTCCCTTTCCATTTTCTTGTGTGTAGTTATTTGGAATGTGAACTGGTATCTCTTTCCTTTTTTGTCTGCATCTGCTTAGTGCTGTCCTGCTGTGTTTGCTTTGCAGAACCATTTTAATTAACAGACCAAGGAGATGATAGGAAAAGAGGAGATAGCCCATTCGTTGTCATGATCACAGTCTATCAAGGAGTCTTTTCAGTCCTGGCTGCATTCTTTCACTTGCTTAGCATTCACTTCATTTCATGGCTGGTTTAGCTAATGTGAAGGTAGCTGACCTTATTGCAGACTTCAGCTTTTGAAGGGGCAGGTTCTCTTTGTGTTGAGGCTGTGCGTCTTTGCTTAACTTTGTTCTTTCTTTCTGACAGGCCGTGTAGCACTTGTACTTTGTTGCTTGTAGCCAGTGATGTCACAGAGTTAAGAGCCCTGGACAGACCTCTCTTTTGTTTGGTGTTATTAACTACAATATCTTTTTTTGGTTTTGTTTTGTTTGTTTGTTTTTAACGTATTCTTTCTTAAACAGATATTTACAATGATGAATTATTTGGATTACTTACTGACTTTGGATTGATGTCTGTCATAGCTGTGGGTCTGTAAAAATACACTTTGATTACATTAACTGTTTATAAATGAACAGGAGGTCATACAGCATGAGCCACTAGCGCACGGGTATTCCTCATGGGCCTGTGATAATCAGTGGACAGCAGATCCCACTTATTAGGATTCATGCAGAAGTGCCCTACCCATCTTCAGGTAGCAGCAGCCCAATCCCAGCTATTGGAAACATACTCTCCAGATACCTCTTTCAGGAGGGGTAGGTCCTCAGAGCTGTATCATTAACAGTACAATTCACCTTCCTGCTTAAGTAGGCAAGTGGTTACAAATGAGAAGCCTTTATCACAAGGTCCAGGTCCACAGTCTTTGAAGACATAACAGCAAAAATATGGAAATGTTATCTCTATGTACAGGTAATTACACTTCTCCAGTACTGTATACCTAGATGATACTAGTTTTAGTCAATGAAATCCTGTCTCTTCTTTAGCATTCTTTTACTGCAACAGAAGAGATATTGGAACAGAATGTTTTACTATTTTTCACTAAACTAATTAATCACTTGATTATGGCTCAGAACATTGTATCAGTTGCTCATAGACCCTGTCCCATGTTTCCTTATAAACAGCACTTACTTTGCTTTTCTGACCTAACTCAACAAATCAAAATAGTCACTTTGTGCTCTGTAGAGACAGATTTTTGTGAGTACTGTCAGAAATACTCCATCCTTGATGTACAAACATAGCTTTTCATCCATGACTAACAACTGCTTACTCATGAAAGCAGCAGTATAGTCATAGTTTTTTATGTGCTTAGACAGGACAAGCTGTAAAGCAACTTGGAGCATGTCTCAACCTTAAATTTGCAATCCAGTTTTTGAAACCACTGTGCGTACTGTAGAAAATAATGAAATGTAGCTCTCACAAGATTTGTAGGCTGGTCCTCGATGGGTAAGTGCTTTTACATCAGAGATTTATGTGTCTATCTGTAATTACTTTCTTGTCTGCTCCTAGGTCTGTAAGGATTAAAGAGAACTTTAAGATTTCAGTAGGTGTTACTTCTGACCATGCTGGAAATTGAGATGCTGCTTTTGAGGAATTAGGATATCTTTGAGAACTTCATGTAGATAGATCTGAGGATTTCTTGGATGGAAAAGAATTAAATATTTCAAAATACCAAGAAAAGCTTTGATTTTTATTTGAGTGAAAATGCAGATAAGGAGGCAGAGATTTCTTATTTTATTCTAAGTGTATTTCTTCTCTTGATTTTCCTTCTTCACTTCACTTTGTATAAAAATTCATTAAGTCCATTCTCTTCACCATGGCACACAAACTTGTAGCCAGCAGTATTTCAGAATGAGTTCAAAGTTAACTGCCTGCTTGAGAGTTCTGCTGAGTCAGGCCTATAGTAATGCATTTAAATATTCTTTGGTGGACATCTGGTGCTTGTTTTGGTGATGGTGCAGAAATTTTATAAAATGAAAAAAATGCATGGAAGAAGATACTACAAGCTTCAGATACCATGAACTTCAGATTCTATGTTTCTATTGGTTCAGATAAATAATTCCTCCTGCATTAATAACATTTTTATTAACAATACTGCTTACAAAGTTAAATAAATATATTCACTATGTAAGAACTAAAACTCATCCACTTAGCTGCATCCAGTTAATTTTCTAAGACTTCAATCCCTGATATTCTGTATAAACCCTGTAAACAAGACTATAAACCTTGTAAACTATTCATATAACAATGCAGTTCTTTTGTATTTTGTCATTTTCTAGTGACTGTTACATGGAGGGAATGTCTTTTGATAGGTATTAAATTTAAATAAAAAATGAAGTTTTTTCTCAAGAAGTCAATGGTTCTCCTCTTATAGTTGTCTCAATATGATTTATATAAGTTTGTAAAATTCAGAAGTGCGGAGTTTTCAATTTTTTTCCTTCTCTTTTTAACTCTAAAACATACAGAATAGTAAAAGCAGGGAGACAGACTTTTTAGTGGTTTTAGAAAATAGCTTCACTGTTCTCTTTTCAATAATGCCACCTCAAGTCACATTAAGAGAAACTGTTACACTTTTGTGAATGATGAGCACATAAAAGCATACTGTAGATTTTTGCTATACAGAGAAAAAAAGCAAGTCTTAACAGACAATGATATATGTACCCGAAGAAAATATTTTCATGCAGAAATTTGGTGCAAAATGCAAGCATACCAGTAAATATAATTGACATTGGATATCTACAGTCTCTAATTTCAATTGTTATGTGAGTTTGACTGCTTTTTGTGAAAGTTTCACACTTATTAGATTTGCTCAGACTTTGAAAGCAGATCTGCATTGACAGTAACTGCTAAGGTGATGGAGAGACATCAAGGAAAAATAAGCAGAAGAGGGTAAGAACAGCAGGGGAAGATAGATGACCACAGATGTCCTGTACTGAAAAATAATGTAATTAAAAAAAAAAAATCCAACTTTCTACTGTATGTTCTATTAATATGGTAAATTAAAAAAGAAATTCTAATTTTTGAATGGTTCAAATTACAACTGTAGTGATACCAAGACCACATTATATATTTGAAGATGCATTACTTAGCTTATCTTCTCTAAATACACATATCTGAGCAGTATTTCTTCTTAACGACCTTGTTTGTCTTATTGTTTGTCTTATTCACTCATCTGTACAGACAGTATTTTTTTGAATGTGAGCTGGCACATCCTGAGGGCTGTTGTGATAACATGATAATAAAAATCCCTAGTATTTCAGAAGACACCATGTGTTTCTGGGGAGGCAGTTTATTCAATATCTGTATCTACTCTCTTACTCTATGAATGAAAATGTATTTTTTTTAATTCCATCAAGGGTTATTAAAAACAAACATTTTGCTGGCAGTTTAGGTAGTGGAGGACACCTGGACTGTTTCCCTCATCATTGTCTAGTTTGGAACAGTGGAGGGTAGGGTCCTGCTGGAGGAGCTGGATCCTTGGTCTGAATCACTGCAATCATGCTTATGAATTTATGGAAGTTCATTCGAGGCTTAGAAGCTGATTTTCCTGTCATGTTAAATAATATATTGTAGTCTTCAAGCAGCTTGAATTTGTCCAGTGGAGAATTTCTGTGGTGATCACTGTTATCCACTGAGGTGCTGATGTGGAGGTGGGGTAGCTGCTGCGCTTTCAGCCATTGTGCTTATAACACAGCAGAGAGATGCCAACTCACAGCAGGTGGACACAGAGAGGAGGAAGACTTTTGGTCTTCTTTCATAGAATCATAGAATCATAGGGGTTGGAAGGGACCTTAAGAGATCATCAAGTCCAACCCCCCTGCCAAAGCAGGTTCCCTATACCAGGTAGGGAACCATCTTTACTCGTATGTTTGTGATTTCAGCTAGTGTGTTTATCAAGACTTTCTAGGAATTCTAAGCAGCTGTCAGGCAACAGAGAGAGAAAGAGAGATCTTCTTGCTTCCCAGGTTGTCTCTAGCAGCAGATGACACTGCACATGTAGGGATTCCCAGACTTAGAAACAGCTCGCCTTTTGTTCCATCCAGGTTGCTCTAGTAATACTGCTTTACTCAACATATGATCTAAGGCTATATTATAGCTAGGATTTTATTTTTTTTTTCAGGAGAGAAGGAGGGAGAGGGAAGGTCTTTTTGGATTTTATCATAGACTTTGGAAGGAACAACACCCCCAATGTTGTTAAGCTGTGTGAGAACTGTTAAACCTGAATACGAAGGTTCATTTGTCTCCATTCTCCAAGAGTGTCTGTTTCACTTCTGAACAATAACTACATAGGTCTGTGAAGTCTGTTATGTCCAGAAGTGTTAATCAGTAAGCAGCTTGAGCCTCATTTGAAATCTTTTTTACATACTTACTGTGCTCTCTAGTACTGTTGTTTTTATGTGTCACTTGGCACAGCCTGAAAACAAGTTGTTCATCAGTATTCTGTGCGGTTCCTTATGAGGAAAGCTTGATTCAGGTCTTACTTTCTTTTGAAGCTGTTTTTTTTTTTTTTTTTCTCATCAATTTTCAGCTGTTTTTAAGACTACTTCTTGACAATGTTTAGGTACAGCAAAGTGATTAAGTGATAATGATCTTAATTATATTGAGTTTGACAGGATTTCTAGCCTTGTAAATGCTTCAGTGGACTTGACGTGTTTGAAAAGGAACACACGACCTGTCAAGGCAAGGAAGTCATTAATTACAGCTCTGACAAATGTTGATAACTTTTGTTCTTGATCAAACAGGTATGGGTCTTGATGGATTTCTCTGTCCTGTCTAGGACTTTCTAACAGGGTAGATAAGAATGACCGACTCTCTGAGCTTAATTCTGGAATTAGTTCTAGGCATTTGATGAGGAGATTGTAATATTGGACAGCAATCCTAGTTAGATTTGAGGAAGTTCTCTTTGGATTTTGTCACACCATTATGTAGTATTTACAAAAGGTCTACTTAATGTAAAGGTTGGTGGATTCCTGTTGCAAGACATTCCTTTGGAGTGGTTGTTTCAGGTTTATTTATTTGATCTGACAAGTTTTAGTCATGTCTCAACTCCAAAAAACTCCTGAAAATAAATGATGTTTGGGAAACATATGAAAATTAGCAATAGAAGGCAGTAATATAGTGACATTGAGAGTTCATTTTTAGAGTTTTTATTATAAGTAAGTGTTCAAAACTTTGTTTAAGAATAAAATATTCAAGAAGTTGTAAATAACTAGTGGTACCAACATGTATATTTCATGAAGTGTTAAAAAGGCCCAAGGCAACTTACAAAAATTCCCTGGAGAGCATTAGGCTTAATGCCAGAAAGGCTCTAATATACACAGAAACTGTAAAATCCCTCAAGAGTGTTAGGCATTTTGCCAACACTTAACAATTCTGTGTTAAGAAGATACTTTAACTTCTCTTACACTCAGCCTTATATTTTTATTCGGTGCCTCATGGGCTTGGATATTGTTTTAAAATTGATTGTAGCTATCTAAAATAAAACAATATAGTGGAAGAGTACATTCATGTGTAGGTCATGCATTAAAATTTCCATACACAAATATTAATCTTGCAGACTGGGGAAAGCCAGTTGAAGGTGATGAGCTGTGTTTATCAAGTTTTACACCTGTTTTTACCATGACATCTTACTGTTGTCAACATTGTCCAAAGAGTTTTGCCAGATAAAAGGCTGGCAAGAAAGCATGGACAAGCTTAATATATGATTTAATGTATGATTTTTCAGTTTTTTGTTACAACCAGGAGATGGCACTAAAAATGTCTGTACAGGGCGAGACATATTGCAGCCACATTTTATAAGGAAGATTCAGAATCAAAATCCAGTTGAAATAGAAGTTCTGTAACTGAACATTCTTAAAAGCTGCATTAAGCCCACCTCTCTCTCAGAGAGAAGTAATGTCTAAATATTTTTGTGTGATTTTGAGTATTGCTATGTCTTTGTTTTTCTCAGCAGCAAATTTTTTATAAGTTGTTTCTACATTTTTACAGTGCTTTGAGATCTGCATCTGAGGTGCCAAATGCAAAATTAATCTCAGGGCTTCATGTGTACCTATGGAGGGAGAGAACAGGATGTTTGTGTTTTTATGTGTAAAAGCAGTGGTTCAAATAGCAGTTCAGTGCACAGTTAGCCATAGATGTGTGCAAATGCTGACTTTCTCAGGTGGATTTTGTGCAGATTTTTGTTGTTTTTTTTTTTTTCCTATTACCATGACATTCTTTTTGAACTAGTTGAACTTTTTTATCAGTGGTATAATGTGATCTTCACCATGGTAATGTGTTCCTTCCTTTGATCCTTATTGCTGCAGGTCTGCTGATGCTGGTGAACAGGAAGCATATATACAGACTGCTTGCTTTATTTTAGCTATTCTGTCGTACCCCCTGCTCACAGAAAACAATTAGAAGAGAGGATGCTCTTCTCATCTAATCTGTACATGACAAACAAGGGTTCTCACACAGTTGTAAAAATTGTAACAATGTAATTTTTCTGAGAAGGTCAATGAGATGCTATATTTATAAATGGGCTTTCTACAACTGACTGGTAATAATTTCTGCCCTGAGGTTCAGTGAAAGTAGTTCATTAAATGTCTGTGCTTAAATGTTGTAACTTAGCTTGCACAATAAATTAGTTTATGATGTATCTAATCTGTTTCTACCTCGATTATAAATGACATTCACATGTTACTTCTGTGTCTACATTTCTATGCCACTGACATTTTCAGGGCAAATTTCATTTCAGTCCATTGAGACATTTACAAACATTGTATATAATCTTCAGCTTGAATTAATGGAGCATGTCCTGCATTGTAAACTGTGAGAGAGTAGATCATCTTTACACAGAATCACAGAATCATTAAGATTAGACTGCTAAATCATTTAGTCCAGCTATCAACGCATCAACATATACCACTAAACCATACCTCTCAGAGACACACCTACCCACTTCTTGAAAACCTCCAGGGATGGTTACTCTCGGGCAGCCTAATCTTATACCTGACCACCCTTCCCAAGAATTTTTTTTCCTAATATTCAACCTGAACTTGTCTGTTGCAAATTAAGGCCATTTCCTCTCATCCTATCACTAGTAACTTGGGATAAGAGGCCAACCCCCACCTTGACACTACCTCCCTTCAGGTAGATCCTTCTTTCAGGTAGTTGTAAAGAGCTATTAAGGTCTGCCATGAGCCTCCCCGTCTCCAGACTAAACAATCCCAGTTCACTTTATCACTCCTCATAAGATTTCTGTTCCAGACCCCTCATCAGCTTCATTACCCTTCTCTGGACATGCTCTAGGTCCTCAGTGTCTTGTGGTGAGGGACACTTTCATTAGATGAGAAATGCCAGCTCAATATCCAGAGGGATCTGGATAGGCTGAATAGCTGGGCTGAGGTCAATGGGATGAGGTTCAATAAGGCCAAGTGCCGGGTCCTGCACTTCGGCCACAATAACCCCATGCAATGCTTGGGGCAGAATGGCTTGAAGACTGTATAGAGGAAAAGGACCTGGGGGTGTTGGTTGATGCTCAGCTTAACATGAGCTTCTTGTCCCAGGTGGACAAGAAGGCCAGTGGCATCCTGGCCTGTATTAGAAATAGTGTAGCCAGCAGGAGCAGGGAGGTGATCATCCCCCTGTACTCAGCTCTGGTGTGGCTGCACCTCGAGTACTGTGTTAGTTTGGGGCCCCTCACTACAAGAAAGACATCGAGGCCCTGGAGCGTGTTCAGAGAAGGGTAACAAAACTGGTGAGGGATCTGGAGCACAAGTCTTATGAGGAGTGGCTGAGGGAGCTGGGATTGTTTAGTCTGGAGAAAAGGAGGCTCAGAGGAGACCTTATCTCACTCTACCACTTCCTGAAGGGAGGTTGTGGTGAGGAAGAGGTCGGCCTCTTCTCCCAGATAACTATTGACAGAACGAGAGGGAATGACCACAAGTTGTGCTGGGGAAGATTTAGATTAGATTTGAGGAAAATTTTTTTCTCTGAGAGAGTGGTCAGGCACTGGAATGGCCTGCCTAGGGAGGTGGTTGAGGCACCATCCCTAGCGCTGTTCAAGAAATGTCTGGATGAGGTGCTAAGGGATATAATTTAGTAGCTTAGTGGGTAGGGATGGTGATAGGAGGATGGTTGGACTAGATGATCTTGTAGGTCCTTTCCAACCTAATGTATCTATGAATCTATGAATATGTGTTGGGCACAACAGATGTTGGGCAATGGACAGGGAATGCTGAGATCCTGTTGTGAACACATGGCTCAGTTGATCTTACTGTCAAAATGGCATGTTTGGGAAAGCCAGGGAATCAGGCCCAGACAGCACGAGTTCATGAAAGGCAGGTCGTATCTGACCAACCTGATCCTCTATGTCTGAGTGACCCACCCCGTGAATGAAGGAAAGGCTGGTGATGTAGTCTACCTAGACTTCTGCAAAGCCTTCAACACTGTTATCCACAGTATTCTCCTGGAGAAGCTGGCAGCCCATGGCTTGTACATATAAACTTGAGGGAGATCACATGGCACGTGCATGGCAACCAAGGGATCAGGCCCAGCCAGCATGGGCTCACGAACCATAGGTCATGCTTGTCCAACCTCATCTCCTTCTATGACTGGTGACCAGACTGGTAGATGAAGGAAAGGCTGTAGATGTAGTCTACCTAAACTTCAGCAAAGCATTTGACATAGTCTCCCACAGTATTCTTCCGGGGAAACTGGCAGCCCGTGGTCTAGATGGGTATGCCCTCCTTTGGGTAAGGAACTGGCTCGAGGGCAACGGGTATTGGTTAATGTAGTTAACTCCAGCTAGTGTCCTGTTATGAGGTGGTGTCCCTCAGGCATTGGTGTTGGGGACCATCTTGTTTAATATCCTTATTGATGACTTAGACGAGTGTACCCTTAGTAAGTTTGCAGATGACACCAAGTTGGGAGGATGTGCTGATCTGCCTGAGAGTAGGGAGGCCCTTCAGAGGTATCTGGATAGACTGGATAGCTGGGCTGAGGTCAATGGGATGAGATTCAGTAAGGCCACGTGCTAAGTCTTGCACTTTGGCCACAATAACTCTATGCAATGCTACAGGCTTGGGGCAGAGTGTATAGAGGAAAAGGACCTGGGGGTGTTGGTTGATGCTCAGCTTAACATGAGCTGGCAGTGTGCTCAGGTGGACAAGAAGGCCAGTGGCATCCTGGCCTGTATTAGAAATAGTGTAGCCAGCAGGAGTAGGGAGGTGATCATCCCCCTGTACTCAGCTCTGGTGCGGCCGCATCTCCAGTGCTGTGTTCAGTTTGGGGCCTCTCACTACAAGGAAGACATTGAGGCCCTGGAGCGTGTTCAGAGAAGGGTAACAAAACTGGTGAGGGATCTGGAGCACAAGTCTTATGAGGAGTGGCTGAAGGAGCTGGGATTGCTTATTCTGAAGGAAGAGGAGGCTCAGTGGGGACCTCATCACAGCCTACCACTTCCTGAAGGGAGGTTGTGGTGAGGGAGTGTTCGGCCTCTTCTCCCAGATAACTAATGACAGGATGAGAGGCAATGGCCTCAAGTTGCACCAGGAAAGATTTAGATTGGATATGAAGAAAAACTCTCTGAAAGAGTGGTCATATGCTGGAATGGCCTGCCTAGGGAAGTGGTGGACTCTCTGTCCCTAGAGCTGTTCAAGAAATGTCTGGATGAGGTGCTAAGGGATATAATTTAGTAGCTTATTGGGTAGGGGTGGTGATAGGAGGATGGTTGGGCTAGATGATCTGGGTCCTTTCCAGCCTAGTGTTTCTATGAATCTATGAACTCTGCTGGGTAAAGAACTGGTCAGGCTAAGAGAGTGGTGTTCAAGGGAGTAAATTCCACCTGGCAACTGGTCAGTAGTAATATTCCCCAGGGATCAGTTCTGAGGCCAGCCCAATTTAATATCTTTATTGATGATCTAGACAAATCTGAATGTAACCTCACCAAGCTGGGAGGAAGTTTTAATCTGTCTGGGAGTAGGGAGGCCCTTCAAAGGGATCAGGCAGGCTGGATAGCTGAACTGAGGTCAATGGGATAAAGTTAAACAAGACAAAGTGCCAGGTCCTTCACTTTGGCCACAACAACCCCTGGCAACACTACGGCCTTGGAACAGAGTGGAACTGTTTAGTATGGAGAAGAGGAGGCTCAAGGGAAGCCTTATCAGAAAGGAAGTTATGGGCAAGGTGGGTATTGACGTCTTATCCTGTATAACTAGCAATAGGACTAGAGGCAGTGGTCTCAAGTTGCACCAGGGGAGATTCAGATTGGATGTTTGGAAAGAGTTCCTTCTCTGAAAGAGTGGTCAGGTGCTGAAACAGTTTGCCCAGGGAACTGGTTGAGATATATCACTGGAGGTGTTCAAGAAACATGTCAGTATCGTACTAAGGGACATGGTTTAGTGGGAAATATTGGTGTTAGGTATATGGCTGGACTAGATGATCTTAGAGGTCTTTTCCAACCTTGGAAATTCTATGATTTCGTGATTCAATGAAAGTTTCACATTCTCATTGGAATGCCAGAATTTTATTCTGGTCTCTGCTGCTAAACCTTCTTGGTCTATGCAATGCCATTTCAGCTCCACGTCTCCCCCTGTTCTCCTTCTCCCCCCTTGTCTTTCTTCTGTTTGGATTCATGGTGAAGGTTGCTCAGTGACAGACAGGATCCAGCTGAGACATCTATTCAGATAGTATTCTCCATTTGTAGTCCTAAACGGTTGAAATAGAACTTACTCTTGTGTTAAAAAATCTCAGTTTGATGGTGCTTTTTATAGACAGTTCTTCAGATCCAGTGCAGTTGATAAAGTCAGTGTTTTAAGCTGCTTTCCCCAGATAGCGTTAGAAAGTCAATTATATTGGCCCACAATGTCAAAGGCACATGGTGCTATGACAGTAGAGGTTGAACCTTCCCACCATGTTCTGTTACGGTCTGCTCCCTTGTGACAGATGGCAGTAGAGGAGCAGTCTGACGGAATGGCATCTGACATGGAAGTGCATATGAAGCAAAGGTGTGTAAACAAATTCCTCCATGTGGAAAAAACTGCATTCATCAGTGCTTGCTGAATGTTTATGGAGACCAATGGTGAATGTGAGCACAGGAAGGTGGCGGGTGGTGAAACACTGTGAAAGACTGGGTCACCTCTACAGATGCAGATGTGATGCTAATGGTGGTGATTGTGTGGAAAAATGGTATTTTGTATCTGAGAACTTTCTCTGTTAAATAGTTGTCACGGTGTTATCCGCGACAGTAACCCAAGGGAAACCGAGAAGGGAGAGAGAAAGGGAAGAGAGAAAAAACCTGCCCCGTCAGTGGCCACGCGGCCGCCCCAGCAGAGCCGTGCGCTCTGGGGGGAGGGGGAGACAGAGGGAATAGATGGGTCTGTAAAAAAACAACGGCATGATCTGAGAAGGAACGGTAACTTTACTAAATCTAATAAAATTGAACAATTGAGAGAGAGAGAGAGACAAAGTTTCCAAACCAGAAGCTGGGAGCTTACGTTAGGGAGGAGCTGCAGGGGAAGCACACGTGCTCAATTTTTTCACTACTAAATCTAATAAAATTGAACAATTGAGAGAGAGAGAGACAAAGTTTTCAAACCAGAAGCTGGGAGCTTACGTTAGGGAGGAACTGCAGGGGAAGCACACGTGCTCAATTTTTTCACAGCAGCCGAGAGCGCGCCCAGAGCCGAGCGGGGCCTGGCGGCCGGGGCCCTGCTCCAACCCTCTGCTGCTCCCACAGCATTAACTCCCTAACTGCCTGCGTGATGTTCTCATGTGGAATACCGGCATCAAAACCACAAGACCACAACAATAGTGGTTTTTGGTTCTTTGTATCTGTTGTAATTTCCCTTGAAATAAACAGGAGGTGTTACTTCCAGAGTGACCTACATTAATAAGCTGAAAAAGAATATGATTCATTTTTGCTATTCCTCTCTTTTGATTAAAAACAAATGAGCAAACAAGCAAACAAACAAACACACAGTATTTTTAAAGGCTTTATTACAAGATGATGAAAAGGGGACATTTCCATAGCAATCACCTTGTTTTGAGGAGGATTTTTTTCCATTCAACCCCTATCATAAATGTTATTGTCTATATTCAAGTAGAACCAGCAATTAAACAAACAGTTAAGGCATTAGCTAGTGCTTTACTAATTTCACACAGAATCACATGGAAGGGACTTCAAGAGACCGAGCCTTAACCCCCCTCCTAAAGTGGGTACCCTACCAGAGGTCACACAGGTAGGCACCTGGACAGGTCTTGAAAATGACTCCACAGCCTCTCTGGGCAACCTTCACCCTTACTGTAAGGAAGTTCTTCCACATCTGAGTTATGGAACTTCATGTGTTCAAGTTTAAGGCCATTATTCCTGGTCCTATCACCACACACCACCAAGAAGAGTCAGACCTTGTCTATTCACCTCTCGCCTCCCTTCAAATATTTATAAACATTAATTAGATCCCTCCTCAGTCTTCCCCAGTCTTAATAGACCCACGATACTCAATCTTTCCTCTTAAGAGAGTTGCTTCAGCCCCTTTATCATCTTTGTGGCCCTCTGCTGGACATCTTCTACTGGATCCCTGTCTTTTTTGAACTGGGGAGGCCAGAGCTAGACACAATATCTTAAACATGGCCTCACCATGGCAGAGCAGAGGAGGACAACCTCCTTTGATCTGCTGGCTACAGTCTTTTTAATGCACCCCAGGATATCTTTGGCCTTCTTTGCCACAGGGGCACACTGTTGGCTCATGGCCAACCTGTTGTCCACCAGAACCCTCAGGTCCTTCTCCACAGAGCTCATCTCCTGGAGGTCATCCCCTAACCTGTACTTAAACATGCGGTTATTCCTCTTCATATGAATTAATGGCATTAAAGACTGAAGAAAAGAAGGCATTCAGAATCTCTGTCTTCTCAGCATCACCTGTTACCAAGGTACCCATGTCATTTAGTAGGGGATCCATATTTTTCCTAGTCTTCCTTTTATTGCTGATATACTTAATAAAAGCCTTTTCTGTTATTGTTTACCACCTTTGCCCAAGAGTGCCTTAGCCTTCCTCATTTCATCCCTACAGGCCCTGGCAATATTCCTGTTTTCTTCTCAGGTGAACAGGCCATTTTTCCGTATTTTGTGGACCTTCTTTCCTCTTAGTTTATCCAGGAGTTTCTTTCTCACCAGCATAGACCTCTGATCTCATTAAATTGATGGATGTTTTTCTGTTGTGGATGTGCACCTTTGAGATTTAAAGGAATGAATGATAGCCCTGCAATAGGTTCTTTCTAGCAGAATGTTTTATACTGCATACATTGCTGCAGTTGATTATCCTACTTGCAGTATAACAAGGCTGTACATCCTGGATGTCCAACCTTTTGACTTGCCTGGTCTGAACTGAGTGAAGAGGAGTTGTCCTGAAGACATGATCAATTTATTGAGTCAAATATCTGATTGCAACTCGGCACATTCCATTTGAAAAGTTGCAGATTATGCATTTATGTTGACTAAAAATGGAGTTGCAAATATAGAAAAAAACCTGATTTTTTTTTTTTACATTCTTGAAATCTATTGCCAAATTTCTTTATTAAACTGGAAAGCAAGGTTGCATATCATTGATGTACAAAGGACTGTGTTTAGACAATGTACCAAGATGCATAAAATTATTTGTCGTAACTTGAGCTTGCCATAATTTAAGTTTGATTTTGAACATCATTATGTTTTGAAGCATAGCACAGATAAGTTTGTTTTCGTTTTGAAGACACTTGTTTAACCCATATAAATGAGAGGTCAATTCCACCAAAAGTGCTAAATATGCGAGAAGCTTTTCATCTTCATGTTCTGACAGAAATTTTCCTTTTGAATGACTTGATTACATTCATAAAATCTTCTTAGCATTTTACCCCAACTTATCCACCTTACTTCGGAAAAGTTAATTATGTCCTCACAATCAACATTCATAGTTTTATGGAACTTCTGGAATTAGTAATGTTTCTGTTCATTTTTCTTTATGAAATTCATATATTTGGTGGTAATTTGCATGGCACTGTCCATTTTTAAAACTTTAGCACATAATTTCATGATTTACAATTGTAGTGAGCTCAAATGTGAGCTATCAGCTACCAGCAGCAATTGCATTGTTTTCTATTAATTTTAAGTCCTTCTTTTTTTATCAGTTGTTGCCACTGTGCCATCAATAGCTGCACCAGATATGTTCACACAGGTTGAAGAAAATAACTGTAATGTAGTTTTTACTGCTACATACAACTCAAGAGATTTAATTGTATCTTTTAATGGCACCAAAGAAGCCGTTTCTTCAGTGATGTTATATTTGTTATCAACATCTCCAATAGAAGTGACAAATAGAGTCATATCTGTAGCAGCAATACTTGTATCTACTACTAAAGCATAACATTTGAAATTAGCAGCTTTCCTCTCCAAACTTCTTCTGATAGATTTTCCCGTTTTTTTAGTTTGTCTGGCTATAGTCTGGTGAGTCAAACTGATTTTCCAAAAATTCATTTTTTTTTAATAGGACATGTAACATCTGCCATGTTTCCCATGCTTTGCTTAATAATGTAATAATGTATTGCTCTGTTGCAGTCAAATTTGCTACCATGTAATTAGCTTTTATGAGTTCTTCTTAGTTACAACTTAAAAGAAAAAAACCTGTTCAGAAGACAGACTTCTTCTGGTACCACTATTTTGTCTTTACAAAAAATTTTCTGAAATGCGCCCAATTTGGCAGCATGTTTTGGCGTATGATGTCTTTTCAAGTTACGATCTTTGAAAAATGACACCGTTTCCTTACAAATTAAGCATAGAGCTATATTATTTGTCACAGCAAGAAAGTACTTCTCTGCCCATCTTTTGTGAAACGCTCTTCATGATTTTTTTTTTCTTGAGTTCTGTCCTCTTGTGAGACAGTGTAGGCAGGTTGAAATAGTAATATTGGCAGTCATTACTCTTTACTAATGAATTGGTAAAATTGCATGTAATGTGTAATACATGCAAGTTTTGATGTGACTGAGGGTGTATGACTGGTGCAAGGGGGTGGAGTTAGCACTGCACTGCACCCTCCCCATGTCCTGCTCTCAGCTGAAACAACCTTAACCAGTGTTTGGTTGTTGCTGAGAGATGACTGTGTCTGGGGTGGCTTGGGCTGCTCAGTGGCATAGGAGTAACCACCATGATGGTGCAGGGCAGAGGGCGGTCACAGGGCAAGCTGTGCTGGTCTGCAGGTTAGACACACCTGCTGTACATTTTTATACATAACATTTCTAGAAGCTGGCCTACAGGAGAAATTAGGCTGATTAATTAATCAGTTACTGAAAGGCTTCTGAAATAATGGAAGTTGATTGCTTCAACTTGTCACTAGGACTTGCCACAGCGTTCATTGTTATAGTCCTACATTTCTGAACTTCTTGTCTTCCTCTGTGTCTAGAAGTATCCCTAAACCATTGCAAAGAAATTTTCTGAAGTGAGCTAGGTTTCAAATAAAAAAATGTTCCTGAGCAAATATACTGCTGTTTGCATGCTGCTTGTGTATCAGCATGCAATTGCTTACAATTTCATGCATTGGCAAAACCTGAGCAATGGTATGTGTGTATTTTTATAATACAGTGTAGGTTCTCAGCACAAACACACTGCTTGTATACATTAGCCATTTTTGTTCTTTGATTTTAGAATGATAGAATCCTTTGACTTGGCACTAGACGACCTCTGAGGTCCCTTCCAACCTAAGCCATTCTACGATTCTGTGAATTTAGATCCTTAAAGGGATACCAAATCTTACTCTGGGCAGATGAAATTGTTTTAGGGTTTCCAATACAGTAGTCAGATAGTGCTCTTTCTATAGTCTAGTTGTAGTAGTACAGTGTAACTGGTATTGTTTCATATGCAGAAAAATTCAGTCTTCTCTGATTTTAGGAAAAAAAAAAAAGGGTGATTCCTATCTTGTACTTGGGAACTATCTGATACAGAATCTAGTTGAGCAGAATTAATATGCAGTATTAAAACTTCCTCCTAGATATGTTTAACAGTAGATTAAAACCTGCAGCATGACAAAGGAACACTGACAATGTTGCAAATTGAAGATGGCAAGCTTTAAATTCACTTTTCTTCCCAAAATTTCTTTGTCATTTTTAACTAGTCCAGGATAATAATAACAATATAAATGATAAAATTTGACAGAATTTTTCTGAGTCTGTTGTACATATGTAGTATAGCTCTTCTGAATAGTCCCAGCAAGATTTCAGGACTGTCAACTCCATGCAACATCTGATTGACTTCCCTAGTTGTTAACAGATAGAACAACCATCAAAGCCAATTGGAAGAGAATGCTGGCAGGCCGTTGTAACATAGATACGCCAAACTTAAGGTAAGTTTCTTTAATAAGCCATTTTAAAAATCAGGGCAACAATTAGTGTTAACTTATTAAAAAGAGGAAAATGAGAGTAAAACGTGCAATCAAAACGTGTGTTCATAACTCCCACAGGGTCTCATGTGGACTCCTTGCTTGCAATAAGTGCAGGATTTTGTGTTTCTGCTGCCCAGTGCTCTTCAGTCCTTCGCAGTCTTTGTCTCCGTCTGTCTTATTCCAAGACTGGACAGGTTCTGGGGGGAAAATAAATTAATTATGAATGGCTTGGGAATATCCAAAACAAGTGGTTTAACCACAGAAGGATAAAAGTAAGAAAAAAAAGGAAGAAAATCTCTGTATCATTTTAACATTTTTACTTAAGCGTAGGAAGAAATTACTCCTAGGATAAGGCACTTGAGAAAACTCTGGATAAAATTTTATATTTGCCTGAATTAGTGACTCATGCTTTATACACCAGTATAACATGATAGATGGTCATCAACTTTGCAGACATTATCAGTGTGAAGTTTGCTTTGGCAACTAAGTACAACCCAATTACATAAAACAAATTGTAATATTCTCATTCAGTCCCACTCAAGTATTTTCAATGGCTTATTTCAAAGGATAAGTAAAGAGTTCGGCAGCAGCATATTTGACCTAGATTGAACTTAAATTCATTACAGACTACTTTTTGAACATCTGTTTATAAATCTGAAGTTGGCTTTCAAATTCCAGCTAACTATATTTTGTAGTTGGTCTGTCATTAATTAACATTTTCAAATTAAATGTTTGGATCTTTTTAATCTTCTGCCCTAGCACTGGTGTCATTTAACCAGTGAATTGTATCTTTTAAACTGTAAGTGATACTTTTTTCTCACTGGTGTGATGGTTTTAACAGCAAGAGAGGACCACTTATACATTTGTTAAAGCATTTAGCTGAAAGATGAGTTGGCTTTTGAGGAAGGAGAAATATTTAAAATATCTTTTGTAATTTAAAAGAATTGCTCATCATTTTGGGACCTCAGAGCCTGCTGTAAGACTACTTTTGATATGCTGTGCATACCTCCTGGCTGACTCTTGAGTAGTGGGAAGAATAATGCTGCTACCTGCTTCTTCTGGTCGTGCAGAGTCTGGTTGGAGCCTTGTAACCAGCAGTGTCCCCCAGAGGTCCATGCTGGGTCCAGTCTTGTTCAACATCTTCATCAATGACCTTGATGAGGGGATAGTGGCCGCCCTCAGCAAGTTTGCTGATGATATGAAGTTGGGAGGATTGACTGACACACCTGAAGGCTGTGCTGCCATTCAGCAAGACTTGGACAGGCTGGAGAGCTGGGCAGTAAGAAAACAGAAGAGGTTTAACAAAAGCAAGTGTAGAGTCTTGCACCTAGGGAGGAATAATTGCAAGCACCAGTACAGGCTGGGGGATGACCTGCTGGAGGGAAGCTCTGCAGAGAGGGACCTGGGTGTCCCGGTGGACAACAGGTTCACCATAAGCCAGCAGTGTTTCCTTGTGGCCAAGAGGGCCAATGGCATTCTGGGATGCATTAAAACGAGCGTGGCCAACACGTCAAGGGGATGATCCTCCCACTCTACTCTGCCCTGGTGAGGCCTCATCTGGAGTGCTGTATCCAGTTCTGGGCTCCCCAGTATAAAAAAGACAGGGATCTTTTGGAAAGAGTCCAGTGCATGGTCACAAAGATGGTGAAAGACCTGGAGGATCTCCCCTATGATGAAAGGCTTCAGCCTTGAGAAAAGAATACTGAGAGGGGACCTGATCCAGGTTTATAAATATCTGAGGTGTGGGGGACAAAGTGGCGAGGCCAGACTCTTTTCAGCAGTGTGTGGAGACAGGACAAGGGGAAACAGCCAGAAGCTGCAGCACAGGAGGTTCCGCACAAATGTGCTCAGGAACTTCTTTACGCTGAGGGTGATGGAGCCTTGGAACAGGCTGCCCCAGGAGGTTGTGGAATCTCCTTCTTATTCAAGACCCACCTGGATGCCTACCTGTGCGACCTGGTGTAGGGAACCTGCTTTGGCAGGGGGGTTGGACTCAATGATCTATTGAGGTCCCTTCCAACCCCTACAATTCTGTGATTCTGTGATTCTTCTTCACCTGTCCTGTAGCTGAAAAATGTTTGTTGTCCATCTGTCTGTACTAAGACTTGCTAGTTGTCCTTCATCATCTAAAATGCATTTCGGTTTTGGCTTCTTGTGGAATTTGCAGCTTTTGTATCTTGCAGATATTTTCTCATCTGGTTTCCTCATTGCTGCCAAATCTGGGTACTCTTCCAATATCCATATGAAAACCATTTGCTTTTGAATACATCATTCATGCTCATAAGGGAATGTGAGAATTTCCACCTTGAGCCATGAGTGTATCTAATGTGATTCATATGATGGGAATACTTTTCATTGCATCCTGATGGGTTCCTGTGGAAGTAGTTGCTATTTAGCCACATTTGTTTGGATGTGAATGTGAGATAAGGAGCAAAGCAGTCATGATGAAAGATTTTTCTCATCATTGGGTACATTTCAGAAATGCAGGAGAGGTAAAAAGAATAAAGAAACTGCTTTTACACAAATGTGCCTACTCACATCTCTTCTTTTGTTTGTGATCACACAAACCAGATAGTAATTGCAGCCCTGTGAAAAACTCAGTTTTTGGACTGCCTGTTTGTTTCTGTTATATTGAATGGTGATGGGCATCATTTGTTTTATAAAATGTTTTTGTGTAGTTTATAGTCAAACTGCTAACTTTACTTGGAATCTTGTGTGGCACCAATACCATTAATTCTTTATATTTTTTCCTTGGCTATTTTTAATTCTTTTCTCACAAAAGAATCACACTGCTCCCTCACCAGTGGTGAACAAGGACTGTCTTTCTCCACCAGTTAGAAGGGTGGAGGAGCCCTATTGTCCCTAGCATGACAATTCTGTCTACTTTCTCTTCATGTCTTCTCTGCCACGAAGCTATTCCAGAAACCAGCATGCTTTGGAACTTCATCTTTGCCTCAGATAACCCTGTCATCTCCTCTTAAATTACCTCTGCACTTATCATACCTTCTTGCTGCTCAGCCCCTGCCAGTTATGTCAAATTGCACTGATGGAAAATTAGCACACATAAAGAATTACAGTAAATTGTAATTTTGTGAGATGCAGAAACTGAAGCCTGGGGCTTGCAAGAATTTTCTTTATTTCATTTGTGGAAAAATAAACAGGCAAAACCCACCAAATACTCAACTTCAATGGTGAGTGTAGTATGAAGAATAAGTTTAAATAAATATTGTTTTTTAATTTTGCCTCTGACAGAAATAACTATTACTTAATTAATTACTTAATTAATACTTAATACTTAAAGTATTGCAATGACAGATTCTGGTCCCTCTTCACCTGCAAAGTACTATACTATGGAATCTCTAAATTTAAGTGCTAATGAAAGAAAAGGATCATAGCATAGACTACAAAAGATGAAATTATCAATATATATAAAGAAAATAGAACTGAAATTTTTAAGGGTAATTCAAATATTGATGTACTTCTGTTAGAAATACAGTTCTTGATTATAGCTTTACCAAGTGCTTGCTCAATTGTGCTGGCTGTAAGTATGCATTCGTATTATAGTTATGAATGTGCGTAAGTACCGAAGCTGTTTTTATAGATTTGGATCTTAATATTCTGTACATTGCGAAGGACATCTTTTGACTGCTCTATTAACTTATATAGAGAGGTAGAATGATCTATGCAGCCAGAAAGACAGTTCCACTGGATGGTAACACCTTCTTTCTATCAAAGAGTAAAGCTGAAGTTTAGCGGGAACAAGTTTGTTTTACCTTCAGAGAGAGGTCATAGAAGTTTTATTACAAAATGTCAAACTTCCTCAGAATCTGGAAAAATATGTCTTTGTATAGTATTTCTGGAAAGTTTTTTAAGCACAGGAGAAATTTTTGTTAGGTTCTAGAGTTTTACACTATTCTTTGATTCCTGTTAAATTTCGTAACATGATATTCTTTGTAAGAGACACTTTTTGACATTATTGTGGTAAAATAGTGTTGATTGAGTCTGTGTATAAGCTGCCAAAGAGGAGTCACCTACTAAAGAATAAAAGTAGTTTAGAGGACGTGAGAAAAAGATCTTATGGGAAGCCTTTTTTTCTTTTTTTTCTTTTTTTCCATAAGTATCCTATCCCTAAACTTCTAGAAGGCCCCTGATTGCTTTAGAACAGGAAAAAATATATATCTCTTCAGAAGTTAAATGAAAAAGTGGCAACAATATAATAGTAATCTGTTTATTATTAACTATATAAATAATAAATTTGACAACTACAAATATTTATTATATATTATTTTGAATTGTTGAAAGAAATAATCAGTATTTTTTTTCTGATCAGTATTCTTACAGTATTATCATAGAATCATAGAGTCCTCAGAGTTGGAAGGAACCTTAAAGGTCTTATAATTCAGCTTGCCTGCATTCGGGGGAATGAATCCACAGCTAAATGGGGTTGCCTAGAGCTTGGTCCAGCCTGACCTTGAAAGTCTCCAATGATGAACCACCTGTCTAGGCAACCTTTTTCAGTGCCTCACCATACTCACTTTAAAGGACTTTTTCCTTATAGCTAACCTAAATCTACACTCTTTGAGCTTGAAACCAATTCCCCATGTCCTATCACCTCGGTGTCCCTGCTAAAGAATCTGTCCCCTTCTTTCCTGTAACTTCCCTTTAGATACTGAAAGGCTTCTATCTGTTCACCTCAGAGCCTTCTCTTTTCCAGGCTGAACTGACACAGCTCTCTCAGCCTGTCCTCATCAGAGAGGTATTCCACCCCTTGGATCATTTTTGTGGCCCTCCTTTGGGCACACTCCAACAGGACTATGTCTCTTCTGCACTGTGGACATGTTATTACTACAACTTGTTTTCCTCATTATCTATTTATTTATATTTATAACAGTATATGCACAGATCTTAAATATACGTGGTTATAATTATTCAACACGAATTCAAAACACAAGTTGCAAAGCTACTTTGTTCCTTAGTACAAGTTAATCAAACAGTGTACCTATCTAACTTGTTGCTGGAGAAGTAGAGTCCATTGATTCAAGCTGTGTGGGTGATAAAATCAAAGAAGTTAAAAAAAAAAAAAAAACACAGCAATTTAATTTAATTTAATTGTATTTTATTTTATTTTAGTTTAGTTTAGTTTTTCATTTATTTTTGTATTGCAGTACCATGTTATAAAGTTTTCCCCTTATTTTAAAAAAGTTCATGCTTTTTGGCTTTTGTGGAAAATTATCATTTCTTTCTTTGTTTCCCTGTCTGTTTTCTCAGTAACTATTCCTCTTCAAGATACTCATTGTCATTGCTAATATTTTTATCTTCCCAAATACCCTGCTGTTAACTGAAAATTACAGAAGTACTGGAATAGTTGTACTATACCTACGGCCATACCTCTCAGTTATCTGCCAAATGCCTTCAGCATGTCTCTTTTTGTCTAAAATCCACACGGGCTGTGTATGTTAATAAACATTTTCCAGATGTTGCTGAATCCCATTCAAACTCTGACAGCATGATTCTTTGTTTGTCATTATGTGCACAGGATGAATTCCAGGCGAGAGTGAGTTGTAGCACAACAGAGTCAGTGCCTGGGGCAGGCAGAAGGACTCTGTAAAGATACAGACTAGTGGTCATTGCTTCCCACTGCTGGTTCTGTAAATCAGAAGCTTTGCCAGGGAAGTAGCCCTTCAACGGATGCGATAAAATCAAAATAAACAGAGGGAGGTTTTTAATTTCCCAATGATAGTTTTATTTTCCATCCAGTCTATCTTCTCCCTCTTTGTACTCTGGTATTTCTCTGTTATTGTTACTTTTGTTTTTTGGACTTTTAAAACCATTGTTCATGTTCTTCTTCAGTCTCCATTAGTGTCTTTGGAGGGAGATGAAGAACTACTGTGACAGCACTAACAAAAAGCAGCATTGCTCTGATGTTTTAAATACAAACTTTACATATAGCCACAGAAAGATACAGATATAGTGCAGATATAACACTACTGTGTGTCATCTAATTAACCCAAGTCCTTTTCTTGCACAAGAAGTTGATGTTGGCTTTTTTTTTTCCATGCAATGCCTTCTATTACTTTACTTTTTGCCTTCAATAAGACCAAAAGTGGTTGAAGTTCATTTGAATATCAGAGCTCATAGTGTGTGAAAGAACACATGTGGAGCAAAGAAGAATGAAGTGTATGTGCCCTGAGTTTACTCACCTACAAAACAATTCTGCCAATTGGACAAAGGGAATATGCTGCTTATTGCCCTGCTACCAGCAAAGGAATACCGGGGACCAAGTCTGTGTAAATGACATTTGGATTACTTGAAAAGTTTTGCAGAAATGCTCTTCCTCAGGGAGAGACCTGTGAGAGATTGTGCCTGTGTTCTGGACTGCACCAGAAAGATGCAGTTTTGTATTACTTTGTTTTCTGTACTTTCTGTACTTCTCTGGCTTTCTCTAGACCAAACACCACAGGACCAGTTTTGCTGCACAGTTTGTTTTAAATTGGTTTGACACTGAAAATAATACAGATGTGTTAGTCTTGTACTGTATGTCGCATCTTATCATTGTTGCTTTGAAATACAAATTTTGATAGTCTTATGGCCTTGCACATTAAAGAACAAGGCAGACCAATGAAAACAAAATGCATGGACCCAGATTACTGCACTCTGAAGCATCTGTAGCTATCAGGAAACAAGGATGATACTTTCTTATGGAAACCAAAAGGCAATGAAACTTGGTGTAGAACCCCTGCCTTAAGAGAGAAAAAAAGAAAAAAAAAATGACAATTTATTCCTTGTAAAAATTATGAAGCACAAACAGTGTTAAAAGAAATTGTTTAACACAGTGAAAGGAATTGTAAAGCATCTAGAAAGTATTTGAATTTCTGTTGTTTCTTGTGTTTTCACAAAAGCTTCTCAGGAAAGTGAAGTTAGCTTGACATGACAGTTAGCTTGAATTTGCTGCTTACACACATTTCTTTAATGGCATTTTCAGAGATGTTTAGCAGTGGTGCCACTTGGACTGATCCTGAGGTCTAGGAGTAGTGTAAGGAAATTTAAAAAAAAACAACTGTATCAACGCTTTTGGAAATCTCATTTTACACACACAGGAGTCGAGGCAGGATAGAAGTATAGGCATGAAATAAGTTTGTTCTCAGCTGCCACTGAGAACTACTCTAAGTAGGTGCTGGACTGAGCAAGTTTTTCTAGGTACAAGTTTACAGGCATTCTTCACATTTCCAGTGATCACCTTGAGCTAGGTTCTTGCAAATCTGCAGCAGGGGGAGTAGCTAAGACTCTTAAATGTCATTCATGTTGAGGAACATGAGCAACCATTGTAAAAAGAAATACTTCTACATGCTAAAGCACTGTACAAAAAATACCTAGTTATATAATTTGTTCATATAGATAAATATACAAATACTCTGAACTGTTTTACTATTGCTGGCAGCATGCAAATCTGTGTAAAGCTATTTCCACAGTCTTCACTCTTTTTAAATTTGTATTTGTAAGTTGATTGTTAGCTGCCTTAGAAAGATGGTTTGGTGAATATCAACTTTTGGGTTTTCATGTAAATAAATTAGGAATAAACTCACCATAAACAGTTCTGCATCTCTAGTTTTTGTGTGAGGATTTTTGTTTTGTTTTGTTTAAATCAGAATTCATATTTTTCCACTTTCTGTATATGGCTTGCTCTAAATACTTTCTCAGTCTAGAGAACAGCCAGAACAGCGCTGATGTTTGTCTGCAAGAACTAGAAATAGGGAAAAAAACTCTTGGTGGGGTAACTTTTGCTAAGGAGTCCATTTTGTCCACCAGTGTCATGTCCATAATGAGTCAGCCCATGCAGGTCTGTGTGGTACTGCATGGCTACATGTCCTTAGTTAATCCAGGCTCCATTGGGTCATACATGTGTCTCTCCATGTCAGACTCCTTCTTAAGTTCCCCTTCTTGCACCTCCTGTTGGCAAGTAAGGGAAGAGAAATAGCAAGTGATCCTAGTGTTTCAGACAGAATGGCTGCTGTTTTGGGAAGAGGGAAAGTAGGGCCTTTCTGATACTTTCACCTCTCACTGTGAGTTTGACCGTGACAAGGAAGTGCATACAAAGAAATTAATAGATAGTTCTATGGTTTGAAATGTTGCTAAATATCATGTGCCATTGTATGCATAGAGAGCTTTGCTATAATATCTTTTGTGTGCAATGAGTAACTCAGCAGAACCATGGAGGAAAAGATGTATATGAAAACGTGTGTGTATTTTTAGGAAGAGGGTGTTTTATAACCTAATGCTTCACTGCAGTAAACAGTATATTAAATGTGATCAGTAATTTTTTCCAACAAATGTCTTCAACAATTGCATTTTACTTCACAATGAATTGAGAGATCTGTGACAATACAAAACAAAATAAAAATTAAAATCCTTGATTAGAAATACTCTCTGAATTATCCTACTTTTGTAAAGTCCTACATGAGGTGTTGGATGTGCATTGATTAAAAATGAACAAAAAATCACTTAAAAATTTTACTTTTGTAACTCTTATTTGTTTTGGGTGGTTCTAGTCTGAGAAAAACGTGAACTCCTTGATTTCTGTGGAGATTAAGAAAAATGTGTAACAATGTTAAACCAGAAAGAACCAATAGGCATTTGGATTTAGAAAAAAAAATTAATCTGCAAAATAAGAACAAATAATGAGCAGATTCTTTCCACTTGATCTCTTTAGTCATGAATTCCTTTGTCTTAATCTGTAAGTTCATCAGTTATCAAACTGAGCACTCTGAGTAGTTCATTATTCTCAGATCACTAAAATAAGTCTTTTAAATTGGATGCCTGAGTCCTGTGTGAGGAGTTTGTTAAAATAAGAGAAGAAAATAATAATAATAATATCATATTTTCCTTTGCAACTACCCAACAAGTTATAGTTAAACTGACGTTTCTTTCTTTAAAAAAAATCAATGGAGAAATAAATAATGTCATAAGAATTGCAAACAAGAAAGCAGGGGCTAAGTTACAAACCTCACATGAGTGCCTCTGTTTTTGTTTGTTTGTTAGTTTGTTTGTTTAATATGATGTCATTATTTAGGTAAACATATGTACAGATATAGGATTAAATAGCTATGATTCAGGTCCATAAATACCTTAGAATTTACATAGTTTTACTGATGAGAGATAACCGTTTTAAGTGGTTACTTCACTGGGTATGGTCAAGATGTTTGGCTATTCTGATCAGACTGTACCTTTTTAAACTAGTATCACAAAGGTTGTGTACTATGTTTTATGAATTACCCTGCTTTAGCCTGTTGATAAATTGAGAAATGTATCTGTATTTTTTTTTCCCAGCTTCAGCTGAAGCCTGTTAACAACAGGGAAGTAATCTATATGAACATTTTGTGATGTCCATAACATAAGAGTAGAAAACATGGAGAAGATCAAAAGATGGTAATGAAAACTTAAGACTATAGTTGCCTGCTTATGAATTGTTGATTTAAGAACTGGCAGGATTAAAGACATATGGGTTGCTGGGGTTTTGGTTTTGTTTTTTTTTTTTTTTGCCCCATGTGAATGGAACATGGTTACCAGTCATAAAAAGCAGTATGGTTTAGTTTCCCATACATTCTTAGGTATGGATGTGTAGTATATTCTATTCCTTTGTTTGGTACTCACATAAAATCATAGAATGGTTTGAGTTTAAAGAGACTTTTAAGATCATCTAGTTCCAACCTCCCTTCTGTAGGCAGGAACACCTCTCACTGTGCAAGGTTGCTCAAAGCCTCATCTAGCCTGGCCTTGAACACCACCAGGGAGGGGCATCCACAGTCCCACTGGGCAACCTGCTCCAAGCTTATAGATTCATAGATTCATAGATTCGTAGATACATTAGTTGGAAAGGACCTACAAGATCATCTAGTCCAACCATCCTCCTATCACCATCCCTACCCACTAAGCTACTAAATCAAATCCCTTAGCACCTCATCTAAACACTTCTTGAACAGCGCTAGGGATGGTGCCTCAACCACCTCCCTAGGCAGGCCATTCCAGTGCCGGACCACTCTTTCAGAGAAAAACTTTTTCCTCAAATCTAATCTAAATCTTCCCCAGCACAACTTGTGGCCGTTCCCTCTCGTCCTGTCATTAGTTATCTGGGAGAAGAGGCTGACCCCCTCCTCACCACAACTCCCCTTCAGGAAGTGGTAGAGTGAGATAAGGTCTCCTCTGAGCCTCCTTTTCTCCAGACTAAACAACCCCAGCTCCAATGGCAATCACTGGGCAATCATTCCTACTCATTCCACCTTATGGAGGAAGAGGAAAAAGTAGTGATTTAGTCCATATAATTTCTGGAAAGAAAATGTATCAAGAAACAGACTCAATTGGGCTGCTTGCAACCCTTAGCTCAGTTTGCAGTTGAGCCTAAGGATTCTACCTTGCTGGGGTTTATCAGGGAGAAATAATCTTTTTGAAGCACCTGCTGGTTAAAAAAAATAATCAAAAACCTTTGAGTAATGGTGCTGCAAAAGCAGGTGTTGACTTTTAAAGTGTTATAGAGAATGGAAAATACAGTATCATGGAACCAGAAAATATCTCAGACTGGACAGGATGTTGTAGATCATTCAGTTCCATCCCCCTGCCATGGGCAGGATTGCTACCCACCAGATCAGGCTGACAAGGGCTCCATCTAACCTGGCCTTTAGTGCCTTCAGGAATAGGGCATCCAAAGCTTTTCTGGGCAACTTGTTCCAGTTCCTCACCACTATCCGAGTGAAGAATTTATTCCTAACATCAAACCTAAGTCTTCTCTCTTTTGGTTTAAAAACATTACACCTTGTCCTATCACTGTTCTCAAGAATTCCCATTTGTAGTTCTTGCTGTTTCCTGAAAGCAGTACAGCACCCCTAGTTATGAAACTAATGACTTGGATTTCTTCAACTGCAATGTGAAAAACCATAAGAAATGTTGCGACTGTGTTCTTTGATTATATAATGGGATTTTTAATACCTGTCTAACGTTTAATGTTCCTTTTTCTCACACATTTTAAAAATAAAATCATTATGGGAAAGCATTCCTTTTTTGACTACTGACTCAAGTAATTTATTCACAAGTAAATTTGAAGTCTGGAGTGATGTCTGAACTCCAGACAGTCTCAGCAGTGCTTTTCTCCAGCCTGTTCCTCTGGTTACCCACACACTTGTCTGTCCTATAGAAGACCTCTGACATCTCTTTGGTTTATTCTAGTGTACAGGGCCTGGCTAGGATGGAGTTGATTTTCCTCAGAGCATTCCCAGACAAGTGCTGTGTTTTGTATTTGTGGCTAGACAGTGTTGATAACACACCAATGTTTTGACTCTTGCTGATCAGTGCTTGCAGTGTCAAGGCTACCTCTTCAATTTGTAGCCCCCCCCAAAATGCTAGCAGTCTAGTGTGGATATGGACAAGAAGCTGAGAGGAGATGCAGCCAGGACAACCAGCCCAAGCTAGCGGGAGGGCTATTCCATGCCATATGATGTCATTCTCAACAATAAAAGACAAGAAAAATGAGGGAGGATGCAGGAACATGCATGGTGACGGTATTTGTCACGAGGCCTGAGTGACTGCTATATGTACTGAGGCTTTCCTTCCCAAGAAGCGGCTGGATGTCTGTCTGCTGATGGAAAGTATTGAATAATATTTTTTTTCTTTGTTTTTGTGCACAGCTTTTTCTTACTTTTTCAACCTGTCATTTCCTCTTTTCCATACTTCTTTCTGCACCTGTGCTGTTAAGGTAGAGGAGTGAGAGGATAGCTGGTTGGACATCTGGCCACCCACATCTAAGCATTGAAAACTCTGCCAACCACAGTCTGCCAACATTCATTCATATCTGCTTATGCAGACTTGTGTATTTAATGTTGCTTGAGGAGCTAATCATATCAGAAAAAAAAAATTCTGTTGCTATTTCTCTGGTTACTGACTTTTAACTCTTCTCTCTTGGCACAGTGTAGTCTCTGCAGTATTGTGGAAGTGGAAGTGGCTTTATTTTGTGTCCTCAGCTTGCAGTCTATCTCACTATTACTTAAAAGCAAATTTATTTGTTGTCAAATGAATTCAACAAAGAGTCAAGCTGAGTATGGATTCCAATAATAGTGAAAACAACTATGGCTGCCTGTAAGATGTATTGATTTATATACTATTCACAATAACACTGGGCATTTCAAATCTTTATTCAATGGAAATCACACCAGAATACTAGGGAAACTGGCATTAAATTCAGTGAAGAGGAATAACTGAACTTCTGTGTGAAGGGAGTTTGAAAAATGGCAGAAGCTACTTATATAGTCAGGTTTTGTTTATAAAAAAAGACTTTTGTACTTGGGAATTTAATTTCAGTGAAAGTCAGCAGGATTAAGTCTTCAAAAAATTACATCATCAGTTTTGAGCATTTTACTCTTAACTAACACAGTACATTCTCTCCATCAACCCAATGGGAGTATTGCTTTATTTTGTAGAGTTGTGGAGGATATATCCGTGTATTTTTTGCCCCTTAGATAAAGGTGCTTCAGCTCAGAGCAGAAGGCACATATATTTGTCTTTTCTATCCCTTTGTCCATGTATAATTCTTTTTAACACTTACAGACATATGTACTCACCAGTACGTTGGTATGTCAGTATTGTTTCCTGTGACTTCACATCAGACCTTAGTCAGTAGCCAACTTGAGATGCCAAACCATGCCAACACAGCAGCCACCTCTTTATGAAACTGTGGTTAAGATGTAATTTTCTGGAAATCAGGTTTGACAAGAATGCTCAAGGCATGGACTAGAGTTGTCTTTGTGAAACCTGAGCCATTAAAGTGACCTTAATCCTCCTTAATCCTACTGCCCTGGTTTTGCTTAGGTGTGCTCACTTTGATTAGAAGGAATGAGCACCTAATAAAATTAGGAGAAGAATATTGAAAGCTTTGAGAAGAATGGAAGCATGTAGAGACAATATAAATTTTAAATAATTGTGGCTGTTGTTTTAATTTTCCCAGAGGTTGCCTCTGGGTTGAAGGGATAAGTATGGAAGGACAAGTTAAAAGCTTTGTTTGGGTCATAATATAATAAAATTTCAGCTTTTAAGAAACCTAAATAGTCTGTGTCATGAAGAATCTTGTTAGTGGCTTCCTCTGAAAACCAGTTTAAATAAGATTTTTAAAAAGAATGGCAGTCATTTTGTTATTGCTATATGTCTTTTCTGACTATACATTTCATAGAAAAAGACTAGCTGAAAAAACTGAAGAAGGTATTTCCAGAAAAGTCATGGAGATCATGCAGATGGACTCTGAAATAGTAATGTCTTCTAATTCCATATATTCTGAGTTGAGAAAATGCAGCATATTCCACATATGTAAGCACAACTTTATAATAGTTAAGAAATCTCTGATCCTTATGCTTTATTGACATACCTTTCTGAGTTTCTAACTTACAGATTTAAAAAAAAAACAGTATTAACATGATATTTGAGTTGATTGTCATGAAGGTGAAACAACCAGAGACCAGTGCAGTAACTTTTAAAATGATTAAATTAACATGCATCGAAAATGTATTTTTTTCTTTCAAAGTGCTTTTTTCAGATAGAAGAAAGTTTCCTGCTGTGTGCGGAACAAGAGTTGCATAATGCTTTGAGATACTGCCATTGCAGAAATTCAGATTTTGATTGTGTCTGATAGACATGCTTGAAATGTATATATCAGTTAACAAGATTATTGCTTAAAAAGACAATTGTATTTTTACTGAAAACTTTTTCTGACATTGTAAAATGCATTGGTATTTAATGAAGCATGAAACTTTTAAATGAGCCGTGAAAGCAACAGTTAAACTAATTAGCTGAGTACAAAGCTTCTTAGAATACATACGTTATGTAGGCTTGTTATTTCTGCCTAGTTAAACCGGCAACTAGGATAAAGTTCTCACATTATCATTTAAGAGAAACAACATTAAACAGTATTATGTTTTTAGTACAAGGGAAGATAGAAAATTGCTTCTTTATACTGCTCAAAAACTCAGGGACAAGGCAATTTTTGAAGTGTAGTTTAGTTATCCTTGAACAATTGACCTATTCTGGGAAACAAAAGCAAACCGAATATTATTGCAAGTCACTTATGTTCCTACTTACATACTTCCAGAGCCAGTTTCTGCAGTTCTTCCTATGCTATTTGCCACCTGTTTTTATTTAGTATCACTGTTCAGCTGGTTACCATTTCTTCTTCCTTTTTTTTTTCCTCCTACTTGTGTGTTTCATTTTCATGAAGAGAATTCTCTCTCAACTTTCCTGAGAAGTAGTGGTCAGATAACTTGGTCCATCTGTAAAGCTCTAGAAAGAGTTCTTCACATGGGATTGCACTTTCACATTTGACAGAGCCTTTACTGCATGTTTTAGGGTTTTTTTTTGTTTGTTTTGTTTTTGTTTTTGTTTTCTGAGAAGATGTTTTGCATTGGATGTTGGAATGAAATGGCATTGACGTGTTATGGTTCTAACAGTGAGAACTGGCCCATGATAGAGGTAGGAGGAGTCATCCTTGCTCCTGTATGCTCTGGTAAGGACTTCTTTGCAGTTGGTGGCAGGCCTTCCTAGAGCTAGGCTATAAGAATTCACTGGAGTTAAGGAAGACTAAGCCAGCTGAGTGTGTCCCTTTACCCTTCGTGCTCTGCTGGTGCCCTGTGTCTCAGTGGTAGAAGAGAGAAGGGACTTGGAGGAAGGATGGGCACTACCTCTGTTCCTGGCTTCACTCACTATCCATACAAAGTTGCCTCCATGTGAGGCAGTGTTTGAACACTATGATTAGCCTGGTTAACAATAGTGGCAAGTCAAAAGGTATGTTGTGGACAGGGGGGATGTTGTCATGATGCATTCCTTCACAAATCTTTTCAGTAGTGTTCTTCACATGCTCACGTTTACTGACAGCAGAGTTTGTACCTAACATTTTCTAAAATACGAAGAATGGGTAGAAAATATCTAATTTGAGCATCATTTAATTAATTGGGGGAAGAATTTTAGGAATAGAATGTAAAAATGATAAGTAAGTATTTCTGATAGGAAGGAATAACATAGAGCAGCTTACTGAAAGTTGAACAATTATAAGAAGGAAGTTTTTAGAGGATCTGGAGAAATGTTTTTCTGTGTTGTTTCTTTACTTGTCAGTTCTTCACAAGGGAGGTATATTTCCCTTCCAATTTTGTGCAGATTTTACAGAAGTTGAAATTAAATTAATTCTTTCCAAAAGTCTCTTATCCAGGTGATGATTGTCCAATCCTGCATTGTAGTGTCTTTGTGGTGATTCCTTACTACATGATAATGCTTCGTTGCTGTCAGGTGATATCAGTGAAGACGTATTCCAAAACCACTGCTGAAATCAGTCAGCTTTAATTTTCAGTTAAGCACAACTTTGCCTAATTGGCGAAGTATTTCTTTACAGATTTTATCTGGAGTCATACCATACATAATGTATCAGGAAGTTTTAACAATAGTTTTTTTTTTCATGTGTGTTTGTCTCTTAAATAGTGCCACTTGCAGTTCATTTGAAAGAAGCCCACAGTCTGTGTTCTCTTGCATATACAGACATATGGTCTGTGTTCCTTTAGGTTAGATTCAAAGAGTGTTTTTAAAACGGGATTGAAAATAGATGGTGTTGTCTCTAATTCCATTGCAATTCTCTTCTATGTATTAATTTTTCAGAAAGTCAGACTACATGGTCAGACTGAGTTTAGCAGGTAGAAACTTACTAAAACTAATATGAGTAAAACTCACTATAGAGAAGTAGCATCGTAGACCAAAGATGCAGAACAGCGTTTTCTTCAGTAGAAGAACAGATACTTTATACAGTCTCAACATTGACAACAGCAGAAACATATGAATATATGAAATCCTTTAAGGAAAAGAGAGATAGGACAAAATAATCTACTTATAACAAATAAGGAGTTACCCATTACAACTAGGCATTTATATTTTAATCCAGTTAAACATTCATTGGTTTATGCAGTAGTTAACTGATAACTTCCTACACTTTATGCAAAATAGGAAAACAAAACGGCATTCAAGATAGCTTTTCAATAAATGGGAGGCTTTCCTCTTATAAACAAAACTGATTCCATTTATTATGAGATATTGTAGAAATCTTTAATTGAAAATTTTTGTTCTTTGTTTTGTTTTGTGTTTTCACCTGAAACTTTCCTGAACCTAGCTGTTTCATAATGTATTCTCAGTTTAGCCATTAAGAGACCACTGTTTTCATTTGATTGAATTCCATGGTTAAATTGTTCCATAGGTGATCTCATTGCTGTCTGCTTTAAACCAGCCGAGTTAATTACCTGCAAGGTATTGTTTTCACCAGTCAGTTCTGGATAATTTTTTACCCTGGTTCCACTTGAAGGGAGACATTGTTTTTAACTGTGCTTTGTCAGTCTCTTTTGTCTCATAGTAGAGTTTCTGAAAGTACACACTTGATTACTTCATACAATGAATGGCAAATAATATTGGAAATCATAGCAAGCTAATTTACAAAGTATGCTCTGATAATAAAGAAACAACCTCTAAAAAGTTCAAAGCATGGAGAGCTTTCACAGTGAATACATAATATTTTCTCATAATACAATGCGGCCATATCATTCAGATCAGTGTATTTCCTCCAGATTATTTTTCTTGATTGTGAAGATTAAGCATTTGTGAGCAGTTACACACCTGGGAATTGCCAATATCAGTCAGAATAATAGTCTTTCTAACTCACTGTCCAGAGTGGTCACTGCCTGAGGTTTTAGAGGAAATTCCTTACTAATAAGCTTTAATTATTTCTAAGTGTTAAGTGAATTGTCAGCTAAGATCAAATCCAGAATGTTAGGTTAAAAACAGAGGTATTTTTTGTTTGCTTTTTAAGGGTAGTGGTTTTGTAACTTCCTTGTGCCGTAATGATTTGCAGATTGTTTTCTACGTAAGAGTTGTTCAAACTTAACATAACTTTGATGGAATTTTATGTGGCGCGCCTTCAAGGATCAGGTGGCCCTTGAAAATTATCCTGTTCCAGCTCCCCTCTAATAGGCCGGGACATCTTTCACTAGATCAGTCTGCTCAAAGCCCTCTCCAACCCAGTTCTGAACACATCCATTTATGGGGCCTTCACAACATCTCTGAGCAACCTGTGTCATGCTACCTTCATTCCTTATGTTCAGTCTGAATGTATTCTCCTTCAAATTAAAACGATTTCTCCTTGTTCTGTCACTACAGAAGCTGGTAAAAAGTCTTTTCTATCTTTCCTATAAGATCCCAATGTGTATATGAAAGGTCACAATAATGTCTCCTCAGAGCCTTCTCTTCTCCAGGTTCTCCCTAGCTCTCCCAGCATCTCCTTGCAAGATAGGTGCTTCAGCCCCCTAATGAACTTGTGGCCTCCTCAAAACCCACTCTTATAGGTTCATGTCTTTTTTTTTGTGCTGGGGACGCAAAACAGTATGCTTTACTCCAGACTGACTCTAATGAGAGCAGAGAAGAGGTAGAGAATCACATCCATTTGACAGCTGGCTGTGTTTCTTTTTTGTTCATGTATGTTTTTATTGTATTACCATTTATATATGGGAATCATAGTTTACAATTACTAAGATTAGATGAAGCAGTTTCATATTATAACATGAGTTACTTGACAGAATTAACAAGTTACTACTCTTGGCTTGGGGAATTATGTAAAGAAACTGTTTTTCAATCCACATTATTATGTGTTTACTTAGGAACTTCATTTTGGATTCCTTCTCCAAAAAATATGATAGTGATTGAATTAAGATGAAAATAAGTGTACCTAAATTAAACTAATTATTTTTCTGTATTCTTTGAACATTTTCCAGAATTTTTGTGATGAAATATTTTTGCATGTCATGTGAAGCTTACCTATTAACCAACTATAGAGAATAAATAAGGAAAATAGCAAACAAAGGAATGAGGAAGTGAGTTGATTGAAGTATTTCCAAGTATTTCCATAGAATATTTCTACTGTTTAGACTCATCGTCTATTACTGTTAGTTAATGATAACAGCAGTTTTTATTTATATGTTAATGTAATATGTCTGTAATAAGTTTATGTGGAATAAATGATGTGCTGATGATCTGCATCTTTTCCTGTCATACATCTTGGGCTTATATTCCTTCTCCTCTTCTGACTTACAGTACTGTTGCCTTTATTATAAACTACCTCCTTACTTAAATCTTTGTGTATAACAAAAAAAAAAAAATCAATTTTTGCTCATTTGAAATATTGGTTCCATGTATTTTTCTAATCTTGAAACCTGATGTCCTCCAAAGATTTTCTCATTCATCTCAGTTTATGTGAATTCAAGACTTTAAAGAATTCCTGGTTCTCCTTCTGTGACACAGTTTTTTAGGCTTCAGGACTGAGGGCTCCTCTAGCATTGTGTATATATCATGCCAAATCCTCATCCAGGAACTAATCATTCTGGCTGGTCAAGTTTATTCAAAACTTGTAAGCATGTTTATGCCAGCTTACCTTTCACCAACCATCTCAATTGTTCATGCTGCTTCCATTTCACTTTATGCTCATTCAGATTTGGTTGGTTCTCCTGTAGCTGGATCAAAGCCAGCATAAGATTTGTATCTTGTGCTATGGCTTTGCTGTGATTTTCTGCCCACGCCTCATCAAATTAATACTGCTTGGTGACCCGCAGGGCACAGTGAGATATTAATGGTCGTCTTGTAGCACAAATACACCTATGTAAAACTGCTAATAAAATATTATGACTTAGCTAGCACTAGTACTTTTCTTTACAGTCTCTGAATGGTGGGAGCTGATGATAGTTTCTTTCTTGATTCTCTCTTTTCCTTTTAATTGGAAGAATTGTAATTTTTTCCCCATAAAAACAAATGCTTATAAATGACGTAAAGAATAAAAACTTTTCATTCTGCTCCTGAATCAGATAAATGCTTTGGAAAATGTTTGTTAGGGCCAGAGCTCTATACAAGTTTTGTCTGTCATCCCAGAAATAAAATCTCTCCGAAGTACTCTGTTTCTCATTTTTCCATTTTGGTGACAGGTGAACGGACTACCTTTGGCTTTCATCCTGAGCTTCACTGAGAGGGCTGTTCATGTGCTGATTACAAGAGCAAAATCTCTAGCTGCAAGAGAAACTGGGATGTACTGAGGATACAGTTTCAATCATAACCATACTGGATTGGCATTACTGCCTTTTCTCATTTTGTTTGGGAGATATATTTTTTTTCTTTCTGATATCTGCATACAAACAAGTTCATGTTTAATCATGTATAAGTAATGATCTAATTTTGTGGTTGCAGATTGTCATTTGAATGAACTGTTAGCCTGTCCCAAAATGAAAATAACATACATAGGCTTTTGATTTCCTGGATTTTATAAACTAGGTATTACAGTTACTATAAAAATTTGTAGAAAGTGGCTTTTGTGTGAAGGATGCATATTAGGTTGTTATCAGAACAGCATTTTTTCATGTTAAATAGTAGTTTTCTGTCTTCTAAGCAGACAACGTTAGAAGCTTTGCAACCGTGTTTCAGTGTCAAAACAGCTGAATTTTCAAACAATCATAGAATCATAGAATAGATTGGGTTGGATAGACCTTTATGATCCTCTAGTTCCAACACCCCTGCTATAGGCAGGAACACCTTCCACTAGACTAGGTTGTCCAAAGCCCCATCCAGCCTGGCCTTGAACATCACCTGGGAGGAGGCATTCACAACCTTGCTGGCCAACCTGTTCCAGCATCTCACCACCCTCACAGTAAAGAATTTCTTCCTAAAATCTAGTCTAAACCTACCTTCTCCCAGTTCAAAGCCATTTCTACTCAACCTGTCGCTACATGCCCTCATAAAAAGTCCCTCCCCAGTTTTCCTATAGGCCCCATTTCAGGTACTGGAAGACTGCTATAAGGTTCCCCTTGGAGCCTTCTCATCTCCTGTTGGAAGAGCATGTGTTCTCTCAGCAGAAAGGCAGAACCACCTCCCTTGACTACTGGTCACTCTTCTTTTGATGCAACTCAGGGTGTGGTTGGTCTTCTGGACTGCAGACGCAGTTTTCTATGTTATTCTAGCATGCTTCACTGCCTTACATGTGTGTTGACACAAGTCTTTGTTTCTAGATAATGACAATATCTTTCTTGAAAACAGCTGACTGAACTTAGTGTGCGCACATATATAAGTATACTATGTAGCACTGTGTATTTTATGTGATGAGAATGTGTCGTGTTGAAATAACATGAGGAGCATTCATATTACTACTAGGGTCAGCTTATGCCTTTTACTTAATTCTGCAGGCTGGTTTCCTTTTAGCACCCTATAATATTGTGGAAGCAACTACTGAGTAGCACTGATTCAGCTGTAGTGAGCTCAAAATGCAAATTACTGCACAGGAAAGAAAACAAAATATCTTTGCATATTCTTTTGATTTAATTGAACATCTTTGACGAAAACACACGGTGATCCCACAAAGCTTACAAGCCTCTTTTCTGGTACCCCAAATGAAGTGCAGCACAAGGAATTCTACTTACACGTTTCCCCTTGGAAGTTGCCAGGCCTTCCAGTTGAATTTCAGTTTAGGTTCCTTAATGTTGCTGTCATATCTTATGCTTAATTTTTCAACTTGATGCAATATTTTTAACTTATATCTTTGAATATTAGCAGTGAATGAGATGTGTATGTTAAAAAGCGCTGACATATTTCATCCCAAGAAGTATGTTTTGGCAGTAAATAATGTATTCAACTTCTGTTATCTTTAAAGGACAGTTTGGATCCCAGTGATCTGAGGACCATGTATGTACTGATGAGAAATCAGTGGTTAGTCAAAGAGAAGAGGAAACTGAGAAGGTATAGACCTTTGAAACAGGTCTTGTTTCTTTATTTCTTTATTTTTATTTTTTTTAATAGAAGCTATCATCTGAAATTGCTACAGCGAATAATAGAATTTTAAGATTAACCCATTAACCCATTTCCTTGGACTATGAATCTTAATATATGAGTGTCTTAATATACTTTTTTTATGGAGTTCTCAAGCCATTTGAAAACTCTTGTGACAAATGAGTGAGTTTTACACCAAAGTCAAAAGTAGATTTAATTGACAAAAAACAAAACCTGCTTGAATTCTTTAAGTTTGTCTGGACACTGCTATCCTGCTCTGGGAAGTAGTCTGAACACAGAGAAGCAGCTAGAAATGAGAATTATCCAATTATTTATTTCCAAATATGATGGAAATAATTGTCTAATTATTTATTTCCAGTATCCAGCAACTCTTAAATCATGTCCTAAACTTTAACTCATTTTTATGGGAAAATCAGGGAATTTAACTGCCTAAGTCAGATCACAGAGTACATGGAGGGTGTCCAACTTTCTGTCTAGTCTTATATAATCATCCCTTGCTACTGTGTAACAGCCATCAATTCCAAGTCTAGGTAACAGTGATTAGGAGCAGACTGGGGCCTTCTAATGGAAGTCCAGGATGCTTTTCTGATCCAGCTCGAAGTCCTCTCCCCAGGCCTCTGAGGAATGTGAGGTCTCTTCTGCCAGGGAAACTATGCAGCATGTGTGCTTTGCCACACCAGACATATTGCAGGAGTAGCAATTTGCATGCATGCCTGTAGTCCCCATTCTTTTTTGATAGCTAGTGGTAGGAGTGATGGAATGACTTCCACTTTCTTAGAGCTATGAGGTTTTACACAATACAAGATGGTTTTCCTGCAACCTGCTTTTGATCTGTCTCTCATTTCATGGAGAGAGGCCTGTTATGATTTGGCAGCCCCTCAGTTGAGTGCTGCTCTTGCTCTTGAGTATTTCAGCAGTGTTTTTTCCAGTGTTTATCAATGATACCTGTTTTTTAGCCCATGTACTTCAATAAATGTGCATAATTTATCAAATCTTATCAGTGGCATTGCTTTTTGTATTTGAAGAAGTTTGCAAAATCCTTGTGTTGAATCTCCGTTTCATTTTCACGTACTCGTACTTAGTTGCAGTTGCTGTTCCTGTGGTACAAACAATGTGAGTTCTGTGACCTTATTATGGGATCATGGGAGATGAATACTAACCTGCCTTGTTTGCTTTTAGGAGGTCTTAGTTATGGATCCCAGTGCAAATTTATTGGAAAAAACAGCTGCAACTATCTAGTGACCACCATTAGTCCCATGACAGTTCAGCAGCTGGGACTTGTTTCGCCTCATGCTAATCAAGTTTCAACAGCATGCAACCAGATCAGCCCTCACTTACAGATGCCTATGGATGCTGCCAGCCTGAATATTTCTCCATCAGATACAAGGTCCTGAATTAACGTTTTCCTTTTCAGTAATTAAAGAAGAGCTGTTGTTTTGGGTTTGTTGTTGTTTTGTTTGGTTTTGTTTTTCTTCTCCTATCATTGAAATGCAACATTTCTGATAATTATTAATGACCTAAATGCAACTCTATTACACCATGGCAAATTTAATTCAACATAATTTAAATTTGTAATCACAGTGGTTTGTATCACTGATATCAAGGAGGAAATGTGGCTAGAACTTTCCTATGCTTGATAGAATATTTTTCTTTTATAATCATTTAAGCATATTTTTGTACAGAAAAAAAAAGTCAGAGACAGAAAATATTGAGGATTGTAAAAGTAGAAATACTCTAAATGTTACATCTTTTTCAGCAGTTATGTGTTATAAGCTTACCATAACAATAAGAGTGTTATGCTGATACTGATCAAGTAACAATAATGACAGATAAAATAACCCCACTGACATTTCTCTCCTCTTATCAACTACTTTTTCTTTCAAAATGTTTGAATAATTAAGGTAATCATATCAATATGAATTGTTCCCTATCTGCACTGAACTACCAGTTAACGTATGTCAAGCTTTTCATTTTTAAATGCTCCAATAAATTTTGAGAATACAGCTATGAGTACTGTAATAGACAGACATGAATGAAGGGAAAATAGCTGTTTAAATAGCCTCCATACACATACAGTAAGCACATCCCTATACTTTAGTTAATAATACAGTGAAAAAATAATCCTGCATATTACTCAGAAACTTCACAGACAATTCTGTAGATGTAACTTGAGCAACAGTTGCCTCCTGAGCCTAAAATACAACTGATCTTGTTCGCAGAAGATCCCTTATTCTCTAAACAAATTACATTTTACTATACCGTTTTAATGCAAGCTAATGAATGGTCTTGAAATAATTAAAACTGTTACATAACTGGAAGAAGATCTTGCTATAGTCTGTAATATTTTGGGTCACACTGGACTGGATTATACTTGTGGGTCTCTTCTAGCTTGAGATATTCTGCTTTGTTCTATTTATGTCTCTTCAGTAGTGAAAACTGAGTCCTCTGGGACAGTTTAGAAAATTAATTGTGCTTCTTTTATAAACATGCCAGTGCAAAATGATCACTGCTAAGGAGATAAAAAAGTGAAAGCTCCAGAAACAAGCCATTATGGGAGAATAGATAGTATGTAAATATCATTAGAGCAATATAATCTACTTAGTTTAAATTGTGCCTGTTGGATTTGTTATGTTTATGTGAATGTATGACTGTGTGCACTGTGTCAGCACTGAGTTATATGTTTTAGAGTTAGATGTTTTTATTTTAAAGAAACATTTACTAAGGGTGAACTGGAGTTGAAACTCTGGCAGAATTCAGGTTCTAGTGTTTCTACAGTCTCTTTTAATGATTTATCAATAAAATCAGTTTGTCATACAAAGAATGCCTATTTCAGCAAATTTCCCTTTAATTTAGGGCAAAACGAGTTTCAAGTTAGATTTTAATTTACAGATTGTGTAAACACTTTTTTTTGTTGTTGTTGTTTTAGCATTAAAATGCATTTATCTAATTGGTTGCTTAAAATAACTTAATAATCTATTACAGGCTTAGAGCCTTCTCTGCACTGTGCTTTTCAGGATTCATCATGGACCGTGCTCTGGTAGCAGTCCAAAACAGACTGTGGGTTGAACTGACCCAAAACAAAATGTCTTGCCTTTATTTTTACTGATGGGCACGGGAAGAGAAAGTTTGCTAAACTGTAGTTTACAGTTTAGCAATTAATATCAGTTTTTTGTACATAGACCAAAAGAGATAAAATCTTCATCTTTTTTGAGTTTCTCACACATCTTTTCAGTGGAGTCAGTTATGTTGGATGTCATCAGATCCCTATGAACATGATCTATAAAATAGCAGATAAGTTTCTGCCAAATAGAAAAAAAGAAGCACAAACCATTCTTAGGTGTTCTGGATTTTTGGAGAATTCATATTCCAGATTACAGACTGACTGTAAACCATTCTATCAAATGTCCTGGAAGAAGAATAATTTCACAAGAATTTCTGAGCAAGAGCAAGCCTTGAAACAAATTAGACAGGAGGTAGTTCAGGCAGTAGCCCCTGGGCCAGTCTGGGCTGGCAAAATGTAAAAAAAAAAATAAATGTGATCCACACTGCAGGTGGAGAGAATACTCCACCTGGAGCTTCCTGTAGAAAGCACCAGTGGAGGCTCAAGTCCATCCTCTAGTGTTCTAGGGTCATTGATATAGAAGATCTGAGGCCCTTGATATTCAATTGAAAAAGAGAGAATGCAGCATATGAAGGGTTCTGATCTGCTTTGGAAGTGGCTGGTACTGAAACACTTCTCTTGGTACTCTGGCTGTGCTGGATATTCAAAGGGAGGGTCCCCCTCCACACATCATGCAACTGGTGAATTTGTGTTGATCACACAATTCAAGCTTTAATAGGAAACCCCAGTCACCCAGGAATATTGGAAGTGATCATGGACTAACTCAAAGGCAAAGATTTCTGAATATCATTAAAGGAGGAGATGATGCATGCTGAAGAGACCCCACTATGTAGTAAATCACCAGAGTAAGAAGCAATATGCCTTATTCACTGATGGGTCTGTCATATTGTAGGAAAATACTGGAGGTGGAAGGCTGCTGTCTGAAGACTTATGTGACAAACTGCAGAATTTGCTGATGGAGAAGATGTGAATTGAGCCAATCTGCAGAAGTGAAGGCCATCTAACTGGCTCTAGATATCTCTGAATGAGAAAGGCAGACAATGTTCTACTTCCACACTGACTCATGGATAGTGGGAGGTGGCCTGCAGAGATGTTTACAACAATGGAAAAATAACTGGCAGTGCAGAGGTAAACCCATCTGGTCTGCTTCACTGCAGAAAGATGTGTCTGCCCAGATAGAAAGCATGGTTGTAAAGCTGTCATTAAATGCACACGTATCCAAGAGTCATGCTACTGAAGAACTTCAAAACAACCAGCAGGTGGTCTGAGCTGCAAGAATACAAGTGGCTTAGGTAGATCTGGACTGGCAACATGAGGATTAACTATTTCTGGGTCAGTGGGCTCATAACACTTCAGGCCAACAACAAAGAGATGGAATATGTAGAAGGGCTTGTGACTAAAAGGTGGACATGACCATGGACACTATTGCACAGGTTATTCATGAAGGGGAAAAATGCACGGCAGTCAAACATGCCAAGTGCATAAAGCCTCTTTGGTATGGGGCACAGTGTCTGAATTATAAATATGGGGAGTCCTGGCAGATGGAATATATCATATTCCCACAAATCTGCCACAGTAAGTACTATGTTCTAAAAACTGTGGAATCAACCACCAGATGTCTGGATACATCCCCCATGCCACCACCTGTAATACTATCCTACACTTGAAAAGCAAATCTTCTAATGATGTGTCACCCTAGAAAGATGTGAGTCGGACTCATTTCTGAAATAAGCTCAGAGACCCCTGGGCCAGACAGCATGGCATTGAGTGGGTATATTGCACCAGCCTCTTGGAAAATAAAGCAGTACAATGGACTGTTAAAGACTACGTTGAGAGCATTTGGTGCTGGGGCATTTAAACACTGGGATACAAATTTAGCAGAAGTCACCTTGTTAGTCAATACTTGTGGATCTGCTAATCAAGCTGGTCCTGCCCAATAAAATGTCTTATGTTATGTAGAAAGGGATGAAGTTATTCCTGCCTTGAACAAAGGTACGCCCATGCTTGGATTACTTTTGCTCAAGGACCTGAATGCACTTGGTGGGTTATGTGGAAAAATGGGAATCTCAGTGTGTACCTCAAGGAGGTTTGATGTTGGGTGAGAACAGCAAATTGTGTGACTTTATATTTATATTTATATTACTACAATAATACTGTCATCACTCCTGTGGTTGCTATATGCAATATCACTGGTATTATTTCAAAAGTCACCCACAGAGAAGAGTGAATTTTAATGGAACTGAGCAAAGTGCAGAACCAGACAATCACAGTGGTGATAGAACACAAACTGGATTCATCATGCAATGATCTAACACCACAGACCATCTCTTCTGGTGTAAAGGACACTTATGACAGATGGAATTCAAAGTCACAGACTAAGTGAAATCAAAAGACAGGAAAGGTAGTGATTGACTGGGTGTAAAGGAAAGTGTGGGAGCTAAGTATGATGCAAATGATATTTAATAAGGGGTGAATATTATCCTGGTTCCAGCTGGGATATAGTTAATATTGTATGCAGTGGCTGGTATGATTATGTGTTACAGATTTGAGAGAAAAACTATGCTGATAACACACCAATGTTTTTGTTGTTTCTGAGCAGTGATGTACGGAGCCAGTGTCAATGTTTTATGGGCTGAACTGGCCCGGTTCCATGACTATTGTTGCGGGGGACCCACAGACCCACACCCCAGGAAAGGGGGAAAGACAAAAAGGGAGATGGGCCTAGAAACAAAACAGTGGCAATGATCTGAGGGGGAAAGTTAAGTTACTAAATAAGATATCAGAAAGCAAAATAACACAATATAATACAACATAATTGGAATTAAAGCTAATAAATCAAATAAAATGAGCAAGAGAGAGTGTCTGATAAACTGAAGGCCTTACGCTAATGCTGAAGGCGAGATGGCTGCGAACACCCACTGCTGAGTCGATCCCAAACGAAAGAGCAACGGTCCCATGACCACAGACAGTTTCTATCTTTCCCTCTGAGCAGAAACACGTAAAAATGCAAAGCATTGCACAGTCCTCTGGGGAATGTTGTTACTCTTCTTTTCTGAGACAGATATACCCATAACTATCAATAATCCATGGAGCTGGAGCATTAACTCTTTAACTCTTAATACACTACATGTTGTTATGATGTGGAATACCAATCATAACATCATGTAATATAATCATAAAACCATGACAGCCAGTGAATTTTCAGCTTCTTCCACTACCCGGCCAGCATGGAAGCTGGGGATGTACAGGTAGCTGACAGGGAGCAGAACCAGGGCAGCTGACCCAAACTAGCCAAAGGAATATTCTATAACATATGATGTCATAGGACACTAAAATTATATGGGGAGTTGGCTGGAGGAGGAAGCTCCACTATTTGGGTCTCTTGTAATGACTGATGTTGATCATATGCAGACATAATATGCAACTATGACCCTCAACTGAAGCGTCTTATGGATTCTTGTCTCATGGAACCTTATCTCCTGAAGCAGAGTCTGCAAGAATTTTATGCAGAACTCTGAAGCAACACCAATATTACTTATCCCGAGTAGAATCAAAACTCACTTACCTAATAAGAAGATAGTGAAGTACGCAGAAATCTTTCTGTGAGCATGCTTGCTTAAACTCTGTATGTAGCAGGAAAGAGATAGGATTTGTTTCTGTTTATCAAGAAGTAATTGAGATCTGCTTCTATTAATTTCCTTCATGCTCATAGTTTTTTCTCTATAAATTACAAATTTGTAGTAATATAAAATTATGAAGTAAAAACATTATAACTAGTTTCCTGCCTTTATAAATAAGTATACATTATGCCTTGACTTCATGACTGTTTCTTTGTATTAATACATATAAATATTTGATATACTGTTTAATTAAAAAACTAAGAAATATTTTTAATATCTACTGTTTACAGTACCCATTACAACTTACTAGCTGTCATTTGTTTATTTGAACTCCTGAGATCTTTGTATGATAGGAGAAAATATTGTGTATGTAGTTTATTGTGTGAGAAGATGAAAAGCAATGATGAATTGATTTGTCTACCTTCAAAAGTGGATATTAAAAGAGCAACCTGATTTCCTATGCACTTGGACTTCCACTGAAATTCTGTGCATTTTCAGAAGAATATTGTAAAAATAATATATCCAGGAGTTAGTTCCCAAAATTCAGAGATTTTTGTTGTTTGTGAGATCTCCAGGTTTATCTTGATGTATACCTGGTTCTCCCTACTTTTAGAACACCTCAAAAATACTAGCTAACATATTGATGTCTACATGACATATTGATGACTACACCTTTGTGAAGAAAAATGACTGCTGACTTGGAAGGAAATGCATCACAAAACAAAATTAAATAAACCCCATCAGCATGCTCTTCTATATTATTACTTTATTTTGTTTATTTTCTAAAGTTAGATATAATCTGTATAATCTTGAGCTATTTCTGTAAAGATTAATGTTTGTATAAATTACAACTGACAGAGTCATGAAGGCTAAACTTTTATTCTTCATTCAGTTTTCTTCCCATTCTTTGCCAGCTAAAAAAATAGATGGTCATCTCAAATCAGTGAGTTTCATACAAGGCAGGAGCATAGTGCTTTGACTTTAGAAGCTCAAACCCATTTATTATTACATGAACTTTTCCAAAAATTTTAAATTTTAAAGTTCAGTTCTAAAGTGTCTTTTTACATATACACTGCCTCCTTGTACATTAATGGAGAATGCAAAAATGTGACTTCTTGAAGTTAGGAAGAACTTCTGTCATAAATTGCTGTTCTTTAGTTTTAAGTGCGTGTGAAGATGGAAGAACTACTCTGTAGCAATACATGCACATTAAATTTGTGCTGTTTAAGTGTCTAACTGCTTACTTAGTTTATTATGCCCTTGTTTCAGGTCACTGTTGTCACAGAAGTCCCTCGACTCTACAACATCAAGCTTGTCAGAAAGTCAGTTCACTTTGACTGTTAAGCAAGAGTGGTCACATGGACATGGAATACTTCATTCTCTTCCACTTGATCAAGGTTTACAAAGTGGCAGTGTTCTGGATAACTTATTAAATTTTCCACCTGCAACATCAGTGTCCAGTGACTGCATATCTAGCCCATTACCATCCTGCATATTTGGCATGGAAAATAGCCATTCCCCTAACCCTACTGCTTGTCATTTCTCCCCCCAGTCTCAATCTGTCCGCTCCAAAAAGAAAGCACTCTCTCTGTCTCCTCTGTCCGATGGCATTGGGATTGACTTGAATACAATCATTCGTTCATCCCCTACCTCTTTAGTGGCCTACATCAACAGCTCCAGGACTTCACCAGCTAATGTTTCCCCACAGCCTGAGGTCTATGGACATTTTCTGGGATTGAGGGGGAGCTGTATATCCCAAAACTGCTCTGTTCCAGCTTACCAGAAAGGTGTTCTCATGGCAAATTGTAACATTGCCTTCTCTGAGTTTGTTGAGAATGGGGCTGGTGAGTACCAGCGAATGCAACAGCTGGAGCAAGTCAGCCTGCAGACAGATGTGTTGACAAATATGGTCATCCAGCAGGGTATGTTTCCCATGGACAGCCAAGCAGTGGGTGCCCTGAAAAATGAACAATTGGATGACTTCTCGGGTCACTCTATTGATGTGCCTCCTCCTTCCCCACTGCTGCCACCTACTCCACAAGGGCCGCCACCACCATACCATGCTCACCAGCACCAGCTTCCTCACAGCCTCCCTGATCATGCGCACCCACTGCCCATGCTTCCTTCTGCCCCAGACCCACAGCCTGAAGAAGATGGTGACCTGGATGATTTTAATGGCAAGCATGGCTGTCGCTGGGTAGATTGCAACATGCTATATGATCAACAAGAGGAACTTGTGCGACACATTGAGAAGATTCATATAGACCAGAGAAAGGGAGAAGACTTCACGTGTTTTTGGGCAGGCTGTCCGAGAAGGCTTAAGCCATTTAATGCAAGGTATAAACTGTTGATTCACATGAGAGTCCATTCAGGAGAGAAGCCGAACAAATGCACAGTAAGTCTGAAGTTTGCCTCTCTTACCCTTGTAAGACTATTGCTTGCAACAACGCTCAGTAGAAATTCTGCTTCTTGTAGATAATACTGTGGGGATTTTTTAGGTAGGCTGTATGAATGAACTCCATCTTTCCATCTAGATAGAAAGGGAAGGTATCATTTTAATTAGTATGTACTGACAGATAAGGTTAGACAATCTCTTTTTCTTAATTTAAAAACCTTTTGGACTACAGAAATGAGATGGTAAACTTCGAAAAGTGAAGCTTAAGTACTATCAGTCTCTGGAACTGCATGGACCATACATGGGGAAAAAGAGGTGAGGAATGCATGATACAATTTGTTCTAGAATATTATTGCATTATGTGTATTTTATGCATTTTTTAGGACAGTTGTCTGTTTCTTTGCTAACAAAAAACAGACTCTAAGCTCTGTTTTACTGGATACAGTAGGAAAAATGGCACAGGGCAAGTTCTCTGCTCAGAACTTCTAGTAGTGAGTATTCAACCCCAAGGCTCTTCTTTTCTAACTGCTTTATTTAGAGACACTACAAGCTAGTTTCCTGCATACATAATAACAAAAGGTGATAATATAGTCAGGAAACTATATAATCAGATGATGTTTGGACTCCAGTGAAGCATCAGTTATCTCTCCAATTTAAATTTCTTGCTGGCTTTACTTTACAGGCTGTACTTTAAATGACAATTAACTTACCTCACTAAGAGCTCATTTGGTGCCAACAGAGAGTAGTTTCACCAGTGCTGTTCCCAGACCTTAGCATAACCTAAGAAAACAATGATTTTTTTTTTCTAGGAATAACTAACTGCTGATGGTTACTTATTTGGGGAAAAAAAAAAAGAGAAAGAAAGAAAGAAAGAAAGAAAGAAAGAAAGAAAGAAAGAAAGAAAGAAAGAAAGAAAGAAAGAAAGAAAGAAAGAAAGAAAGAAAGAAAGAAAGAAAGAAAGAAAGAAAGAAAGAAAGAAAGAAAGAAAGAAAGAAAGAAAGAAAGAAAGAAAGAAAATATTTGTTATGAAATGTTGTAGAGTTAGAAATGTAAGTTGGTGTAGAGAGTCTGTTTTTGTGTTTGTCTCACTGACTATTCCACTCTTGTGGTTTCTTCTGAAGGTTTGCTTATAAACTAAGCAGAGGAATTTTTTTCTTTGCTCTTTTGAATGTTAAAGTATCAGTCTTTAGAGAGGAGCTATCACCTCGTATTTCACTTGCACATTTAAAGGATGAAGCAGAGGAAGTGTCATATACCACTACTTGAATTCAGGTTCTCTGCTCTCAGAATCTCTTTTTAAAAAATATCCAATACATTCTCTTTCCTTTTTTGGGTATATATTGGATCAGAATTTACCATTAATTTCAGTTCTTCCTCAGGAGCTCCTTGACAGATTTATGAGGAGAGAGACAGGGAGAAAAAGCAGGAGTCCATAAAATAATTTTTCAAGGTGATAGCACATAGAAAAAAAAGTCAGAAAAAGATGCCAGGTGAGTGAGAAGAGACAGCAAGATGGAGAGTAAGGGAGGAATGGTGAAAGAACACTGAAGAAGGAGAAAATAATCTGAAATCAAAAGTGAGGAACAATTCCAAGAGTGTGGTTTTAGAGCAAGTTTGTGTCAAGTATTTGGAAATTGGGTTATTCTTGAAGCCATAAGATCCTTTCACATAACTTCTATTCTTCATTTTCAGACACCTGTAGTTAGTTGTTGGCTGAACTTGTCAGAAACAGAGTAAATAAATTATGAAGCTTTACACTTGCTGATAGAAAAATCTTAACAATATCTGATGGGAAAACAGGAAACAGAAGTTGTGATGCAGTCACAGTAGAAACAAACAGAAGGCATTATAGAAAACATGATTGTGTTTAAAAAATAGGGAAAATAAAGTGAGAAGAACAGATAGCTAGTTATAATGATTATTGTGTACTGCTATATTACTTCTTTAGAAAGGAACTGTGGTTTTAAAGCAGTGGTAAACACACTGATGGTTTTTATTCAGGTGCTTGACACTGATTTCCTGAGGATTGGAGGTTTAATTAATGTTTCTAACATGCTGTGGAGAACTTTCCAGACATTGAAGTCAAATGTCTTAGGTGACAATATGGGCTTTAGAATGCTGAGAATTGTGCATTATAGAACAGTCATTGGATTATTTATTGTCAGTAAATAGAAGATGGAAAAGTGCCACACACTTGTTTATGCACCTGTTTGCACTTTAAGAGCTTCGTGAAAAAAATGCAGGTATATTTTGAAGAGTTTGGAGATACTAAGGTATTCTATGATTCATGTTTCAACACTCAAATTTTGTTTAAGATATTTTTATCCCTATTTAGGAGGATCTAAGTGACAATATGTAAAGGGATCAAACAAAGGGTCTGATCCTGTGAGTTTTTATAGAATGAATTACATAGAATCACAAAATTACAGAATTGTAGGGGTTGTAAGGGACCACTGGAGATCATCTAGTCCAGCTTCCTGCCAAAGCAGCTCCCTAGCCCAGGTTGTAAAGGTAGGCGGCCAGGTGGGTCTTGAACATCTCCAGAGGAGGAGACTCCACCAGCTCTCTTGGCAACCTGTTCCAGTGCTCTGTCACCCTTACTGTGAAGAAGTTTCTTCACATGTTGGTGCAGAACTTCCTGTGCTCAAGTATATGGCCATTTCCCTTTGTACTTTCCCCACAGAACACTGAAAAGAGGTTGGCCATGTCCCTTCTACTCCTACACTTAAGATATTTATAAATATTGATAAGATCCCCTCTAAGTCTTTAATCAAGGCTGAACAGACCCAGTTCACCCAGCCTTTCAATTGCATAGCTTCAGACATCAGTGAGGTTCTTCCAAGCAGACTCAGGCAGCTCAGCGATTCCACTGACTTCAATGGCACATCTTGAACGCAATTTTTTTATACACACATTTAAATCTTCATCCACAATAGCCTGAAGAATGCAAGGAATACAAGAATCAGCTTGAATCACTTTGGTCCCTGAAGCAATTCTGTTTCATTGCACTTGTCTCAATTAGCTGAGGTGATATTGTGTAGATACTGAAAGTTTGTGCACTTTTAATGGCACAGACAAATTATTTTGTATGTTTCCAAATGACTCAAACTGCATAGGGACTAAGCACTGTCCAGAATGTAGTTAGAGTGGACTCTCCATACAGAGAGGCTTCTTGGACCAGGGTGTTACCAGTTCACCCAGTGCAGTGGAATCCTCTTTTACAGATCTGTAATTGCTGTTGATCTTGTGTTAACTGTGCTGAAGATACTTTTCTAAGTAGAGTTGCTTTGAAACAGGGAGGTCTTTATTCAGGTGGTCATTGTAAAGGTGGGGGTAGAGGGTAGGGAATATAACAGGGCTCTCCAGTAAAGAGCCCAGGGGGGCTGTGCTGGAACAAAGGGTGAGGCAAATGTCTCAGCTGAAGTGCACCAACGCATGCAGCATGGGCAACAAACAAGAAGAGCTTGAAACCATTGTAAGGCAGGCTAACTTTGACCTTGTTGCTATTATGGAAACATGGTGGGACCCCTCCCATGACTGGAATACTGGGATGGATGGCTACACGCTCTTCAGAAGGGAAAGGCGGGGAAAAAAGGGTGGTGGCATAGCTCTCTATATCAAAGAGTGTCTTGATGTAGAAGAGCTTGAGGTTGGAAATGACCAAGTGGAGTGTCTGTGGGTAAGGATCAGGGGGATGGTCTGTAGGAGTGACATCGTGGTGGGGCTCTGTTATAGACCGCCTATCCAAGATGAAGAGATAGATGAGGTGTTCTACAAGCAACTAGTAGATGTTGCACGATGGCCAGCACTAGTTCTCATGGGGGACTTCAACTTCCCTGATATATGCTGGAAATATAATACCACGCAGAGGAAGCAGTCCATGAGATTTCTGGAGTGTGTGGAAGACAGCTTCCTGACACAGCTGGTGCAAGAACCTACCAAGGGAGGTGCCCTGCTAGACCTGCTCTTCACTAACAGAGAAGGACTAGTAGGAGATGTGAAGGTTGGGGATTGTCTTGGCCAGAGTGACCATGAAATGGTAGAGTTTGCTATTCTTGGTGACGTCAAGAGGGTGACTAGCAAAACTGCTACCTTGGACTTCCGGAGGGCAGACTTCGACCTGTTCAGGACGCTTGTTGCAAGGGTCCCTTGGGACTTGCTCCTGAGGGGTAAAGGGGTCCAGGAAGCCTGGGTCCTCCTCAAGATGGAAATCTTAAAGGCACAGGTGCAGGCTGTCCCTGAGTCCCGTAAGTCAAGCTGGAGGGGAAAAAGGCCAGTGTGGATGAACCGGGATCTTTTGTTGAGACTCTGGGAGAAAAAGAGAGTCTATGTCCTCTGGAAGATGGGACAGGCTACTTGGGGAGACTACAGGGAACTTGCCAAGATTTGCAGGCAGGAAGTTAGAAATGCAAAAGCCCTGCTTGAACTTAGACTGGCTACTGCAGTAAAGGAGAACAAAAAATCCTTTTATAAATATATTAACAGTAAAAGAAGAACCAAAGAGAATTTCCCTACTTTACTTGATGTGGCAGGGAATGTAACCACAGAGGATAAGGAAAAGGCTGAGGTTCTCAATGCCTTCTTCACGTCTGTCTTTAATAGACAGACCAGTTATCCTCAGGATACTTTTCGCCCTGACCCGGAAGTCTGGGACAAAGCACATCATACACCCCCTGTGATCCCAGCAGAGACAGTCAGAGACCTGCTCCTCCATCTGAACTGCCACAAGTCCATGGGGCCAGATGGGATCCACCCAAGGGTGCTGAGGGAGCTGGCAGAGGTGATTGCCAAGCCGCTTTCTGCCATCTATCAGCATTCCTGGTCATCTGGAGAGGTCCCACAAGATTGGAGGCTTGCCGATGTGACTCCCATCTACAAGAAAGGCCATAAGGAAGATCCGGGGAACTACAGGCCTGTCAGCCTGACCTCGGTATCAGGGAAAGTTATGGAGCAATTGATCTTGAGAGAGATCACATGGCACGTGCATGACAATCAGGGGATCAGACCCAGCCAGCACGGGTTCACAAAGGGCAGCTCGTGCTTGTCCAACCTCATCTCCTTCTACGACTGGGTGACCAGACTGGTAGATGAGGGAAAGGCTGTTGATGTAGTCTACCTGGACTTCAGCAAAGCCTTTGACACTGTCTCCCACAGTATTCTCCTGGGGAAACTGGCAGCCTGTGGTGTGGACAGGTCCACTCTTCTCTGGGTTGAGAATTGGCTAGAGGGCCGTGCCCAGCGGGTAGCGGTTAATGGAATCAAGTCCAGCTGGCGTCCTGTCACGAGTGGTGTCCCCCAGGGGTCGGTATTGGGGCCCATCTTGTTTAATATCTTTATTGATGACCTGGATGAGGGGATTGAGTGTACCCTCAGTAAGTTTGCGGATGACACCAAGTTGGGAGGATGTGTCAATCTGCCTGAGGGTAGGGAGGCCCTTCAGTGGGATCTGGATAGGCTGGACAGTTGGGCTGAGGTCAATGGGATGAAGTTCAATAAGGCCAAGTGCCGGGTCCTGCACTTCGGCCACAATAACCCCATGCAATGCTATAGGCTTGGGGCAGAATGGCTTGAGGAGTGTATAGAGGAAAAGGACCTGGGGGTGTTGGTTGATACTCAGCTCAACATGAGCCGGCAGTGTGCCCAGGTGGCCAAGAAGGCCAATAGCATCCTGGCCTGTATTAGGAATAGTGTGGCCAGCAGGAGCAGGGAGGTGATCATCCCCATGTACTCAGCTCTGGTGCGGCCGCACCTCAAGTACTGTGTTCAGTTTTGGGCCCCTCACTACAAGAAAGACATCTAGGCCCTGGAGGGTGTTCAGAGAAGGGCAACAAAACTGGTGAGGGGTCTGGAGCACGAGTCTTACGAGGGGCGGCTGAGGGAGCTGGGATTGTTTAGTCTGGAGAAAAGGAGGCTTAGAGGAGACCTCATTGCACTCTACCACTTCCTGAAGGGAGGCTGTGGTGAGGAGGGGGTCAGCCTCTTCTCCCAGATAACTAATGACTGGACAAGAGGGAATGACCACAAGTTGCGCCGGGGAAGATTTAGATTAGATTTGAGGAAAAATTTTTTCTCTGAAAGAGTGGTCCGGCACTGGAATGGCCTGCCAAGGGAGGTGGTTGAGACACTGTCCCTAGCGCTGTTCAAGAAGCGTTTAGATGAGGTGCTAAGGGATTTGATTTAGTAGCTTGATGGGTAGGGATGGTGGTGTGAGGATGGTTGGACTAGATGATCTTGTAGGTCCTTTCCAACCTAATGAATCTATGAATCTATGAATCTATGAATCTATGAGTCTGCAGGTTGCTCAGCTAACAGAGAGAAGTTTAGAAAGAGAAGCTGGTAAGGACGCCTGACTGTTTTATCTAGAGCAGCCCAGAACTAAGTCAGCTCTGCTAAGTACATCTGAGATTGCTAAACACTGGAACAGGCAGATGGCAATTGTTTTTTGTTATCATCTTTATCTTCTCTGAATGTTTGTTTCTTCATCTGTTGAATATGGTTTTGAGTTATTTCTGATACTATCCTACCGCTTTTTTAAGGATATATAACAGCTTTACTGCATGAGCATTCAGCTGTGGAGAACTAACATGCATCATTACAAAGTTCAACATCACAAGTAAATCATTTCAAGAGATGTAACTGTGATAAAAATTCCTTTTCAAAAGTTGTTTCTGCAGGAAATGTTGAAATGTTGTGTGTGCCTGGTATGAAGAGTTGTCGTAAATAAATACCTTCCCTCTCTTTTTCTCCCTTTGAATGCTTTCTACTAGTCATAAACTGATATATGCTTAAGGTAAAGATGACAATGTGCCTTAACAGGTGTTCTTTGTATATTTCTATAAATACCTTCAAACAAAATGAAATTGCTTTCACTTTTTTTTTCTATATTGTTTATTGTTTAATATTTGCAGAGTTGCCTCCAAGAATGATCAGAGATAAGCATCATGCAATGCCAGTATTCTGGATGTATTTTCCTTCTAACATTCAGATCTCTGTTTTAAGAAGTTACAGTTATGTAAACAAGGATATCTGGGCCAATAGTAAAAAATCATTGATTCTAATTAGGATTCATCACATAACGGAAAAAGACAAGGCTTTTTGTTCCATGAAGAGCCTGCTTTGCCTGCTTGCAAAAATGCATGGATTTCTTTCCAATGGCTTTACATAATTGGTATGACAGAGTTTCACTTCTGTGATCTTACAGTTTTCAGGTCATCAGACACACTTGCAGAATCTTGTTTAAAGGATTTGATGGTAATCTGTTAGGCAAGTTGGTAGAAGAAGTCTGCTTTGTTTAGGGGAGTGGGATATAAATAAACTGAATTAAGAAATATTTTTGTTGAAGCTGTTGAGATTACTGAGAGTACTTTTTTTAAAAACAAGCCACTGCTGTAAAACAAGGCTGCTGAGCTCTGAATGACTGGCCAGGACTCCTAGCTTTTGATTTTCTGGGCTGGATTATCTGAATCCATGGTACCTGTTAAGGATATAAGCTGCTAAGCTGTCACTGGCTTTCCTTCTTCATCAGAGAAACAGGCCATTTTTGGAATAACTTGTCAAGGAAATAAACATATAGATTAAGTAAGTACTATAAGATCATTATAACTGTGAAAGCAGTCCAAGCAATGACTGAAAATGCACAAACGTGTTACTGTTTAAATTAAGAATGTTAAACTCAGTTAAATCACTATCCATGGAGTGTGCACTAAGAACATGGCATTTCAGTGAGCCAATAGAGAGCTTGATTCCAATCATGAGTGAAATATCTGCCAGACTGTCGATGTGTTATAATTGTAGTTTTTTTTTAAATTTTTTTTTTAATTTTTTTTTAATTCTCAATTTTATCTGCTGTGTTTTTGTGAGAGCTGATGTTTCCTTTGATGGCAGACGTAGGCTGTTTCTGCTTCTAGTTGCTAAGATCTGCAGAAATGCCACTGAATGCAAGAGCCTGCATATCACACATCTTGAAAAACTGGTTCTCAATTAAGGCCCTGTAAAGCAAATGAAGGCAATGACAGAGCCTTTATTTGAGATACAGGTGATATAGAGCAAGATATCAGAAAAAGAAGAATTAACTCACCCCTCCTGGCAACAGTTTGGAAAAAAGAGTGAGCTCAGGAATGCAGCCTTCTCTGGTCCAAACTCTGGTGCACTGGAAAAAGGAAAGGGAGGGCAAACCGTGCAGGCTCTGAGTGCACATGCACACCCAGCAGCATGACTGGAAGCCCAACAAAGAAGGAGAGCGAGGACAGGTGTTTCTGGGCTCCCCACACTGGTCACTCAGGTGCGTTTTTACTGGTTCAGGCTGTAACTTGGAAATTTCATTGCAGACCAATTTGTAAATACAAATCTCAAGCAGTTTCTGAAGCATAGGTCAAGGTGAATTGAATAAAGAGAATCCTTGATTGCTTCTAGGAAGGAGAACAGTGTTCTTCCAGCCCTTGTAGATTTCCATGACTGTAAAGTTCTGATACAATTTCAGCTCAAAGATGTTAGGATCTTTTGAAGAGGAACAAAATGGCATTTTGATCTATCCTCAGTTGCAACAGCTACATCATATTTTAGGCTGAATCAGTTCACCTCTTTCTATGTAAGACGATACATGCAGAGTAAGTGATCCTGAGAGTCTAAGTAAGCTAGTGATGTGAGCCATATCAACAACAACAAGGGTCATCTATGTTAAGTTCTCAAAAAAAATCATAAATTTAATTACTCTGTTTCACATGTGGAGTAACTAAGGGAAAGATAGAATAAATGTTTTTTCATGGCTTAGAACCTGACTAGTTTGGGTATATATTTAACGTATGGTATTATGTATTTCAAGAGTTTTCATTATTACTGGAAAATCTTTTTTCGAAAAAAAGGAAAAAATACGTTTTAAAATCTCTTTGAATGGTAAGAGAACACTGAAGTAAATAGCTGATCTCTTCCAGATTTTGAGAGATGCTTGTGTTTCCCTGTGTTAAATCATTCAGGATTTTGGCATGCTTCTTCAATGAGTTTTCCAGAAATTTCATGCTTTCCAAGTTGCAAGTTAAAAAGCTAAACACAAATGTATTTTCTTTTAATGAATCGTGGGTCTAATTTATCAACAGATAGGCTTTTCTTTTTAAGTTGATTAAAATCTTTACAAAGAACCATGTTTTGAATTGACTCCCAAAACACTGTCTATTTTATAGATGTGTACTAAATTAAGCTTTTCCAGGCCATGACCTGACAAAACATGGAGTCATTGCCACAACACCCTCTCCCCCAAACATTCTCCAATTAAAAAACTAATGCATACAAAGAGCATTATTTAAATGGATTACTTAAATTTTCCCAGGAAGTCATGAAGTTTTCAACCTATGTAGAAAAGAAATACAGATTTGGGGAAAGCTACGCATCTGTCCCTGGTAAGGAGCAGACATGGAATGTAGTATTTATTTATGTATTTGTTTTGGATATTTTGAATTCACAGTAAAATACTTGATCGTTCTTGTAATATGACTTCTTGAGGAAGTGTCATTAGCAGTTGGAACAACTTTCCAATAGTATTCAAGAGGTCAGGTGTATTTTTTTATATAATAATAATAATAATAATAATAGTAATAATAATAGTAATAGTAATGATAGTAGTAGTAGTAGTAGTTGTAGTAGTAGTAATAATAATAATAATAATAATAATAACAACAACAACAACAACAGCAACAATAACAATAACAATAATAATAATGAGATGCATCCTAAGAAGAATGCAAGTGTATATAGTATGTACAACATATACTTATATCATGGAGGATTCCATCCAGGAAATGTGAACCTTGTTTTCCTTGGCTTTCTGTACAAATGCATATGTTTGAGTCATGAGAGAACTGCAAATCACATTCTTAGTTATAAAGCTGTATATAAATTGGTTCTGTTTTGATTTGCTTCACAAGGTATATGAGGATGGAAATACTGAAATTTCAGAACTAACTTTTAGGAAAGCTCAAATTTCTTTGCTATAAAATATCTATGGTATAAAACATGCTGGTTACATCTTCTCCGTTGGACTTGGCTACTGGTCAAGTATATGGTCTTCTTGGTTTGCTGCCATTAAAAAACAGCTTTAGTGTAGATGCCTTTTGGTTTAAGTGGTGATGTTTCAGAATATCCATGTTTGGAGAAAAGCACAGACTTTTCTGTGTTTGAATTTTTGTACCATCTACCATATAGGTAGCAGAACACTGATTAGATTGCTAGAGGTGTATTGAACAGTAATAAATTTTTAGGAAACTAGAAATATCTAAGTTTCAAGACACTAATTTTTTCACAGAAATAACAGATTTCTTTTGGAAAACTTGGATAATTAATAAATATTTTAAATATTTGAAAAGAAACAAAATCTCCAGTATCTCAACCACCTGTAAGAATAACCAGAGCTGACTGTATCTGAACTGTCAACAAGAATCTCACCTCACTAATCTTGCACTGAAATTCCGGTTGATAGCTGGAGATATACATTTTAAATATGTTTTAAATAATGACTTTTCTAATAAAAATGGTAGTTGTTGCTTAACAAAATCTTTATTTTTTCATAATAAATACTTCCTAATAATTTATTAAGAAATTAACACAAATACTCATATATATCATATATATATATAAAACTTTTCCTTAAATGTGCTATTAGTGTAACAAAAATATTCTGAACTGTGAAAACTTTCCTAGTGTTGCTATACAAATCCATTGTATGGTAATCTTTGAAAATGCACTCTGCATTGAGTTATAAGTAGAGAAAGATACCTCTGTGTTTCAAGGACTGATCATCTCCTGAACAGAAAACTAAACTGACCTCACATTGGGCAGGAGATCATTACTAAGAATGACAGCAGTGCATGTTAAGTGGCTTTTCCTCAACAATAGTAACTGTGAAACACAACTCTTTCTAAGGTAGTAGTGATTGCTGACTTTTTCCAAAGGTATGTCTGCATTGTGTTAAGTCTGTTGAAAGAAATGTAAAGGCCGGTATTTGCAGTCAGTTAATCTTTGAGAGCAATTTGTTTGCCTGATTCTGTTACTAGATATTCTGTCCAGGTACAGACTACTTTCTGTCTTTAATAGAGACATAGTTGATAAAGCAGTTTATTGCATTTCTCTGTTGTAAAGTGCATTGATCTTGCTCATGGAAAATGAACATTTTCCTTTGTTTGAATCATACTATGTTTTTCTAGAAATTGTTGCCTGTGAATAAGATCGCTGAATGGCATGTCAGCTTAGTTATGGTGGCTCTCAAGCTGAACAGCTGTGTCTCACAAACAGGAATCTAGTTAGATAAATGATCAATCTGAAGTCTTCAATATGCACACTGTGTGGTGTTCAGCTCTTTGCAACAAGGTGCTAGGAGAAGATGGTGCTCCACAGCTCCAGTCAGCTGCTGCTTGTGACCTGCACAGGACTGAGCAGCCTGAAGGATGGGCCATGAGTGGTTGTTAGCTTGGACAGGGCATGGAAATTTGAACATTTGGAGTTTTTAAACTGTTTTAAACAGTTTAGAGATGAACAGGAGTCTGTTATCCTGTCTAATAGGATAGAAGGAAATGGCTTCAAGGTGCACCGGAGGAAGTTTGGATATTTAGAAATCCTTCTGTGCAGAGGGAATGGACAAACACTGGACATGAATGCCCAGGGAAGTGGTGAAGTTCTCATCTGTTGAAGTGTTTAAGAGATGTGGAAATGTGGTTCTAAGGGTCATCTTTTAGTGACAGGACTTCATAGGTCAGGTTGGTGTCTGGTCTTCATCTTGAAGGCGTATTCCAACCGTGATGATTCTGCTGACAAGTTGTGAAAGCATAGCTAGATGTGCTGTCTGGTACCCTAAAAGAAAGGCACTGATTAGATATAGAGTCACTTGTACATTGGGAACAGTGAAGTATTAGAAAGAGTTCCAGGCACTGTACAGGATGATAATGTCTACCCATCAGGTTAAAGTTCAGTTCTCAATGAAAGGCATAAGCAGCTGATGTTCTTCGCCCCAGGCATCCCATCTGTTGAAAACAACCTTACTATTACAATGACAGGACACATATCATTCAATGTATTGTTGCTTCAAAGTCTTGGATCTTTCTGCAGCTGGATTATGTGTCCCACATATGAATTCTGTTTCCAGCGAAGGCAGTTCCCAGATTTAGTGATCTCTGTGTCTTTTTAAACTCTGTGTTTTACCAAACTGACATCTGCGTATCTCATGAATCAGAATGCCATGTGCTTCTATAATATAATTGACTTTATTTTGGACTTCAAAGACTTTTTGCAGTAGTGCTTATCTACACAAACATCAGGTGGGTCTAATAAAAAATGCCAGGATACAGAGAAAAGTAGAAATTCAGGAAGAAACACAATCTCATGCACAATTTCATGCACTGCTGAGTAGATACATCAACAAACTTTATTGCTTATTCTTGTAATCATACGGTTTATTTAGATTTAAGCAGATTTAAATCAGATGCTTTTGAGTTCAAGTGAGCTGATAGAAAAATGCATTTTTTTTCAATAAAAAATAAGGTTTAATTATAATATTGTCACTAAAATTAAAATACGTGAAATCTCCAGTGGCAATAGACAGTCAGTTGAGTGGCAAAAGTCTTTCCAGGCAAAAGTCAAAGATGAGGTGATTGGGATGAGTCACTAACAGGATCAAAAGGCCAAGAAGTGCAGTGTTTCAGAATTTGTATCAAGAACATCCAGTACCCTGTGGCTGAGACCACCAGTTTGACATACCTGCGCTACAAGCTTGGATCTGAACTGGAATGGATATGTGCATTCTCAGTATGCTGTATACACAACGTGTTGTGGGTACAAGACCAAATACAATAGAAATACTTGACTATGCTAATTGAGGGAGAAGAGTAATTTCATGTTCTTTCAATGTTTCAACTTCTTAATTTCTTCTTAGCAACTCATAGAGTGACTATAGAATGGCAACAGAAATGCGCAAGATAGAGTTATTCTGTCTTTTAATTTAAAATGTGTGTAGCTGTGGAGTCAGAATTTTAAATATAAAAAAAATAATAATCCCATCGATTTTCAGATTGTAATTCTGAGCTTATGATGAGAAATACTAGGAACAAAATAAACAACTAAAGTGATAAGGTATTTTAACTGTAAGCTGTGTTGTCCTATGACTTAATTTCATTTTCTGGAACTAGATTGTTAGATGAAAACTCTTGCAATTACTTCAATTCTAATTAAGTGGATAAGCTTCCAATTATCGCATCAGATATGAGTGGGTTTTGCTGGGTTTTATGTTTTCCTACAGTTGATATGTCACCTGACAACAGCACTACTTAAACTCAGATTGATGATGATCAATGTTAATCAGCTAATTGTTGTGACCTGATGTTTCCTGGGACACTGGTCAAAGTCCTGTGGGTATTTCTAATGCAAAGAGTTATTCATAGATTCATAGATTCATTAGGTTGGAAAGGACCTACAAGATCATCTAGTCCAACCATCCTCACATCACCATCCCTACCCATCAAGCTACTAAATCAAATCCCATAGCACCTCATCTAAACGCTTCTTGAACAACGCTAGGGACGGTGCCTCAACCACCTCCCTTGGCAGGCCATTCCAGTGCCAGACCACTCTTTCAGAGAAAAAATTTTTCCTTAAATCTAATCTAAATCTTTCCCGGCGCAACTTGTGGCCATTCCCTCTTGTCCTGTCATTAGTTACCTGGGAGAAGAGGCTGACCCCCTCCTCACCACAGCCTCCCTTCAGGAAGTGGTAGAGAATATTCATTATACTCCTCAACACATTCTTCAAGAGGAATGCCAGAAGATTTAGAATTTCTGTAATATATCTGAAGCATGTAGAATAACTTTCAGTCAGAGGTTTATACGTGATGCTTTTCAGAAGACTAATGATTGAAGGCTTGTCTTCATAGAGGACAGATTTATTGAAAGTTAAAGCATTATATTTGTTAAATATTTCATCTTTAAATCTTCTTTTTATTTGAAGAACACATTGTGTGGCATCTTAGTTTTATTTATTATGTAATGTGATCCGAAAAACACTGGAAAGTCTGTATGGTAGGTTAGTCAATTGGTCCTGACAACCAATTCAATTTTTAAATTGCAGTTTGTACCTGACAGCCAACTATGCAGGAAAATAACTACTTCGTTGAGTTTTCACAAGGTGTCAAGTGTTATGCTTTCTGGCCAAATGAGCACATATGGTCTTAGCAGGACTTCAAATAAAAACAAATCTAGCCAATTTGATTACTGGTTTAGGTGTTTTCCTCTTTCCTCTTGCATATATGGACATCATCTTCAATACTTCATGCAGTTGCCTGGATTTAAAAAAAACACTTTCCAGATGTAATCTGTCAGGAGTATCTTTATAAGCAGTCCACAGTGCAAAAATGTTTAAACACAAGGCACAAGTAAGACTGTACTTGAGTAATTCACTGATATTTTCCTCTTCAGTGCTTCTGATTCAGGGTTAATTAGATGTTAAAATGGGAGTGAACATTGCTTAACAGAAATTCAGAGTTTTCTGAAGTGTTGTCATTGTACCATCTGATTGAACTCATCTAGCTTGTAATTTTTTATCTGTATAAACAGAATAATTTAGGACTCAGTTTGCAAGTGTTGCAAGGAACTGGATACAGTATTTTCAGAATCCATTTTAAAATGTTGAAGTACATTATTGCTTATGCACTGTATGGCAGCACCAGGTCATCAGACCTTATAGTGAGGTTTACAGTATACCTTCATACACTGCTGCAAACACTGAGTACAATTAAATTAATTTCCAGCACATAACTTTTCTGTCACTTAGAATTTTGTATTTGGAATGAAAAAAAGTGTTTATCCGAAGAGACAACAGGGAAGAATAGGCTTTATGTACTTAGTTTGAAGTTTTATTCATATAGATAAGAAGCAATAATATTACAGTTGATTTGTCATGTTACCTCAATCTTGTTGTCAAGGTTGTGTCTCTAGAAAACAGCAGTATTCACTCTGGAAGGACTTTGAAATAAGTCTATGATCCTCAATAAGCTCAGGGAATTCTCACAACCACAGCTACATCGAATGATCCATTAGCAGAAGAAAGTCTGCACTCAGGAGTCACAGTCTGTCTCTTTGCTGCTGCTTAATTCTCTGAGAGAGACTTTGTTCCTCAGACATTAACAAGTCTACTGTCTTCAACTCCTTTCTCTGCACACACCCTCACAATTAAAAGAACGACAAAAATTGTTTATACATCCTTTAAGGCTAAAAACATCATCATAAACATAAAAGAAAAATTGAAGACTATGTTGCAGTGCCATCTGGTGACATTTCATGTAACGTATTTCTCAGGTTATGCTATATTTTAAAAAAATTATTCAGTTATGTATGTGAAAATGTTTGCTGCCATGATATTAAAACAACTAACTGGTGAACTAACTTCGCAAGCACCTTTTCATTTCATGAAATATATTATTTGATGGTGTTCTCCATTGGAAGGCTATACTCTAGTCATTAACAAGGCAAAAGGTTAACAGTGTTGCCCTAGCTGAAGGTTCCCGCTGTAAGAGGGATCTTGAACAGTGTCAAACTGACAACTGTTATCAAACAAATAAACAACAACTGAAAAACCTTGTAACAATTGACTATAGTACTATTCACTTCTACAGAAGCCTGGTTAAGTGACAAGGAAGCCAAGGTACAGTTGACACTAATGGGAAATTTCCATAGAGATGCCTATGCAAACATGCACACACAAGAATAGCATAGACAGCAACTGAAATTTTGCAATGCAAGTTAGTCCATTAAGTCAAATTATAAACACACACTAAAAAGACAGTAAAAACTTGGGTGCTCTTAGCAAGTATGTCTTCACAGAAAGGTAAGGTCACCAATGTTGGAAAAAACCTCCAAGATCATCCAATCTCACCATCCACCTATCACCAGTATTGCCCTACTAAACCATGTCCCTCAGTTACAGCATCTGAATGTTTTTTGAACAACTGCAGGGACAGTGACTTCACCACTACCATGGGCAACCTGTTCCAGCACCTGACCACTCTTTTGGAGAAGTTTTTCCTGATGTTCAACATGAAGCTCTCCTGGCACAACTTGAGCTATTCCCTCTAGTCCTATTGCTAGTTACTTGAGAGAAGAGTCCGACCTTCACCTCACCACAGACTCCTTTCAGATAGCTGTAGGGAGCTCTAAGATCTCCTCTGAATCTCGTCTTCTCCAGACTAAATAATCTCAGTTTCCTCAGCTGCTTCTGATAAGGCTTGTGCTCCAGAACCTCCACCAGCTTTAGTGCACTTCTCTGAATGTGTTCCAGGGCAGCAATGTCTTTCTTTTAGTGAGGGACAGAAAACTGAACTCAGTACTAGGGGTGCGACCTCACCAGTGCTGAGTAGAGAGGGATGAGCACTTCTCTACTTCTGTTGGACACACTATTTCTGATACAAGCCAGGATCAACCATTGCCCTTCTTGGCTGCCTAGGCATGCTGTTGGTTCATGCTTAGCTGAGCACAGATCAATGCCCCCAGGTATATTTCTTCCACACAGTGTTCCAGCCACTCTGCCCAAGCTTTTACTGTTGTCTGGGGTGATTGTGGCCAATGTGCTGGAGCCAGCACTTGATTTTCTTGAACTTCATCCTACTGGCCACAGTCCAGTGATTCAGCTTGATCAGATCCCTCTGTAGGGCCTTCCTATCCTCAGGCAGATCAACACTTACTCCTAGCTTGGTGTCATCTGCAAACACTGAGGGTGCACTCAATGCCCTCATACTGGCCATCAGTAAAGGTATTGAAAAAGAGAGGCCCCAGTATCAACACCTGGGGAACACTGCTTGTGACTGATCAATCTTGTGCCTTTTTGAACCAGCTTATAAAGATCTCAGTGCGTGGTATACTCCAGTGGTCCAGCAAAATACATTTTTAACACCTGAAAATGTTGGAATTAAGCTTTGTATTTATATACCCACAATATTTAAAATTCTCACTCTTCTTAAGTAGTACAAATCTTTAATATGATACAAATTGATCCATTTACATTAATATTTAGGTAAACATGGAAATGCTCCACCAACAAAGATTTTTAGTAACATTGAGAGTTTAGCTACTGATCAGAAATTGTTGTAAAAGTTTTGTGTCAGTGCTTTCTGTATAGTGTTGTGATTCACAGCAATACAACAGCCTCTCAAGTGAATAAATATTATGTCAAGACAACAAGACTAAATGTTTTTTATGATAGGAATTTTTAAGGAGAGAGTGTTAGAATAATAGCAGTCTGTTGCACAATCTGGTTCAGCCATCTACCAGAGGCTTCTTTATTTTTAAATAGAAAAACACTTACAAATAACTTACTGATAACTGAAAATATCCCTTCCAAAATGACATAAAATCCTGAAAACCTATGGAAGGAGGAGTCACTGTTAACTCGTTTGTGTGATTCATTAAACTCACTGTTAAATAGTACCCTTTTTTTAATTCCCGTTTGTACAGTTTCAGATCTGTTGCATAAGTTTAATGCTTTTGTATGTGAAGTAGTAAGTTAAGTGTGCTTTAATCAGGTGTACTTCAAAGAACTTAAGACCAATCTACATTGTGTTACTAGCTATAAATAATGTAACTGAAAGGAAAATATTTTTCAGTCTTACTCAAATGCAGACATAAAATAAATTTTCCCCAAAAAAATTAAAATCTCAAGCAGATAAGCTTACCTCAGATAACATGCATGGCCTACAGTTTTTTTTTTTTTAAAGGTGTTTTAACTGTTCAGTTTCCTGTAATCTGTCACTATAGATATTCATGTCTGATTCTCCTTTATAGTAATATTCTTCCAAAAATATTGTAACATTTGTATAAATACTTTATTTTTAAACAGACTTTAATAATATTTTATTGTTACTAAAGGGGAGAAGCTGCTCTCTGATAATTTTAAAGAGGTTTTGACCTCTAAGATAGTGCTTAAGAATAGTTCAGTGAGAAAATGATCTTGAGGTATACTTGTGACATTGTGTTGAAAATACCATGGATTGTGTTGCTAAGGGCTACAGGTGGCTTTTTCTTTAAGTCATGTAATTGAGTGTTTATCTTTTTGGTGTTGTGGAACCAGATTCTAAACGCTTCCAATAAACCCACGGACTTCTCTTACGGTTAGATAATGTTGGACTGATACATGGCTCTGATATGATGTAGTTGGTTTGAGTAGTTAAATTTACATTAAAAGTACCACACTACTTTAATCATTCAGAGTAAACAGCATTTCCACTGGAAAAATTTGTCTCAGTGCTTATCATGCAAACTGAATAAAATTTTGTGTAGTATTACATCAGGTTTTTTTTTTTTTCCCAATATTTTCCTTGTTTCCTTTGTAATAGGTTACATTCAGTTCATTTAATCACACTGCTTGTGTTCAGTATGTATGATGGCAATGCAGAGAGGTATACAAATAAGTCATGTATACTGTGTTGTCACTTGGTAGAACTTTATGTATACACTGTGGCCTTCCTTATTTACCCACATATTGTACTAAGTATTTGTATATCAAATCTTTTTTTTAGTCATAATCATCCTATCTATTTCCAACTAAAACTGTAATACATTGTTGTGTAATATTATTCTGTGCATTTTAACTGTCTGTGTTGCAATGTCACATGTATTGAGTAAACATAATTCACTGATGGTTGTATTCCCTATTTATTCTGCTTGTTAGCAGTAGATGAAAAATTATGTATTATTTTCATATTTTCTGGAAAAAGATTCTCCTTAAAACAGAAGTATGTGGAATATATAGCTTAGTGAATCTTGTCACTAATTCAGAAGCAAGCAATTACCTTGTCCCTGATTGTGTTTAAGGCCAGGTTGTACAGACACTGGGCAGCCTGGTGGGTGGATCTTGACAGATGTAGTAGGTGGCAATCAGCCAGCAGGGGGTTGGAACTCGTGAGCTTTAAGATCCCTTCCAACAAAAGCCATTCTATGATGTTATGATTACAAATTCTTGAACTTAAAGGCTAAAAATGTTGATTCTCATAGTCATAACTCTACTTTGATGTTTATTCTTCTTCTATCACATTGGTGCTGTACAGTAAGAGGGGATAGGATTTAGCTGAAAGGGAACAGGGAGTCATATTTTGCTTTTCCTTATCTTCCTGCTGTCACGTCAGTTCAGTTCCTGTAGAGATCCTGCCAATGTGAGCTGCCTATAGGATCATTGAACCAATGCAGTTGCTAATTCTTCTTACTTAGCTTCATGTTTTCTCAGTACTGTTCACTTTACCAGTCATCTTCTGTTCCTAAGGATGTATGTAATGTATACTAAGTACCTTCCCTGCAATGTGTATAAGTATTCAGCTTGTATTATCCCTCACTGCTGTTTCTTGCCTCCTACTTTATACAGAGCTTCTATAATGTTTACATCTGCAATTAACCAGGAACACATTTGTCCCAGTAAATTGACTTGTGGTGGTGTATTTCAAACTTACTCTATACAATGAGTATGATTGAGCAGAGTGTATGTGCACAGATTTCTTCCTTACTATGTTCTCCTTGATTCTTAAAGCAGAATCCCAAACCACCTTCTTTGTGTACCTTATGCAAGGCCAGCTACTTTCAGTGCCCACCTTTAGTGATGGCAGAAGTTACATCAACAAGCCCTGCTGTGAGAAAGTGAACTTTGGCACTTTCACATCTTTGTTGTGGCATGTATCCAGTGCCGTAAGTCAATATTAGATAACAAATACATTACAAATAATATGTCATGAGAAATTCAACTTTTTTTTAGGTCGGATTTATGATTTCACTTCTAAAACAAATTAATCTGAACATTATCTATCTAAATGATTACTTATATTTACCTTCTCTTTTAATTTCCCATATAAACAATGAGCTGTGTTAGTTAAATCATAAATTAATGGACTTCAAAAATTTTTCATAGAAGGTAGAGAAGTCTTATTTTCCTACACTCAGGAAATTACTGGTCATAGACTGTGTCATTCAGGTTGTCAGACAAGAGGCAGATGATGATCACATCACTCTTTAAAATCTAGGAATTGCTTTTTATTCTGCGTAAGTCTTGCTGTAGTCTTTGCTACTGTCTATTCAGACGTGCCTAAAAGTTAACATTCAGAATACTAATATTTGAAAATTTATTTATATATGCAATATTAAAGCATTCATATAAAATATATAAATGCAGGCAATATTTTGGATGCTTATAAATATTTACACTGAATGCCAAAGTTTTGTAATTGCTTATCTTCAGGTTCTTTTCTTGTATGTGATAGCAAGTACTTGCAGCATAAGCAGAGTTTTAGCATTATAACATACTAAAGCATTCATTATATATAAATAAGTATACACTTGTCTGACAATATATCAGCTGAAGAACAGAAGATGACTGTCATCTGACTGGGCAGGAGAGCTCAGTCTTACAAATCAACATTTAAATATTCATCCATGGAGGTGAGATTCTGGCGTGGACCACCACTAGAGATTTCTGCCCAGCCCAGTGACAGTGAACTGCCACTCACCTAACCAGTTCTGCCACATCAACCCAGCAAAAAGATAATGCAAATATATATTCCAGAGGCTGTGATTTTTCACCCTTGTGACTCTAACCCTGTGCTGTCTTGCTTTGCAGTCTTTGGACTCTGTGCTGAAACTTCCAGTCTTCCCAGACTCTTCTGCACTGAAATCACTAGTTTGTGTAAAAGTACTTTGCTGCTGAAAGTATTACATCATTGAATGGGAAAGTTGTGTTAATAGCCAATCAATATGTGTCAAAGACCTTTTTTCAGGTCTTTCATATATATTTAAAATTAAATGCAATTATTACAGTCGTCCTGAAAAAGGTGAATAAGACTCCAGACCAGTTTGTCTCTGACCTCTGTGTAGGGTATATTTCTGTATGGGAAGAGCATAACTTTCCTCTTCTAGAGTGTGCCTTGCTTAAAGGGCCAGCACAACTGTAATATCAGAAAAAAAAAAATTGAATACAAAACAAATATTTAAAGGTAAGAGCAACAGTTGTATTCCTTTTCTGCTTTAAAACTTGGTAAGAAGAAAGAATGCTCCGAAATCCAGTTCTCCCCTCAAAGTCTTCCAAGCTACTCCCATCCAGAGTTGTTTGTAGCCTTCACAACAGTTCCCAGATCCTTCTGGATAATATAGGTTAGCTGACCCACATACAGGAAGAGAACAGGATTCAGATGGTGTTATTTATTTAGATCTGAGGACATTTAGACTTAATTTGTATCACTTCTGATCTTATTTCCCGTACCTCCCCTTTAGATAACGAAAGGTTGCTATCAAGTCACCTCAGAGCCTTTTCTTCTCCAGGATGAACAGCTCCAGTTCTCTCAGCCTGTCCAGCCTGTCCTCGTAGGAGAGTTGCTCTATCCTTTGGACCATTTTTGTGGCTCTGCTCTGGATGCAATCCAATAGATCCATGTCTCTCCTGTACTGAGGACTCCACATCTGTATGCAGTACTCCAGGTGAGGCCTCACCAGGGCAGAGTAGAGGGGCTGGATCACCTCCCTCGACCTACTGGCCATGCATCTTTTGAGGTAGCCCAGGATATGTTTGACTCTCTGGCCTGCAAGAAGACATTGTTGGCTCACTATCAGCTTCCCGTCCACTCAGTTTCATCCCCTAGCTTGTACTGGTATTGGGTTTGCCTTCACCCAAGTGCAAGATCTTGCACTTGGATTTGTAGAACTTCAGAGCCCAAGGCTCAAACCTGTCTAGATCCCTCTGGATGGCATCCTGTCTCTCTGGTGTGTTGTCTGCACCCCACAGCTTGGTGTCATCATTGAACATGCTGAGGGTGCACTGGACTGCACTCGTCAGTGTGCATTGTCAGTGTCACTGATGAAGACATTAAAGAGGTGTGTCCCAGCACCGACCCTGGGGGACACTACGCATCACCAGTCTCCATCCAGGCATTGAGCCACTCACTAGCACTCTCTGGACTCAATCCTGCAGCTAGTTCTTCATCCATTGAACATTCCTCCCATCAAATCCATATATTTCCAATTTTAGAGAAGAACAGTGTTAAAGGCCTTACTGAAGTTGATATAGTGACATCAGTGGGTCTTTCCTTGTCTACTGATGCAGTGATGCCATCATAGAAAGTCACTAGGTTGGTCAAGCAGGATCTGATCTTGGTTAAGCCATGCTGGTTCTTCCATATCACCTCCCTGCTTTCCATGTGTCTTAGCATAACTTCCAGGAGGATCTGTTCACAGAATCACAGAACTGTAGGAGTTGGAAGGTACCTCTAGAGATTATCGAGTTCAAACCCCCTGCCAATGCAGACCCCCCTAGTCCAGGTTGCACAGGTAGGAGTTCAGGCAAATCTTGAATGTTTCCAGAGAAGGAGACTCCACAACCTCTCTGAGCAGACTGTTTCAGTGCTCCTTCATCCTCACTGTGAAGTAGTTCCCATGTAAATTTGTGTGAAACTTCCTATGCTTCAGTTTGTGACCATTTTGCCTTGTTTTATTGCCAAATACTGCAGAGAAAAGCCCAGCCTCATCCCTTTGCTTCCTGCTCCTTAGATATTTATAGACGTGGATCAGTTCCATGATCTTTCCTGACACAGAGCTGAGACTGACAGGTCAGGAGATTCTGGAGTCACCCTTTTTACCATTTTTTAAAATGGGTCTGATGGTTCCTTTTTTTTCAGTCACCAGGGACTTCAACTGCTTGCCACAATTTTCAAATACACAGAGACTGGCGTGGTAACTACATCAACCAATTCCCTTAGTACTCTGGGGTGCATCTCATTGGGCCAGACGGGTGGACATTCAGGTTCCTCAGGTGGAAACCAATGTGATCATTACTTACAGAGGGAGGGACGTTGCTTTCCCAATCCCCTCCCACCAAACAAAATGTTCGAGGGCTGTGTCGTGAGCAGTTACCAGGGAAGAACAAGGCAAAGAAGTTTTTAAGTACCTCACCCTTCTCCTTGTCTGTTGTTAGCAGCCTGCCTGTGTCACTCATTAGTGGGTATGTCCTCCTGGACTTTTCTTTTCTGGTTGAGTTACCTGTAGAAGCCTTTCTTATTCTTTTACATTTACATTTACATTGGTGAGCAGCAGATCCAGTATTGCATCCCCCCTGCTGGGGCTGTCAATTACTTTCAGAAGTATCTTGAAATGGTTTAACAGTATCATATATACAAAAATGATTTGCAATGTATCATGCAAATCACATCTTTGTGCACAATCACAGATTTAAAAAGCTACTTCCCTGCTGCATAATTTTCAGACTTACCTGATGATACATTAGACACTTGTGATAAATATGCTTTTACTTCGTGTAACTCATGCGTTTAGACAAGTTTATAGCATTCCGTAAATCACTGATACTCTGCTTATGGTGTACTCTTAAATGATAACTTCACTGTTATTTGCACAGGGAATATTTTTCATTAAAAAAAGAAAATGTTAGTAATATGCACTTAGCTGCAGATGTGTACTTCAGTTATTGGTAAGCACAGAAACATAGCTGTTGATTTCGGTTGCTGAGCAAGCAGATTATCTCTTGACTGGGTTGCTCCAGGCCCTCTGTTAGAACTTTGCCTACTGCATCTTTCCAAATATACATTTTTATGAATACTGTGCAGCACAAAAATAGATGCTTTATTATTGTTATTATTGTTGTTGTTGTTGTTATTGTTATTAGTATTATTGTTATTATTTAATTTAGCTAAGAAGAAATTAAAGTGACTCTTCATGGTAAAGAAAGTATTCATACTGTTAAAGTATTCAAAGTATCCATCCCAATCTCTTACTAATGAACAAGTAATTTAACATTTAAGACTTTTCTTCAAGCTTGTTCTTGAAGATAACTGAATGTTTTCTTGTAAACTCTTAGGTCTTGGTAGATGTTTGAGAAAGTAAAACAAAATAATGTTCCTTGCTTGAGACATTAAAAACTGTGAGATGACAGAGATTAAAATTAATTCTATACTTGAACACAAAAGAAGAATTAAAAAAATAAAAGAGAAAGAAAGAATGGAGCAAGGTGACCTCTGTAATTAATCTCTTTAATATTCTACACTGCAGAGTAGCCACTTGCTTGATATTTACTTCCTCCCTGCCCCCCCCATAAAGAGGATGATAAATTAATGCAAGTATGGAGAAGGGGCAGAGTAGACCCTAAACTCGAAAGAAACACTGCCACCCATAGCTTGCATTTCTGTTGTAGTAGGTAGAACTTCTTTATCTAGAGTGGATATGTTAACTACCGTTAATGTATCTTACTTAATGCAATGCCATGTTTTTATCCAGAAACCTAGTTTTTTTGTTTAACAGGCACTGTTCTATGTAATTATACATATCAAAACACCCAAATTTTGCCTTCAATATTCTCTTCTCTAAAGAAATGATATTTCTCTGCTCTTATTTCATTCCTATATCTCAGGGAATATTGCTTCTGTGAGTAGCAGAGAGACAAATTATAACCACCGCACATCAGGAGAGTACAAAAAGGAATAACAGTGTTTCCATGGCACTGTTGGCTTTTTATTGTTCTTCTACAGCAGATCAGAAACAAAGCCATGAAAATAATAATGCAATTGCTCCTATGCAGATAGGTAAGTATGTTCCTATGCTTCATATTCAGGGAGGCAGCCCTGAATGAGACATGAGTTAAGCACATGCTGAAGTGTTCGTCAAGTCACTGTCAGTAAGCTGTGAAGGAAAAGCAATTCTTTTTAAGTTATTTGTACATTTGCAGCCCTATGGCATTGAAGAATTTGTTCAGGTTCAACAAGAGTAGTCTGTTCTAGTCTAATGTCATCTTTTCTACTTGGTCTATGCTGTTTTCTCTGTTTTGTTTTCTTTTCTGCTCTGGAGACAGGATGACGTTAGTCCCATTCTGCTGGAAGCCAGAAATACAGCTGTATCCCTTCATCTTGGTGCATTCATCCTTAATACTCAGCACAATTCTGTGTGCCTTCTAAAAGTTTTAATTCAAATAGTAATTGGAGCAGACACCAGTATTTCTGGTAAATATCTAGCCATTCAGCTGCAGTTTATCTCACCTTTCTACTACTGTACCACTGCCCCCATTCAGTACTGGTCCTGAATGCTCATTGGCTTGAAAACCACTGTTGGAGCTGCTGACTTAAGTGACCCAGCTATGCTTGGACGAAGGAGTACAGACACAGCGTGTTGTCCATCTTTGTTAGACTGATTTGTCAGTCGTTCCCGTGGCTATTATGCTTAACTGCTATGGAAGTAAAGAATAATTCCTGAAAAAATTGTTATTACTATGCTATTTTAAAACTGTTTTTGCCTAGGTCTCACTTGTGAACAATTTTGTTTCAAGACATAAGACATACTTAATGCAGATGTCATTCCCAGACTCCCACTCTTCACTTACAGGAGTAAGTCTAAACTTTTTATGAAATACAGGAAGAAAACTGTAACAGTATAAAAGATTCTTCCAGGCTTCCCTCTTATAAGTTAAATATTATTATGTTGTAGCTGCCAATCCAAAGTGAGATGGAAGGAAGATAATTAATTGAGAAATTGAAACTTTCAGCAAAATCTTAAAATCCTGTTATCATTACCAAAAGTCATCATAATGCTGGAGTGGCTTTATCTGAAAAGATGAAACATAAACTGTATGATCAGGAAGGGAAATCACTTTAGTTCACAAGTGGTAAATTCAGTCATATCTCCTTGGCAGTGCCCAGAAATGAGGCTAGGTTGGGTCAAACAGCAAGGTAATCCTTGTTTTTCAGGAAGACAGTCCATGTATTCCTCAGCACCTGTATAGGTAATGAAGTCAACAGTCAATAGTGAGAGTAATGTTTTTAATTGCACATATCATTTTAAAAACTTTCTGACAAGAAATGAATAAATAAATAAAAGAAGCTATCCAATCGTAGGGTCTTCTTTTGCTAAGTAAGTAATGACAGATAGAATAGAAATTACAAAAACTGGTTAAAGCCAAATAAATGTGTTTAAAGTCTTGATCCAACTTCCTATATACATCTGTAAGGGATCGGAAAACTTAATCCACAATAATTCATGAAGTGTGTTCTCCGTACTTATTCACCAATGACTATGAAAACAGTTGCAGTATCATAAATATCATAAAATCTAGAATATAAGCAATTCTGAAAAGGAAGGAAGGGAGGAAGGGAGGAAGGGAGGAAGGGAGAAAGGGAGAAAGGAAGGAAGGAAGGAAGGATAATTAATCATCATATGAGTATAATTAACATAAGGATTCCTGAGTTTAAAGACCTCATACCATTCTTCATACCAAGAAATAGTGGCATGACATTAAGATTGATGGACTCATCCTGTCATGCTACTATTCTCCAGCACTTTGATTTCCCAGGATTTCAGGCTAGAAAGGTTGTGTCCTGACACGCTTTGTAGTTCCCAATCTAGGTGGCTGACTGTCTGGGGGACTGCATTGTACTGGTGTGTGCTTGAGCAGAGCCTGTTCTGTTTTAGTCTTCTGTTAGTGGAGTAGGAAAGACAACACTTAGTGGCTTGGGCTCTCTTGAGTTTGCCATAGTAAATTAGAGCCTCTTTGAGAAGCTTAAGTATCACAGAATGGTTCTCTTGAATCCTAGAAATGAGGATCATTTGAGATTGCTCAAGCTGGTCACCAGAAATTAACAATGATTTTTGAGTCTTCTGCATGAATTTCTGAACAAAGTGCCTTTATTCTGGCTGTAAGAACCATCACTGTAGTAATTTGGCACCTAGCATATTATTGTGTAAACTTTTGTCTGAACTATCTAAACTTCTGTTTTCTATCATCTGAATTCTACTGAATTCAGCCTATCTCAACCAATGTTAGTTCACTACTACTCCTCACCTCATTCCACCTCGTGTCTGAGGTTAGGTAGGACCTCCTCTGTGCTGTTTTCGCTTTGATCACCAGGAAAAAATCTACAGTAACAAGTCAGACTAGGCTGTAGTGTGTGGCTGTAGATAACATTTATTAGCAGCATTCAGTTCTTTAATATGTTTTCTACTGGGGATTTTAAAATTTTCTGTTAAATTTAGAAGAAATTCTAAGCAGAAGTTGAAAGAATGAACGTGACTTAATCAATAAAACAGCAGGGACTCTTGAAAGAATCTGAAGTTTGCTGACTTAAAGTCCTCTGTGGGAAACCAATGTAGTCTTAGGCTTTATCAGAGAGAGGAGTTTCACAGACTGACAGAAATATTAGAGAAGTGATGACCATCTTGGTGTTTTCTCTTAAAGAAGGCTAAACCAAGCATGAGGAGTCAGTTTAAGAAAAACAATAAAAATTACCAGTGATCAGAATATACATAGTCTTCTAAAAAAGATATTATTTGTCACAGTGAGGGTGACAGAGCACTGGAACAGGTTGCCCAGGGAGGTGGTGGAGTCTCCTTCTCTGGAGATGTTCAAGACCCACCTGGATGCCTACTTATGTAACCTGGTCTAGGGAGCTGCTTTGGCAGGGGGTTGGATTTGATGGTCACTAGAGGTCCCTTCCAACCCTTCCATGTACTTTTTTAGCACTTGGCTGTTGCCCTGATTTAGTCTCTAGCCTGCAAAATAGGGATCATCTCCCTACCTGCAGGCTAGTTAGATATACTTATTAATTACATGTTTTTTCAAGATGCTCCTATTTTCAAAGACAACTTTAATTTTCACATTGTGAATAAGATTTCCTCTTCTCAATCACTTCAGCAGCTTCAAGAATTGTCATCCTGACCTAGATAAAAGTACATATTTCCTGCATCTAAGGATACACATACAAAGGTTGGTTCTTATTCTTACTGATGACAATGGTTGTCAGGAAATTTTCTTGAGTTATACCTACCATTAAATGAATCTTTTTTTGTTGTTGTTATTTTCCTGAAGCTAAATGCAGTATATGGCTCCCAAGACCAAGACTGAAGATAGAGAAAAACAGTGGTTCATCATAGCAGTAAAAGCATTACCTCACAAAGTAGCAAAATGTAGTATTTCAAACAAAAGAAGGTTTGATTTCTATAAGAATGTGCCCTTTAATTTTGTGCAAAGGATAGTTATTTTTTATATATTAAATACTATTCAGTATAATGCTTTTAACTGATGGAGGTACTCAAAAGCACATTCTAATAGGGTCCCATTGGTTTTACTTTCTGTCATTATTTCCTCTGTAAATACATGCTTTGTATGAGACATGAATGAATGACTGGACGTTGCACTTTTCATCCGAGGTTATTGTTTCTGTAACAAACTTTTTCCAGTTTTGTTAACTGTTTATTCAGTTGCAAATATCCACTGAGTCATGAAATTAGGGCTTTCCATGACTGTCAACAAAAGTAGTTGTTACTGCTTAGTAATGAGCTGTGCAATTCCCTTTTGAACTTCAAGAGAATCAGTCAGGGTGTAATATTTTTGGAACATCAAAACTGGCAGATGACTACATGTTAATCACCTCAAAATAAATAAATAAATAAATACTCTCAGTCATAATTACAACCACATCTATGGTTTTATCTCCAGGATTTGTTAAGTCTCAGATTTAGAAAGCTTAGAGTACTTCTTGAGGTTCTCGAATGCCACAGCCCTTCAGTTGCTGTGCTGCTGCAGCCAGGGAACTAAGCATCAGCAATGAAGGCTTCCACTCAGGCTCAGCATGGTCAGCATCACTGGGATGCAGACTAGGTTTCATAATCAGCCAGTAAGCTCTGAGGCTCAGTTGTGTGGTGCTGTTCTGTACAAGCTGCTGATGAGATAACCTTGAAAGAAAGACTTTCACTGTAAAGTGGGGCAGAATTTAATTCTAAGTGTGTGTAGAAATGCACCAGCCTGACAGTAACTGAAACGATGTTCATGAACTGTGGATGGGGTTGTAAAATTCTGAAGGCCTGATTTCTATTCCATTTTCTTGGAAGTAAGCTGCATCTACACTATCTTCAGTTTCTCAAAGGGGCCACCCAGCTGTTATAAAAGAAATATTATCTGAGTATCTTCATCTGCCTACAGTGTATATAAACCAACAAAAAAAAAATAGACATGGTCATTTCTTTTTCTTTACTTGAAAGTTTAGAATACCAAAATGATATTATATGTTTAAGAGTGAGAGAGGGTTTCAGCCGGGCTAAACATTGGTGTACTGTAATATCTTTTTCTCACTGTGTTTTGAAATTAATAGACAGGTTCTTCTACCACATTAGACTCTCTATTACTTTGTTTTAATTTTATAAACCATTTCAAATTTGGATATATTTGCAATATATCAGGCAAACTTCAAATACACTTAAAATAATACTTCTCCAAATGTGTTCTGAATGGGAACTGTGTAATTTGAAATCTGTAATTGTTAGCACCCACTGCTCTTGTTTTATAGGAATGCTGAAGAAAGATACAGTGAGGATGTGAACGGTGTCATAAAGATCTTTGTATTTGTTCTTGTATTGTTGTAATTTTGGCACTGCAGGGTAATATTTAGCTGTCTCAACTGAGTTGTTCCAGCTCTCCAAATTTCTGGAGAGAGATGCAGACAGACACAGACATTTCCAAAGGGACAATTCATCTGATCCTAAAACAGCCATTGGTCAAAATGACTTCAAGCCTTCTGTAATGTCTTGCTAACATTTTCCAGCAAATATGTGGGTTGAGGGGGATGCTGGCGGCCACAAACTTGTAGTTTTTGAGGTCACCTATTGATGTGTCTTTGTGTGAGCCCAGTACAAAAATAACAGTCTGTGAGATGGTGCTTTTAACCTGCCATAGAGGGATTCAGACTTTTGTGACTGTTTAATCTTGCTACTGAAGTTTCAGTGTTTGCACAGAGAACTTGAACAACTAAGAGGAAAGGAGCCCTTTGCATGTACACTTGAATTCTAAACCCTTCTTCTTCCAACGGAGTTCCAATCCAAGTTGGAATTAAAGTACACACGCACAGATTTTTTCTGTATCTTTTCTTGTTTCTTGTTTATAACTGATGTGATATAACCATGGTTAATTGGCTGCTACTGCCAACTTATAAGAGATATTTCATACTAATTAGAGCAAAAGATTCAAAGTGCTGGGAGACTTGGGCTGGCATTTGTGGTTTTTTTGAGGACTGCAACAAGGACTGATGTGGGGAATGCAGTAGCATAATGTTAGTCTTTACAGATTGTCACAGAGCTTGGTTCTTTAATTCAGAATCACACTGTAGAGTAGAACACAATGGGAACATGCAGCCCATACTGACTAGCTGTTTTTTAAGTCTTAGTAACAACTGAATGAGGCTTGCCTCATTAAAAGGCATGAGCTCCTACAGATCTAAGTAAACAACCAGGTCCTCAAAGGATGGACTTGACAGTCCCATATTCTTTCTAGTGCACAAAAACGACTGATAACTGCAATCAGTCACAACGGACTTATTTTGGCTTGTTGTGCAAGAACCTTTCCAACTTCAATTGTCTTTCATGTCTGAGATGTGGGGGAAAAGAAAATTTGTCTTTAAGTACTCATTAATTTAATGTAGATGTAAATTTGGAAGTGAGATTAAATGAAACATTTGCTTGAGAAAGGAAATAAACCTACAGTGATCAAGCGACAATGTGAAAGTTTGGGATAAAAATTTCAAAATAAAGAATATTGTTTTTCCATCCTAGACAGTTTTCTATAGCTAAATAGGTGATGCAAGCAACTACTGCTTCCTTCCTGCATTGAGGGAGGCAATTATAATTTTGAACAGCTTCAGAAGTCTTCCATCTTCATGTACTTTTTAGTGTATTCTGTCATTTTTAATAACTCAGCTTTGATCATAATGCAGTGATAATACTGTCTTCACATAATTGGGTTTATCTTCAGCCTCTTACAATGGTATTAAATAACTGGAAAGTTAACTCCCAATGCTTACTCCTGAAAGATCAATGTTAGGTGCTGGAATTGGAGGAAAAGGTGGAAATCTGCTTCAACTTGTGGGTCAGAAATGTTACCAAACAATGCATTTGAAATCCAAACATGAAGCACCTACTTAGTGGCACAGAGCATTATTAGAAAGCAAATATTTGACTTTTACAGAGAGAAGCTCAGATACAAGTGGCCCAGGCCTAGTAAAAGAAAGCCTATCCCCACCTGGCATCAAAATCTTTAAAACCTTTGGTAAACCACTACCTTGCTGTGAACTGGTCCATAGACATTTGAATTCTTGACCTTGAAACTGCATTTCTAGTTAGATATTTGTTGTTGAAAAAGTTGAGTTGTTCAGCCCTGTTTTCATTCTTGACTCCTAGTCAAGTCCAGAAAATAGATTATTTTTTTCTGCTTGTGTTCTCTGGGGACTCAGCCAAGCTCACATATTTTGGAGAATAACAATGATAGCCCAGGGTGCCCAGCTGGCCGTGAAAGCCAATGATATCCTGGCTTGTATCATGAGCAGCATAGCTTGCAGCATTATGGAAGTGACTATCCCTTTGTACAGTGTACTGGTGAGACCACACTTCAAATACTGTGTTCAGTTTAGGGCTCTCCAGTACAAGAATAATACTGAGTTGCTGGGATGCATTCAGAGATGAGCAATAAAGCTGGTGTAAGGACTGAAAAACAAGATATAGGAGGAATGGCTAATGGAACTGGAGTTTTTGAGTCTGGAGAAGAGAATGCTGACGGGAAACCTCACTTGTAGCTACAAGTACCTGAAACGAGGTTGAAGTAAGGATGATATAGGTCTCTTTACTCAGGTGACAAGTAATAGGATGCAAGGAAACAGCCTCAAGGTGAACCAAGGGAGGTTTAGATTGGATGTGAGGAAGAATTTTATTCATTGGAAGGGTGGTTAGACATTGGAAGGGCCAGAATTAAGTAGTGGGAGTCACCATCCCTAGCAATATTTAAAAGATGTCATTTAGGGACATAGTCTAATGCTGGACTTTCTTGTGCTGGGCTGATGAATGGACCTGATCATAAGAATATTTTCCAACCTAAATGATTCTGTGATTGTGTGAGGGATCTGACAGAGAATGTAGTGGCAGCTGCTGCTTAAAATCCCTTCTTCTCACCGTTCACTGCACTCAGCATGAAAGACCCAAAGCTAACTGCTGAGACTCTTTAGGTTGGGGTATTTATGTCCTTGGTTAGATTTATTACAAAGTGATTTGTTCCATGTCAAATAATACTTTGTTTAGATTTTTACTTTGTTGCCTCTTACTAATTGTTCAGATTCAGCTAATGGTTATTTCTTCTAAGGAAAGTAACTGCTACAGAAGATCTGAAACTTTATTTTTTTAATGGATTAAATGCAATAATATATCTTACAGTCTTTATGGCAAATGGTTGTTGCAAGTAAAACAGAGTAAAGATAAAAAATTATTCAAAGAGTGTGTAATTCTTCACTGCTGAGACTAATTAATTTCTTTCGGGCATTCAGATCCCTAGTAACAGTATGTGACCTTGAAATACTTGAAGAAATACTGTATGAATGGCACAGTATTTCATGAGAAACAGTGAAGAGAAAGCTCTGATCTGTATCCCTCACAGTACTCAAGACTAGCTAACATGACCATACGAGCAACTTATTCAACAATGGAAGTATTTCTTGCTGCAAATCTGAGCTGCAGATGATGTATCAGAAATTTTCATGAGCTTTGACATCCACCACTGAGACTTCAATCAATTCATTCAGTGTTTCTGAGTCTCTGCATGGTAGTGTTAATATGTGACCATCTGCCATCTGGTGATGGGATTATAATGTTTTTGAACAATGGGCTAGTCATCAAAAACCTCAAGAGACATGACAAATAATGAATGGGAGTATTCTTTAATGTTTCATTTAGCAAGGAGAGAGTGATTTAACACAGCCTTGTGTAGGAGTTTTGAAGTATGGACAGAACCTCATAATTGTAAGTAAAGAGAGTCAGTGCTAAAGCAGGAGGCTGTACCATAATGCTGCAAGCCCACAGTGTAATACTCTGACTGTACTTTTCTGTTTCTTTGAAGAATACTTAAGTGTTGATTTCTTTAAGACTTAATTTGGTCATCTATTTGCTTTGAGCCTGGAAAACTTCATCTCCTTCAGCTAAATCTATTCCCCTGGTTTTAACCCCTTAATCGTAGAAAACAAAGTAGTAAACAATCAGAGAATTGTTTCCCCAAGACTGTTGGTCAGTTATCCACAGATCCAGAGTACTTTCAGTGTGAGAAAGTAACCTACAAACAATGGCAAAGAAGGACAGACATGCTTATTTGTGCTTCCTAGTTGTATTCTGTCTGTATTGCGATAAAGGTAAACAGGAATGAAATTTGCATGTTCAAGCTTATTTGCCAGAGTGAAAATAGATCTGATATAATGGTGACATGCACCAGTACATTTGCTTTCTTCTCAGGAAAGCACTTCCATAAGTGTTTTTCTGAGTGTATTTTGATGGTATTCTTTTCAGGTAGTATGCACCTGCATCTTGCAAACATTGTGCATACTTGTATTTTCAGTTTGTGATTTTGATTTGTATAGCATCTGTGATTTATTCTGTTTTGCAGTCCATTAAGTCTTTACAATATTACCAAGCTTGCAGAATCTTGCACTTGCTTTTCCTTTGCAAAATTTTTGCAAGCGGAAAAAGTGTTTTAAGTCTGGGCGTAGAAAAAGCAGCAGAGCCAGGAAACAGAGCACTGAGATCTGGCTGGAGTGTGTTTCTGACATCCACATCTCTGCCAAATATAGTCTGTGGTTAAGCTAGTGTTTTGGTCCACACCTCTGTCCGGGAAAGGGCCTGTACTTAACTCAAGGATGGGGTCTGGCTGTCTACTGTTGAATCCCTCCTACTGACATTCCAGGCCACAGCTGGCTCCTTAGTCATGTCTGACAGGCACGGCCTACAGCAGCACAGAACAGATGATTAGCCTGCTCACAGTTTGTGGCTGAGATGGCAGAGTTTGCATGGTTTAACATGTTATTCAGGAATGTTGCTTAGAAGCCAAAAGTTTATATTATATATGCAAACAATTCAGTACGAAAACCATTATGATCTATATCAGATCACAGTGGATTAGATGGTATTACCAAATACCTGCATCTAAAACCTAGACAGAACTTTGCAAATTCAGTAAATCAAAATGTCTGTTGCATTAACTTTTAAGCATTTCTTCTAGTCCTCCCACTTGTACGTATATTAATTTAATTATAAGTAGTTTCAAACTGAAAATGGAAAAATTCTATATGAAGATATGAAAACAACGTGCACGCTACGGGGAAAAAGAAATCTTTTTCATGTTACCATTTAGTCAGAGCTGCCTATTCTTATGGAAAATTTCTGGTTTTGCTGGTTGACATTGTCTGACATTTTTTCTGTGATGCTCCTGACCAACTTGGTTGAAGCATGAGGTACAGCAGCAGTGTCCAAAACCTGCAGAGTCTGATGCCCTGCATGCAAGGTTGACACATTACAGAAGGGACAGCTGAAATAGCCTGCACAACTCTCCTATCTAAGTTTCCTTTAAACCAAAATATAGCTAACTGTAGTGAGCCTGTATTTTAGAGCCTGCTACGGGAAGAGCACAGTCATCCAGCTACTCAAGTAGTCGAAATCTTGCCATTCTTAGTTTGTGGGCTGTGTGCAAATTACTGCTGGAAAGTGTGAAGAGGAGTCTGAGAGAGGCATGCTCTGCTTAGTGAGATAGCTCTGAAAATTGTTCACTGTGACATATCTTTGCCCTTAATAGTAAGGAGAATAGAGGGGGTAACGAAAGCACCCAAATACAAGAAATAGAAGTTAGATAATTTAAATAGATCATTTACTTCAGGGAAGCCAGCGCTGCTTTGTGTTGGCGGCAGGGCTGCTGCATAAAGGGGCAGCAATACTGTAATCAGAGGCTGTGGCAGTAACTGGGGACCTTTGTGTCCAGCACCATCTACCCCCCAGCTCTGCCATTGCTGCCTTGCACTAGAACAGGTGGCTGCAAGGCAGCTGGTGTGCCCTATGGGACACATTATTGTTACTATTTGTCAACGGTTTACCGGGCAGGTTCGGCCCAGTTCTGTGACAACTGGTGCAGGGGACCTGCAGACCCATGCCCCAGGAAAGGGGAAAGGGAAAAGGGAGATGGGCCTAGAAATAAAACAGCGGCAATGATCTGATGAGGAAAGCTAAGTTACTAAATAAGATATCAGAAATCAAAATAACACAATATAATACAATTGTAATTAAAGCTAATAAATCAAATAAAATGAGCAAGAGAGATAAACCGAAGGCTTTACACTAACGCTGAAGGCGAGATGGCAGCGAGCACCCACTGCTGAGTTGATCCCAAAGGAAAGAGCAACGGTCCCATGACCGCAGACAGTTTTTATCTTTTCTGTCTGAGCAGAAATACGTAAAAATGCAAAACATCGCAAAGTCCTCTGGGGAATGTAGTTCTTCTTCTCTTCTGAGACAGGGTATACCTGGAATTATCAATGATCCATGGAGCTGGAGTATTAACTCTTTAACTCTTACTGCACTACATGATGTTATGATGTGGAATACCAATGCCAAAAAATCATAAAACCATGACACTATTAAACATTTATTTATTTTTTGAGGAATTTTCTTCTAGTTCTATCCATTTTGTAAGCTGTTTTCATTAGCATTTGATATAAACTCTTCCTTTTATGCTTTTACATACAGGCTAGCCTGATAAGATCATTTGGAAGATCTGCAGTTCTGTTCAACTGCTGTTTCTTAATTTAGGGTCTTCTCTGATTTTAATTCTGCAGGGAGTTTTTATTCACTTTTGAGAAATTTTATATCTGAGCCTGGCTTCTGTTCTTCTTAATTAATTAATTAAGTTCTCTAGAAGTCTACTGCCTGGTTTCTTGGTCAGTTATCTTTGTAATATTTTTGAAATTTTGTTGTTAATATATGAGTCTCTTGATCTTTCTGTATGTAAAAGTAACTATTTATTTGAAATACATGGGCAGATATTCTCACTCTAACGTAGGAGATTAGTTGTCTCCTAAATTGTATACGTGTAGATGTAGAAAGTCCTGTTAGCATTTGTTGAGTACATAGAGCCTTATCTCACTGAATCATGATACACTCTTTTCAACTGTAATGTTTGCCATTAATGACAGGTGCTGTATCTCAGCAGTCAACCACAAGTTCAATATTGTTTTGCTTCTCATGGCATGATTCAGAAAATATAATATGTGACAGGTGCCAGAATCGATCATATTACACCAAGGTTTTAGCTGCACTAAAAGTAATAAAGTGACAAGAGGTTACCTTATACAAGGATTACAGCGTACAAATTGGGGATTAATACCTTGCAGTCATTCTCAAAAAGTGTCAGAGCTAGAAAGAGCTGCAAACAGTCTTCGTGTAAGGCAGAACTTGCTTGTGGCATCTGCCTGTGACCAGCAAGAACCAAAACTAAGATGGAAAATAATTTTGTCCTAACAGTCCATGTGCTTTTGAAGCTTTAACTAAAATTATAATACTAACAGAAGAAAAAAGCCCACACTTACATAGAGACAGGTTTAAAACTGTACCTCATCATATTCACTTGTGCTTGAGATATGACTAGGGACACCCATTCCAGTTTTGCATACCATTGTAAGGTACTGTCTGAGGAAATAAAAACAGATATATTTAATATACAAATCGGCCAATCAAATTTCCTTTTGCTGTCTTCTTCTAGAAAGTGACTTCAGTACATAGTGTTGATATTTCCAGTGTATGTTAAGCACTTGAGTTTTTCATTTAAGAAGCTACTTTCTTAGAGACATTCCCAGAAAGTTTCTCAGATCTAAAAACAGGTTAGTAATCTGACACTAAGTAAGTATACTTTGACACCAAGTGGAAATAGGTTTAAAGAACTTGACTCAGATACTTGGTCACAATTTATTTACGCAGGTGTTAGATGTTAAAGTAGGAGAAAATCCTGTTGGCATGAATAATGTACGTAGACTAGACAGACAAGGGGGCAGTAGAGGTTATCGCTGTAGACATGTAAATACAACTGAGCTGAGACTCCAGGAAAATACAGTGAGTAGTAGCTCTGTGTATGATGCCAAGTTAAGCTGCATGATTCAAGTGATTCCTCCCTCCACACATTCCTTAATCTGTGAGTCAGTGTGTGTAAATAAGAACTGCAGTCAGACAACTGAAGAAATTGGTTTTTCTCAGATGAGCAAAGACATACACATGACATCATCCTTGTTCGTGTATGTCTGCTCTATTATTAAAGGCACAGCTTCTTTGTAAAGAGCAATTGTGTTTTTTTCCAAGCTCATTACCACTTATGAGAGAGCACGTATGAGTTCATAGATACTGTGATTGTTCTTTATGCAAGCTTTTGATGCTTCCATGTGATACATACTATAAGCGTCAGAGAAATGTAATCATAGAACTAATGAAGGCTGACTGGCAAACAGGTGAGTAATCTTGCCTGTTACCATGTCAGCAAACAAAAATGATTCATGTCAGACAGAGGGATATATCCTGACTAGTGCTTCACAGACAGATTGTGTCTGTTCAAGCAGATAGCGTAGCTGTCTGTTACATAATATTCAGTTTAAAGATGAAACAGAGTGAATATGAATATCTTGAAGGATTAGAGTCAGAATATGAAGTTATCTTGCATATCTTTTAAATTGTAAGACTAAATATGGAGGATTGTCTTTAGGCTTCTTGTAAGGGGCTGCTAACATTTGGCCATGTAACATTTTCAGGAAAAAATGGAGAGTACCATAGTGATCTTCAGGCTGAATACCATTGAAGAGTATTGTTCTGATACATAGCTCTGACATACAGGTAGAAGTACTGTCTGTAAAACAGAAGCTGCCATCCCTATCTTCTTCTTGGACTAGACATAATGTGTCCAGGTTGGCACTGTGATTCAAATAAATATGGACTAATTGAAGCTCACATCTGGAGACCAGGAAGTTAATGATCAAAAGTTCAGAAAATTTGACCTAGAAAGCATTAAAAGTGATGCTAGTTTTATCTAAGAAACACACTGAAGAAGAGAGCAGAGCAGAAACAAATTATTTGAATACATCAGATGTTGAAAAAGGTCAGTACATTCTTCTCTCTCATGAATACTGAACCTTCTTTTCAGGAAGGAAGACCTAGTATTATTAGGAAAACCTAGTATCAGTAAGAACTGTATTGCTATGAATTTCTGGTCTAGATTGCCAGCAAAAGCTATGGTAAAAGAGACCTTTAAGAAAATATTCCTTGTAGGTCAGAACATGATCATTCTTCATAGTGAAAAATTATACTGAAAGAACAGACCTGGAAAGAACTTAAAAATGTTACAAGATGCTATCTTGGAATTATTCATTCAAGCAAATATTTGGCATTAGTCAAGAAGCAAAATTTTAGCTGACAAGGTAAAAACTTCATCTAGGTAAGCTGAAATTTACATTTAGGAAGCCAACCTTAGAAGGGTCATCAGTGTAAGCATAAGGATAAAGATGCTTTGAAATACTTTACAAATGAGCATTGGTAGCTTGCAAGAAATACGTAGACTTTAAAATATCACTTCAGTGCTCTGTAAAAGAAGTGATTAGTTCATTTCACAATTGCTGGGGCTTGATAGACCAGATAAAGATCTATAAATGCGTATAACCAAAGTCACAGAATCGTAGAATTGCTCAGGTTGGGAAAGACCTTAAAGATCTTCAAGTCTAACTGCAACCTAACCATAGTACCCTAACTCTTAACAACCCACCACTAAATCATGACCCTGAGCACCACATCCAAAAGGATTTTAAACACATTCAGGGATGGTGACTCAACAGTCTTCCTGGGGAGCCTATACCAGTGCTTAACAACCCTTTATACAAGTAAGTTTTTCCTGATGTCTAACTTAAATCTCCCTTAGTGCAACTTGAGACAATTTCCCCTTGTCCTGCCACCTCACTAGTGAGAAGACATCAACCCTGCTCTTGCTGCAGTCACCTTTCAGGTGTTTGAAGAGAGCAATAAGGTCTTCTCTCAGCCTTCTCTTCCTCAGACTAAACAGCCCTAGTTCCTTCAGTTGCTCCTCGTAGAGTATATTCCCCAAGCCCTTTACAAGCCTTGTTACCCTTCTTTGGACCTTCTCCAGCACCCCAATGTCCTTTCTGTTTTGAGATGCTCCAAACTGAACACAGTACTTGAGATGGGGCCTCACCAGTGCTGAGTACAGGGGCAAGATTACTTCCCTAGGCCTGCTTACTGCATCAGTCCTGATACAAGCCAGGATACCATTGGCCTTCTTGGGCACCTGGGAACACTTCTAGCTCATATTCAGCGAACTACCCATGAGTACACCAAGAAAATGATTTTAAGATATTTAGTCAAAACATAGGAGAAAGTGTAGTTCTGATGCATATACAAAGAGAATTTTCATCAACCTGAGAGTAGACTGAACTTCTGATCATCACTCTTTTTCATCTTATTGTTTCTGTTTTTCCCCTTCAGTAGAAGAAAAACTTCTCTATTGCAATTTCTGTCCAGACAGAGAAGGACCAGGGATGACAGCTTCTGTCCTTAACTGCATCAAAGTTGCTATAGCTCATATGGAAGTTGGTGACTGTATGAAAGAGGAGCCCACATTCTTGCTTCTGTGAAGGGAAGGCATTTCTAGGACACTCCTTCAGTGGTGGCATCCTGTACATCCAGTACACCTCATTCTAACCTGGTCATAGCATAGGTTGCCATTTGCTCCACCACTGGAAGGGTACAGGTCTTGCAAAGGAACTGGAGTCACAGAAAGTGCTGGTAGATAGGAGAGGAAGGCTCAGTGAACACATGAGGTAATGTCTCAATTGCTAAGAGGAAGTAAAAAAAATAATAATCTGGGTGAATGAGGGCCCCTGTGTACAAAAGTTTTCTACTGATTAATCTGTAGAGGTGACAAGATTTTGTGCTATTCATTGCTATTCTACTGACCATTCCATACTCCTACACTTGAGTAGGACATTTTTCTGCAAGACACGTTGCTGTTCTAACATCACCTGCTTAAGTTATGACAAAGCCATTGAGAATGGCTCTTTTTTCACAAGGAAAAATTTTTGTCAGTAAACTGAGGGCAAGCAATAGAATTTAAAATGGAATGGACAGTTCATGACTGCAAGCATCCCAGAAGAGGTGGAAAGGTAAAGAGTGGCAGGGGAGTTACCTTCTTTGTTAAGAAATAAATTGTGAAGAGCTTCCTCTCAGAAACAGGCATGATCAGATCAAGAGTTTGTAGGTAAAAATCTGGGAGCTGATCAAAAAAGGACATCTTCTGATTGGGGTCTACTACAGGCCCCCTGATAAAGGGGCGCCTATGGATGAGGTCATTTTGCTTCAACTACAAGAAGCAACATATTTGCAGACTCTCATCTTGATAGGAGATTTCAGCTACCCAGACATCTGTGGGAAAGCAACACAACAGAATGCAAGCAATCCAGAGGACTCCTTGAGTATACCACCTTGAGGGCACCTTCCTACTTCAGGTATTAGACAAAACATCCAGAGTACAAAGGTTACTGGATCTAATTTTAGCCTATGCAGAGGAGATCAGAGACAGTCTGGGATGTAGTAACCATGTTCAGGTTGAGGTTGTGATCTTGAGGAATATGGGTCTGGCAAAGAACAGGACCCAGAACTTCAGGAGTGTTCTGAGGACATGAGCTCTCCATCTCCCAGCATGGGAAATCAAGGAGAGGAGGCAGGAAAGAGTATGGCTGAACAAGGAAGGACCTGCTGATCAAGCTGGGGGAAAAGAGGGACATTTACAGGCAGAAGAAGTAGGGACATGTGGCTTAGAAAGAGTACAGGAATGCTGTTCAGACATACAGTAATGGGATCAGAAAAGCCAAGGCACAGGTGGAACTGAATATGGCAAAGAATGAAAAATAATAAGGCATTCTCATGGTACTTAGAAGTAACAGACCAAAGGGTGTATACTCCCTCTGATAAATGAGGAGGGAGGCTTCAACAGACATAGAAAAGGCTGAAGTAGTCAATATTTTGTTTCAGTCTTTGCTGGCAGTCAAGTTTCCCATGTCTCTTCTGTCCCTGAAACCTGTGGCTGTGGTTTGGGCGAACAGAGACTCTCCCATTGTAAGAGTAAAGCAAGTGAGAAACTGTCTCATGAGACTGAATGCATACAAGTCTATGGCAATGGATGACATGCATCCCAAGGTTTTGAAGGAACTAGCTGATATAGTTGCCAAGGCACTCTCCATCATATTTGAAAAGTCATGGCTATCAGAAATCCTGATGAAGTCCTCATTTTTAAAAAAGAGAAAGACCTGGGGAACTAGAGCCTCACCTCTGTCCCTGTTAGACTGTGAATTGGATCCTCCTGGAACATATGCTAAGGCACATATGAGATGAAATAATCTGAGACAGCCACCACAGCTTCATCAAGGGCAGACCATGCCTGACCAGTCAGATCACTTTCTACAATGGAGTGATGGCACTGGAGGACAAAGGAAGGACAACTGTTGTCATCTACCTGGACTGATGCAAGGCCTTTAAAATCCTCCCACACCGCATCCTTACTTCTACATTGGAGAGATAAAAATTTTAATGGTGGACTATTCAGTGGATAAAGAATTGGTTGGATGGTTACAGACAGAGGGTTGTAGTCAATGGCTTTATGTCAGGGTTATGAGACCAGTGGTGTTCGCCAGAGCATCTTGGGACCCGATGCACTTTATGAGGTTCAACAAGACCAAGTGCAAGGTGTTGCACTTAGGTCAGAGCAATTCCAGATACATGTACAAGTTGGGAGAACTTACTGAAAGTAGCCCTGTGGAGAAGAGCCCAGAGGTCCTGGTGGACAAAAAGCTTGATACGAGCCAGCAGTTTGTGGTTGCAGTCCAGAAGGCCGACAATATCCTGTGCTGCATCAAAAGAGGGGTGGTCAGCAGAGAGAGGGAAGTGACTGTCTCCCTCCACTTGTGAGGCCTCATCTGGAGTACTGTGTCCAGGCCTGGGCCCCCAGAACAGGAAAAATGCAGAGCTGTTGGAGTGGGTCCAGAGAGGTCCACAAAGATGATCAAAGGAGTATCTCTTTTATGAAGAAAGGTTGAAAGAGCTTGACTTATTTAAGAAGAAGGCTTCTGGGAGACCTCATTGCAGCTTTCCAGTACTTGAAGGGTGCTTTTAAACAGGTGGGAGACCAACTTCTTATGCTGTCTGAGAGCAATAGTTTAAAGAGAAATGGCTTTAAACTAAAAGAGGAAAAATTTAGGTTAGATGTCATGGAGAAATATTTACTATGAGAGTGGTGAGGCATGGCACAGACTGCCATGATAAGCTGTGGATACCCCTTTCCTGGAGATATCCAAGGCTAGGCTGGACAGGACCTTGGGCAGACTGATCTGGTGGATGACAACCCTGCCCAAGACAGGGGAGTTAGAAGTAGATAATCCCGGCGATCCCTTCCAACCCAAGGCATTCTGTGATTCTATGGTTATAAAATCATATAAATTCTAGTTCTAGGCAACTAAATGGTAGCTGATATGGAACACAAAGATTTACTACATGTATTTGTTATATTACTATCTTTCTTTATACTATGTTTTACTCTTAATTAAAATACCTTCTACTTCTCAACATAATCTGACATCTTTATAAATCTTAAAATTTCAAAACAATATTTTAAACAAAGAGACTGGGACTTCTAGTTACCTTTTTCAATTTTTTTTTCTTACTTTTATTTCTTTTTATGATGAGCAAAATGCTGGTTTGTACATTTGTAGAATGAACAATATTTAGCTGAAGTATTCTGTTGCTTTTTTTTTTTTTTAATTTTATAGACAGTAAAAACACAGAACAAATGAACAAAGGGCATCCTCAGCATAGGAGTGAGAATGAAAAGCCATTCATTTCAACTAATGACACTAAGGCAGACTAGGCTTAGGCTTTCTTAGCTTTGCTTTAGGTGTCAACTCAAGAGATTCTTGGTTTACTAAAGGTATTATAAATCCAAACCTCATGCATACAGTACTTATACATATAATAACTACCACCAAGTATTTCCAGAAAATAAATTCAGTAATTGCTGATTGTTGCGTTATTATTTTCTAAACCAGTTTTGTATCATCAGAAGGCAAGATCCACAGAGACAAGCAGAAGAGTGCAACTGACCCATTACTCTTGAAGAACATGTGAACTTGCAAGAGTTTAAGCATTTCACTTCAAGAACTAATAGCAAATTAAATAACTCCTGACTGTAAAACATATGCTAGTCCTTTCTTCTTTTTTTAATTCCATCCAGTTAGTATAGTAAACACTTCTACTTTGTTACTTACGCAGTTGTATTAAAATGCAGAGCAGTCTTACCACATGCTGTTAGAGTCAGAATTAATCATGGGAAAGAGTGCATTTTGGAATGTTGTGTTCTTTTTTTTCTCTCCATTAGCAACTAAATACAATAGCTCTGCAATGAAACAAAGGAATTAAAGTGCGCTATTCTATAAAGTAGTATGAACTCACAGAGGACAATTCAGAATAACTTTTATTTGCATTTTTTTTTAGTAAGCAGAATTTATGTATTGTATTATGTATTGCAGTTAGAATAAAGGTGTTTTTTTGTTTGTTTGTTTGTTTGTTTTTTGGTTTTTGGTTTTTGTTTTTTTTTTTTAAATGAGCCCAATATTACTGATTTAGAGCAGCAGGACACTGGAACAAGCTTCCTGAAATGTTTAAAAAGCTGAACCTTGGTGGATACCAAATGGAAAGCTGTTCTCACACATGGTATTTTGAGAACGACTAAATACAGAGTCTGTTCTTTTAAGTATTCCAGGGCTGATTCTACTGAATCACAATGTCCAAATGTAGGATGTTTGTACAAAACGTAGGCCTGTATTGCTGCGTTTTTCTATCCATGAAATACATTCCTCCATTCAGCTGGACTGTATGGACCGTAAGTTGGATTTATATTGACCCTCTCTTTTTCTACTAGTGTTCCATAAATATGCCAAAGGTAAAAGTACTGTCTTTCATTTTCTCTTAGTTTACTCTAATTATTGTTAAAATGAAGTAGCATCCATGAAGCATGAACACCTTATACTATCATACTTATAAGATATATACTGCAAGTTTCTCCCTTTTTTTCTGTTGAGAATGTCTGCAGAAGCTGCCTTTCAAGGAGTCTATATACCCCAGCTAAAGAGAAGCAAATCTCATCTCTTTTCCTCAAATAACTCAGTACTGACATATAACAGTAACGCATGCCTTTATATCAGGTTTATCCAAAACATCCTGAAAAACAATTTTGGAAAATGTACAGAGGAAACATTAATGTGAATTATGAAAGCACGTGAGGTTTTTTCTTTGTTAACACTTGCATACTTTGGTCAGCACACTACTAATAAACTTATTGCTTTCATGTGCAAAATTAGAAAAGAAAAAAATCTGAAGCTTAGCAAGTTGACTTTAAAATGAGGAGTATCACAGTAAAGAAAAGTGAGTGTTTTGTGTAAGGAATTTTATTAACATTAATTCGACCTGTTCTGGAGCATGGGAGCTCTCTTTAAGTGGTAATCGCAACTGTGAAATAAAATCTGAACGATAAAACGTGCATGAACAGAGCATGTAACAAAATTCATCCTGCTATTCTTCACGTGTGTATTTAGAGAAACTGTTCAAAGTTGAATTTTGTCTGGTTTTCCATGACCTGTACAAGTCAAATATTTTTTTTATCTTCCCTTCCTTATCTCCCATGTTGCTCCTTTACATTCACCTGATCCCTTCATTTTTATTTCTCTTTAGCTTATTACCTCACTGAAGCTTTTTAGTTACATGAAAATCATGAGATTGACGCCTTTAAAACAGTAACATTTTTTGGTTCAATATATCATACTGTTCCCTTTATTGCTTGTTTGATTTTTTTCAAGTACTATCGGGCAGTTAGCTACTCTGTTTGTACAGCACCAAGTACGATGCTTACTCATTTTTTGCTGGGTCATAAGCAACTTACGCAGAATTACCATAAATTTGCTTCAGCTGAGCGTCACAGAACTTGTCTGTTGGCTGAGCTGGGAGACTGGCAAGAGTCCACAGAGTAATCACTTAGAACTCATTGAAATTCACTGTCACCTCTGTGGTATTTAATTAGCTGATTTACTGGTAGGTGGTTACAGAGAAGTGAGAATAAAATTCTGAAGAAAAGCAAGCAATAAACAGAAAAACAACAGAGCTAGACAGTCTGTGCTGATTCAGACAGAAGATAGTCAGTGGTACTTTCCATGAGGCCATTTTCAATGGATTTGATTTTGAAAGAAATATTTCTTCTTGAGCTGGGAAATACAAGCCTTTTGCAGAGTCCTTCTATTTTTTTGTATCAGATACAAACCATGTTACTGTCACAGGTCAAAATAACTCGTATATTACATGCTGTTAAAATAATTGATCCTAATTTTTACTGATGACTAAGATGAGAATTAAACCACTGTTTGAATGAAATTTCCACATATGTATCCCAGTGTATATGTGCATAATCTATGCTAGAGGTCAAAAACATACTGTGTTGTAAGCTGCTAAGTTACAACCTTTGCAGCCTCAGTATATTTGCCCATGGCACCAAGTTGTGTGGTACAGTTCACACACCTGAGGAATAGGATACTATCCAGAGAGACCTAGGCAGGCTAGAGCCATGGGTCCAGGTGAATCTTGTGAAGTTCATCAAATTCAAATACAATATCTTGCACTTGGGTCGAGGCAACCCCCAACACCAACACAAGCTGGGGAATGAAGAGATTGAGCACAGTCTTGCTGAAAAAGACCTGGATGTACTGGTTATTAGTTGAAGTATGAACTATGAGTTATTGTTCCTGTTTTTATATTTCTAAATAACTTTATTGACAAGGGATATTTTGCAACAACCAACAGAAATTCTTTTAGTTCTGTTTCTCCCAGAAGTACCTTATAAGTTTAATGAGAGGGTTCCCAATTCATTTTTAAATAAAAGTGTCATTTGTTTGGGAATTTGTCCAGTCAAATCAGTCTCAGAAAGGAGGCAGATTTTACGCAAATGAGCAATCTATTTATGACCTGAGTACCCATGATAATAGACCTTGGAAACAGCATTCTTCATTAACAGACTCTTATGGGAGATCAACAAGATGGTGGTGGGCAAAATAAACTGAGAATGTTACTCAGAGAGACAAGACTACATAGATCACTCTGAAGTAATGCCTCCAATTTGTCTCTATGGAGGCCACAACAGATATGAAGAGCAAAACAGCACTGCTTCCTGGTCTCACATCCACTATTTGGTCTCCATAAATGTTCAGCAAGTGTCGATGAATGTCAGTGGGAGCAATTCTTTCTGCAAAGAGGAATTCAGTGACACACCTCTGCTTCATCCACACTTCCATGTCAGAGGCCATTGTGTCAGACTGCCCCTCTGCTGCCATCTGTTGCCCAGCAACAAGATGCAACAAAATATTGATGAGAAGGTTCAACCTCTACTGCCATACCACCAACATCCACCTTGATGATGTGGACCTACATACCAAAAGAGAGGCATTACTTTTGGAGCAGTCATTGTAAATGTCTTCTAGTATCAGGTATAGCCCAGTTTTGATTACAAGTAATAAACTTTTAACATATAGGTTCATCCTTAATTTAACTCTTTTATTAGCTAAAATATACCTGGTCATCAGGACATAACATTTTCCTGTTAGTGAGAGCCTAGCTTCAAGGAGATGCATCATTGCCCTCTCATTAGAGAAAGCAGTGATAGCAAGCTTGCTTTTTGGTATGACTGTCCATAATAAGAAAATTATTTTGAGTCTGCATTCTCTCACTGATGAGAGTAAAGAGTTCTATAGTTGATTTACCCCAGGAAAGGTGAAATAGTTTCCACAGATTATATTCTTTTGCTATTATGTTCTCTATTCTATTTCAGATATATTGAGATCTTGTAAACTGAGTTTACAATATCAAAAACATAGTTTAAAAATTTCGTAAATTGTGTTTACAAGTCCCAAGTTGTCATAGTTTTATGATTTTTGGTATAGGTATTCCACATTATAACATAATGTAGTGCATTGAGAATTAGAGTTAATGCTTCAGCATCATTGACAGTTATGGGTATACCTGTCTCAGAAGAGAAGAGCTATGTTCCCCAGGGGACTTTGTGTTGCTTTGTATTTTTACGTTTTTCCACTCAGAGGGATAGATAAAAACTGTCTGCATGTCACAAGACACTCTCTTTCCTTTGGGATTGACTCAGCAGTGAGTGCTTGCTGCTGACTCGCCTTCAGCATTTAGCATAAGGCCTTCGGTTTATCGGACACTCTCTCTTGCTCATTTTATTTGATTTATTAGCTTTAATTCCATTTATATTGTATTATATCGTGTTATTTCACATTCTGATGTCTTATTTAGTAAATTAGCTTTCCTCCTCAGATTACACTGTTTTTTTTCTAGGCTGTTTTTGTTTCTTTTTCAGATCTATTTTTGACTTGTAATAAAACTCAACATTTTTATGCTTTCAGAGAAACTGACAAGGAGCTTAGGGCATGTTTTCGAATGAAATGGCAATCACAGTTACAACATAAGGTCTTCGATTCTATTTAATTCTGCAATCTTGGCATAAGGCATGATATCACAGAATCACAGAATCAAAGAATTGTAGGGGTTGAAAGGGATCTCCAGAGATCAAATCCAATCCCCCTGCCTAAGCAGGCTCCCTAGATCAGGTTGCACAGGTAGGTGTCCAGTATTCTACTGAAAAATATTTGAAAATTGCATGCGGAAACCTACAGCGAATGAATTGATGAAGCTGGTTAGAATCATGATTTCAGCTCAGGTTGCTTGTTGGAAAACAACTGGATGGCAATAAAAATATGAAAATGTAATTTTTCATTTTAAACTTTCTGTATATCCCACTTCTAAAGAAAATAAATAGACAAAAAAAAAAAAAAAAAAAAGGGAGGGGAGTGGGATTTAAAGTGGCATGTACCTTATTTGCATTGTATTAAATCACACGATTTAGGCTATCATCCAAGTCCTGGGATATGAATGACAGCAAAAACACAAGATTATGCTCCAGTTCACAGATTTGATATTTAAATCATGATTACCAGTTAATATTTAATGACACCTCTTTAAGTCACTTCAGAATACTTTCAATTTTACAAAACTGAGTAAGAAAAGAAAATTATTCTGTGTCCTGAGTGCTTTTTCATGAGTGCTTTTTCATTTTCTCATGCATTACTACTACTCACGTCCCTTTGAAATAAGTGTTTTATAAATAATTTTTGGTTCTAAAATATGTTTAATACCTGAATGAACAAAGGTGATGTCAAGTTGACCAGAAATGATATTTTAAAACCTAGCTACTAGTCATTATTTACATTATTATATTATATGTATAATTATGTAATTTATTATTATTTATTATGAAGTTCACTGCTTTTTGTAACCGCAGTTTTAGTCAGCTTTTATCCATTTTGACACTTAGAAAGTATGCATTTTCTGTGGTAGCCTAATCCATATAGCAATTATTAACATGGATTTGTAAGGGTCTGTAAACTTACAATTTCAAAAAGATTTTTATCATCACACCAACAGAAAACAGGAGTGTTTCTACACTGTAGAATGTTAATTAGATAATGACAACTTGACCTTGAGTCTTGGTAAGTCCAGTTATAAGGAAAAGCAACTGCTCTGAAAATCAAATATGAAGTAACAGTATTTTCCTTGCTGCTATCCTTTTCCATCTTTGTCACCAGGAGTTCTGGGTCCTTCACTTCTGTTTAAAATTACCACAGTAATCTGAAGAACTGTTTCCTTCCTGATGGATTCTGCAGCGGTTAGATGTATAGAACACATCAGGAGAGTTAAGATGTCAAGATTTTTGAGGATTATGGGCATGTGCATGGTCTACTGTGCGTCTGTAATCAGTTTAATTGAAGTTAAATGTTGTTTTATTTGTTTGTTTGTTTTGATTTGTTTGCATGATTATATTTGTCCTTTCCTCTCTTTTGTGGCTTTAAAAATTGACTCCTGTTGTTGAAGTAAGGTAAGCCAGGATTAGTATGGTAAGAATGTGGGAGTACTTCTTTATTCTACAAAGAATAAGAATGATATGTATTGTTTTGGTTTTGTATTTGTTTCTCTGTGAATCCTTAAAAACAATTCTTTCTGCAGTTTAAGGTAGCTGCTTTCCTGACTTGTAAACTTTGCAGAGAAGCTCATTTTTGCATTGAGTTTTATCTGGTCTTGGCTACCAGTTAGCACTTCAGAAAAACTTAGAATTCAAACTTCTTGAAAATTAGGAATATTGTTTTTGGATATTGACAGGAATTATCCAGATACATTAATTCTATGAAATACTGGTGAAAATTACAAGAGCAACAGTTTTTCTGTCTGCCTACAGATGCTAACCATCAAACAAAACAAATGAGAAAAAAATCAGTCCCCTTTTTCTGTATATAGCAGCTTTCATTATCAACTCTGCTCTCTGAAATAAATGGATAAATAACAAGAAATATTTGAGTCTGTTCTAAATGATGAGTGTCTATCTCCATCTAGAAGTGAATAATATTAGGGAATATAAAGACTGCTACACCCATTTCTTTCTCTCCTCTTATTTTCCATCTGTCCCACGAATGTTGATTCAGCATGTATACTTTTAACAGCAAAAGATGCTAGTCAGAGCATATGCATAGTTTTAAAATCTTTGTGAATTTAAAGTTTGTGTTGCTTGGCAAATTGCAATATTTGACCATTCCCCATTTATTCATTACCACAATCAACACTGCAATTTATTTATTTATTTATTTATTTGTAGCCAGTGAATGGAATGGTCATTTTGTAAACCCCTATCCCAAATGTAAATTAAAAGCAAGCTCAAAGTAACAGTATGACATTTTAAGATTTTTTATTATTATTATTCCATATTTTGACTGCTCCCTTATGTGCAGAGAGAAGGAATGAAGAAGGCTAAAAAACAACTGAAGATTCATATGCAAATCTTGGCTTCAAATAAAGGGCTTAATTAATTTTTAATTTACAATGATTTTAGCAATATTTTTTTGCTGAAAAGAGGCGAAAGAATGTCATAGTCACCAGACATTAAATACTGAATGAGATCATTAGAACTCCACAAAATCCTGAGATTCTGTGCAGCAGTACCTTCCATTTCATTCTTCTTCATCTCTTTTCCACTTCTTTCTTTAGTTTATGTTCCTTAAAATGTAATTCCAATGCTGAAAGTCATTGTATTGATGATGAACTGTAAGTCTTGTTTAAATAAATGTAATTCATATAGACAAAAAAAATACTGTCTCTTCAGATTGGATCCTCTTTGCTGAGGTGCACTGCATCTACCTGATTTGATTAAAGATTAAACTGTATGGAACGTGCTTTAGAAGGGGTGTTTAGACAAGACAATTTTCAGAGGTGCCTCCCAACCCCTGTGATTCAGTGATTCTGTGTGTCTTTGCAAAGGCATAGAAAAATACCACTTTACCAGAAGTAAGGAGTAAATGTAATGGCATTTGAAGGCTTTTGGACAGAGATACGAAGCAACCCTTGCTCTCTCTATTTGCAGAAATCTTCTTGTACTCTAAGAGTGAATGTGCTACAAAAATTGGTCAAGTCATGGTAATTCAAACAAATTGGACCTGTCAGACTATTTAAGATAAAGGCCTTTCCATGGCCCTTCATATAAGGCCTGGAATGCTTGGGAACATGCTGAGAAAAAGTGTTTCTGGGAAACTTTCATTTTTTGCAACTTTGTTTTCCTTTCAAAGTCCCTATGCCAACTCATGATATGATGTTAGTTCAGCATCAGTCTAAACTGAAAGTTGCCTTGTTGAACTGATTATAGTTGCAGTAGTGAAGGGGTGATTTAAAATTAGGTTGTGAAGAATTTGTAACCAAAATAGTATAGTTATATAGATAATTAGAAGGGATTTACTGCATTATGAGACACTTGTATCTCTCTAGTACCTTCAGAGAAGCAAATTCAAGGTTTGCCCAGGTGCTTTAGAGATAGGTTGTACCTTATTACAGTAAGTGCAGGTGAATCATGGTTGGTAACATGCCAGATGAAGAATCTACCACAGGCCTGATTCATATGTAACTCAAGTGCTGAGACTGTGCAGAGGATTGTGTGACACTGATCTGCAGGATTGGGCTCAAAATGCTTCAATGCCAGCTACTGTTTCTGAGCAGCTTTCCAAGAAATGCAGTCTAGATCCACTGGTAACTTCTTATGTAGAATTTAGTTTCATAAGAGGTGACTTTCATTATCTCTTTTTAATTAAAAAATAAAAAATAAAACAATACAGAATTGTATTACCATCATTACAGGTCACATACAGCTTTCAGGTCTTTATTCACTTTAGCTGTTTAATGTTTTTTTTACTTATTTTACAAAATGATTAATAGTATCATTTTATGACCCCATGTCATTTAACTAGTATTGCTTTCACCTCTCATGGGATCAGAAGGCCTAACTGTGGCATACTGTCAGGATGCTTGGTGGGCTCTGATCAGTCATTTGCTTTCTTGTAATGCAAGGGCCTGTTTAGTTTGACACTTGTGCTGCTGTCAGAGGCAATGAAGGTCAGCAGTTGTGGTGACAAATTGGTTTTGACAAGCTTAATGACCCTGGTGAAGTGAAGTCTGCAGTCTTGATAGCAACTGCAGAATAATTGGTTAGCACAGTCAAAGAGGGAATGTGTTAAAATCCCAAATCCTCTCTGGAAGGCCAATTACACCATTCAGCAAAAGGGGTGGAACACTGTCATCAGCTTCTGTAGTGATACAAAAGCATCAGTGGGCTGTATTTCAATCAATTCAGTTTGGTTTGGTGGGATATCAAGACACTGAAGGAAATAATTGAGCCTTTCCAGCAATGTTCCTAAAATAAATTGAAGCAGAAATTAAAAAGGAATCTTCATAAAGGCCCTTTAGACCTCTCTAGACAATAGCAGCTAGTAATGTTTCAGGTAACTGTGTGTATGAATGTGCTAAATGCAAAAGACTTATTCAGATTTTCTACAGATTTTCAGACCACAGGAAAAAGCAGTAAAAGACATGTAATAAAGATTGTGTGAGTAACAGAGTAACAGTTGACATATACTTAAGGAGAGTGTTTAATGTCTGATAGTGTTCATAAAAAGAGTATAATCACTATAGAAGTATGCTTATACTCAGTTCCTCATAAGACATGACGGGTTTGGAAGCATAGCATGTGCTGTTAAGAAGCAACAGAAGGTCACTACCAGCTGAGGTAGCAAAGGTGTTTAGATGTGGGGCTTTCTTCTGAGCAAATACTAACTGACAAAACAGAATCTATAGCAAAGTTTCTTAACAAGCAATATGACCATTCACATCATACATACTCTTTCTGAGCTTTGATTTCTGTTATGACTAAATTTGGAGGAAAAAAAAAATTGTTTTCTGCAAGTGGTCAGTTTTATACAGGAAATAATACTTTCTAGTCTGCTACACCCAGAATTTCAACTGACCATTCCTTGAGTCAGCTCCGAAGTCTGAAACTTGGGTGATCTTCAAAGAAAATCTACTCTGTTTTTAATGCTTTATTGGTACATAGGAAGCAAAGGACGAAATACAGTTAGACATCACAGATGTTTCTCATGGCGCTGCTGGTGTGGCTGGAATCAGCAGTGTTGATTACAAGATGATCTATCCTGAGAAGATCATCCATTGACGTTAGTTAGATTCATACAGCTCAGTGAAACAGTGCTAACTTGCTTCTTATTGAAAGAATTGTGGAATCATAGAATCAGCAAGGTTGGTAAAGACCTCTAAGATCATCCAGTCCAACTATCCACCTATCACCAATATTTTCCACTATACCATGTCCCTCAATACAACATCTAAACGTTTATTGTACACCTCCAGGGACAGTGACTTCACCGCCTCCCTGGGACTCCCCTCCATCTCACTCTTAGCAGAAAAGATAATACTACATGATGATAATTATGCCTGCTTACAAGCCTATGAATATTAAACACTTATAGGATTTATCAGTATACCTTGAAGTGTAATACAAATGCCAGATTTTCTTACCTGTACTGGGACATCTGTCCAGCCAGATGCTCACCTCTTCGATGACAATGTAAATAGTTATTTTGAAGCAGAGACTCCAGATAGGTACAGTACGGTAAGCAACCATTCTTCTGTGTTTTCAACTGTTTGTGTGGTGGACAACATTAACTGAAAGCATTACACTTGATTTAGTCTTCTGTTTCTATTAGCTCATGTAAGCTTTATCTGATGTTCATCTGTGTTATGTGATTATCTGTATCTGTATCATCTGGCTTTGTTTTAATGGCACAGATCATTACAGTAGAAATAGTTTTTATTTGAAGCTAAAAACAACAAGCATGGTGACTTTACCTAGCAGTACAAAAAAAGCTATAATATCTGTTGTACCTTCTTCAATGAATTATTTCATTGTGGGAAAAGGTTCATTTCAAGGGCTTTTAACAATTAAAAATGGATTAGATGAATGTTAAGTTGCCAAGGGGTAATTAATTTCAGGAAGAGAGTGATGTCCACAAAGGAGAGGTGGAAGAAACTGTTTCATGTACCGGCGATATGTTCTAAAGATAGTTACTTACCAAGTCATCCTTTGTTTTGCTTTGGTGAAACTCAAAGCTTCTTATTGTTTCCATCATAAATTTGCACAGTTCATCCTCTGCTTGAGGATCCATGTGGATTTTTCATTATATTATCCTTTTTTTTTTTTTTCTTTCTGGGGAATGGGGTGGAACTTTAATCTTTTAGCATAGTCCTCACGTCAGGAGGAATAACAATCCTGGTGGTGAGACAGCAGATGCCAGTGGCCATTGCCTTTGGCTGCTGAGCTCCGTAGTAAGAAAATGATGTTACTTGACCAGAGGTTTACAGCCAGGTGTGCCAGCAGTTCTGCTGGGTGTTGCCCTGCTGTATGGCTTCCTTAGTCCTTCAGATCCTGTACTGCATGGTCATCCTTTTCTCTTAACTCCTAGTCCTTTTTCTGATATCCAGACACATTTGCTGATTTGATCCATCCTTCCTGTGTCCGTTCTAATGTCCAGCTATAATATTTATACTACCAGATTTTTGATGGCATCATTAACTCAAACATTGGTCCTGACTCACTGGTGACACCCTGAGGGCAACAACTACTGTTTAGCGTGGCTGTAACCATGGCCTAACCTGGCCTCGCAGCCCCTCTCTGACCAGACAGCCTAAAATAGAACCCTATCTGTCTTTGCAGTGTGATTTCTGGTGACACCAGAAATTTCTGTCAGCTGTGAGGAATGTCTGTAAGAGAAGAGTACTGAGCACATAAAATGAGTTGCTTATGATGATGTAGTAATAAATGGAGTTCCTAAGCTTGGAGGTGAGTTTCACTGCCATTCAGTGGAAGGCCATGCCATATCCCTCATGTGTCTTTTCTGATGTTTAAGAGGAGGAAGGATAGGAGGAACTGCACCACATTTTCTTTCCTCTTGTGTCTGTTCATTCTTTGGACGTACAAGAAAAAAGGTTAATAACTTGTAGAATTTTCTTTTACACTGGTGTGGAATCACTACAGAAATGTGTCACAAGCTGACTTGGTATTCAGAGGCAAGATGATTTTTTAACCTAAAAAGAAGGTGCTTATTTTTACTTTTAGTTTTCTCCTTTTGCTTTTTTCTTTCATAAATATTTCTTAATTTCGGCTTTAAATTCAAGGCAGAATCATTAGACTTCAGCTCATTCTACTGAAAAGAACTGCTAAATAGTATCTAATCCCTTCAATTGGTTTCCTCATTGCTAGCTAACATATACCCATCAATCAGATATATTGGTCATTTTAAAAGTTATTTTCCTTCTGAGGCCACAGTATACTGCATTGCCACCACCTGAATTATTGTCACCATCTTCTCACAGTCTTGACTGACTTACTGACATCTGTATGGGCCTCTATCTTGCCCTTATGAATCTGGAGAGCTTGCTCACTAGGTGGGTTTCTGTAAGCGTTCTCAGCTCTATTTTTAACTATCAGCACTATAACATGTTGGAGTATTGTTTGAGTTGTCATGAATTTTGGGATTTAGTTCCAGATAGTCAAAAGAATGTTTTTGACTAATCAAATGAATCAAAAAGCTTCTTTCTGTCCTTATTATATTTTCCAGCAGGGTGGAAGATTAAAGAATGCACACTCCAGATCCAGAAAAAATTTCTAATTTGTATTCTTTCTCCTTTATAAGATACAGAGCTTAATCCTTTCTTTAGAACATTTTTTTTTTTTTTGACTATACAAACAGGGCCTAATTGGAAAAAAGCTGAGGGTGTTAAGCAGCCAAGAATAGAAAACATTTACTGAACTGGGAAGTGCATTTTTAATGTTTTTGGAAATTTGCATATGGATTACTTGTTGGGTAGAAAAGAAACATCCTCTGCCTCTTTGTAATTATGACGGACTCCCAATGACTACAGTGCAAGCAGTTTTGCCTTGTTTTCCACAAGTCTTTTCTTGTGTCTGTCTCTCTCAAAACACGAGGTGAATATTCTTCATTGCTTTGCCATGAAAAGAGAGCTGAAAAGTGCTCTTTTTCATTTCTGTTCAGGAAAGGGGAAAACTATTATTTTAAATGACACTTAGAATAAATCTGCAACATCCTGCTGTTAATGTCCTACAAGGTGCTACAGAGCTGTTCAGCTAGCAATACTTTGTTGAGGCTCTATTATTATCATGGATTGTGGCCTAAGGATTAGAAAACTAATTCTTCATTTCTTTCATATCCCAAATTCCCACTGACTTGAGTGAAAATGATGCATATTCAAGGAATGCAGAACTGGGGCCTGGTTATTATGATAGAACTATGGGTTGGTATTAATACACTTGCATTTAAGGTTAAGACAATGACTATTTTCAGTTGCTTGCATTTTTCCTGAATAGCAACTTTCACCGAGTTTTCTATTTTTGCACTTTTCAACTGAATATCAGTAAATCTGATTTAAAACTTGGCAAGGGATATCCCATTTTGGTGCCAGTGAGTAATGTTGCTACTGTTTCTGAATTAGTATTTTTGGTGAATATTTTTTTGTTAGGAAATGCAGTTCAGAGGCCTTTGAAAGCAATAAGATTCCTATAGCAAATTATGCCATATGAATTCAAAAGAAAGTAATGGGAAAAGTAAAAAAAAATATTTTGGAGGGTGTCATTGGTACAGTAACTTAAAAAATTTTATTAAAAGGAAAATACTAAGTTGCTTGAAAAAAAAAAAAACCTAAGTGTACCTTTCATTTGGTTAAATTAAATCTGAGATTCCTGTGCTGTATTTTGGGTACATTCTCAATCTAAACAGATCAGTTTTGAGAATACAGGTGTAATTTCTTCCATTTTTTTCAGCAGTCAATTTTTTTGTATCTTATTTATTTATTTGTGTGTGTGTGTGTATGTATCTTTCTTCAAGACTCCAACTTTAATAATGCATCTGTTCAGTCTTGTATGGAATGAAATGTTGTAACTGCATAGTGCTACTTTTACTTAAAATTGTGGCTGAGATTGCAGCTCAGTTCTTTTTTCTTTTTCCTGTTATATCACCTACATCAGTCAGCCAGCAAAAATAAGAAATTTTTCTAATGAAAACAGAGGACATATATCCAGTGTAAAGGATCTTGTTAGGTTTTTTCCCATAGCTATCTGAAGAAGGCTGGGAAGGTTCTTCTTTGGCTTTAGTGCTACAACAACGAATCTCCTTTAATTATTGAGGATACAAAATACATTCTTTTTGTCAAAATACAGAGTTAAACAGAAAAAATCCTTCATTTAATCTTCCTGGGGTTTTTTGGTTTTTTTGGTTTTTTACCAAATTGACTGAGATTAATTGTTTCACAGATGTGTTTTTATAAATTGTTTGCGATGTAAAGAAATGAGTAAAAGTAAATTCAAAAATACGTCTTATTCAATAATGTTTTTCAGCCTTTGTGAATATTTCTTGCTTCTGTCTTTTCAACATGAGCTGATTGTAATAAAAACACCATAGGTTATGCAGATTGAACTTCTGCTGTCTGAAAAGAAGTTCAAAAAATATAACCTCTTTAGAAAATTTTGAATGAATTTCAACATATGAAATTTGTGAAAAAAAATGTATTTTTTTGAATAATAATATTTTTGTTGTTCTTAAAATCAAAAATTAAGTTTCCGTATACTTCTGTAAGACAGAGCTTAAACTTAAGAGATTTGTCTTTTTCAAGATACTGTTTGGTGTATTTTTCAAGCTAACCTTGAAATTCTAAATTCAAGACCAAGCTTGGCCAAGCATATTTCTTTCTACTCATGATGTCTCATTATACCTGCATTATGCTTTTCTATCTCAGGCATTGTAAGTGGACCAGCACTTTACATAAACAAGCAACAAATTAAACTATGCCTTATGCTTTTGCTTTAATAAAAATTCTGACTAGGATCTTCAATTAACATCAGTGTCAGTTTGTAAAATCTGGAGTCATTCAAGCACCTTTATTTCCAGGTCAACTTCTCTTAAGTATGTAATTTCTTAGTGTTTATAGACATATTCTACTACATTCTCTTTTCTTTAGGCAGACACTGTGCTTGTGAAAGGTCAAATGGATCTCGCAGTGCTTATTTTGCTTCTGGCACTGATCTACATGGCTTTTTTAAATTAAAAAAAAAAAAAATGTCCATAAGAAAATAAATTTGGTCTCTGTAAATAATAAATGGAGTTTACTGATAGACTATATGCCAAAAGGCAGCTGGCCTTTTATACTTTAAGTTTGGGCTACAAAGAAGCCCTTACAGAAGTACGTAAACATCTGTGCTAAAGGCTTTTACAGTGTCAGCTGTGAGTTATGTACCACATATCAGAATTTACCATAGTCTCATGTATCTCAAAGGTGATCTTACTGCTTTCTTGTCTTTAATGTCTTCCTGTCTGTGAAAAATATAAATTGAGCTATATATTTTTAAACAACAACAATAATATTGGTTTGATGGTATTTGTAGAACAGCTTGCATGCTTGTTTGTTTGAAGCCTTAATTCCCAACTTGTGTATTTATGGATAGAATGGGGTGGGATACAGTAGGATAGGACAGATCTGAAAGCAATATTACTGTTCTATGTATAGATTTTTCTGGTGTTTTTTTGTTGTTTGTTTGTTTGTTTGTTTTTGTTCTTAATAGAAAATTGAATGAATCTAATCTGTAATCAGGCAGAGATCTGAATGAAAAAGTATCATCTAGACTCTTGTTTCTTTTCCACTTGAGGTATGATCTCAAAGGATCTCTGATCTTTAATTCCTTTCTTTTTTACTTCTAGTGATATAGAAATAAAAATTTTGTTCTTTCTGAGATTCATAACAGCAAAATATTCCTATACAAGTCTTCCCAGTGAGAATGTGATTTATAGTCATTCAACTCTGTGTCTGAAAATCTATTGTTTTGGCATAAATTTCTTAAAATACCTGCAAGACCATTTGTCTGTTTGTTTGTCTGTAGCTTGATGAAGGGATATTTGGTTCTTTTGAGCTTACCAGCGGAAAGAAGTGTTCATCTCTAAATGAATTCAATGAGGTTTAGCAAGTAGAGCAGGTACAGTTCAGTTGTCACTTTAATAGTGAGCAGTTTTCACATGATGTCAACCTTGTGCTTAGAAAGCCTTGAGTATAGACGGTGACCTCAGTTCTTAGAGGAAAATATTTTAGAAAAAATAGAGGAGAGAAAGTGGAAACATCAGGATCACTGTCTTCCAAAAGGAAGCAGTGGAAGAGTTTCCAAATTGTTCATTCTTCCTCTAATGGGTTCTCCTCCATTATCGTTTTTGAATCTGTACCAACTGATGTGTTCAGTAATAGTTTATTTTGAAAGAATTTATCAAAATATTTACCTACTCTACAACAACAGAAATAACTTCTAAGTCTGGAATGTCCATGCTCAATAAAACTAATGAAAACACTAGGGAGAGAGACATTTCAATAGTGAATGAGTCTCTGACACCTTTGTTTCAGAGGATAAATAATATTCAGTGTGCTGTGCATCAATTAAGTTGAAGTGTGAAGATCTCTCTGCAATATTTGGCATGCTACATTGTTCAAGAGTACATTAAGAGCAGCCTGTAATGAGAGCTCTAAAGTAGTTGGGCTACGTTTGTCTCTTCCTCCTTTACTGAAGTTTGATGACATCTTCTGTTCACCAGTTCTGTCCCATCAGAACTGACACACTGGTGTTCTCTGTGGATAGTGATCGCCCTGAGAAAGACATTTAAGTTGTTTTTTATTGTTACTCCTTTTTGTTTACTCTTTTTTCCTATTTACTTAACTGCATTTTTCACATATAGCAGCAGTATGTAGCTTCTTAAAATGTATCTATGAGAAAACAGAAATCAGATGAAGATACAGTTTATTAGTTGCGTATTCACACATAAAATCTGTTCTTTAGACAGAATCTGTTTAAATATGAGCAATACACAAAATACATACTTTCCTGTAAATCTATTAAATACAGTAAGCCTTTTAGCTTAAAGTAGGGAGTACAAAGAAGATAAAAAACAATACAGTTCAGTCTTATTCATGGTCTGTAATATTTTTTTTCGTTTACAGTTATACTTACAACAGGCAAGATCTTAAAATTGTAGTGGAATTTGCCTGAAATACCTGTGGTGAATATTTTGCAGTAGAAGGAACCTATTAACTTCAACAAACTTTGGACCAAATACTAATTGACTAGCTGGGCAAGCAGTCATCAACTAACTGTGCAATAAGCTATAATAATGTTTATGATGTATGCAATGCATATAAACATAATTTCTCATTATTACTGGAACAAAAATTTCCAAGACACTGTATTATTTCATAAAGTTAATTACTAAAGTAGAAATTAATCCCAGCCTTCACATGTCTTGAGGAAAGTACAGACTTCCACCTAAGCATTCGATCACCTTGTCACAAAATGTACTCCACTCAGATAGAAGTGGTTACACTATAATGAAGTGCTGCTCTGGATGCTGTGTTTTTCCCCATTTCAACACTGTAAGGGTTAAAAGCATAACACTCATTTCACATTAAATGAACCTGAGCTTTTAAATCTCAGCTGTGGCCTGCAGTGTCCTTGTTGGTGAGCACCTGATGTCATCATTTTGAATGATGTCTGACACTAATTATGTGTCATTCACAAGATTGCCAGTCAGAAGAGTCTTGGTGAATAAAAAGCTATTTCAAAGGTTGTTATGTGAGGTCTTACTCTCAATTTTTTAAAAGCCCTCACATCTCTTGTAAAGTAGCACCCTGCTAATGCTGTTGAGGAAGGGAAAATGCTTTTTGAAAGACTACTATTAATGTTTGAAATGCATCATTCTTTTTGGAAGCCATGTAAAGAACGACTTCTACATTTGGTCTTGTAATAAATGCAAAGATGGGGAAAGACACATCATCCTTGTTAGAGCGTCTGCCTTGGTGCTGACAGAGAACCTTCCTGGTCAGCATATCTGAATATTCAAAATTAATAGAAAAATATACAGAAAACATTACTAATTTATTTTGTCCTTTTTCTGCTAATAAATCATTTAAAAACTCTACAAGATTATGGAGCAAGTCAAGGATTTGTTTTCTGATTGTATGCTTATGTTCCTGTAGATTACTTTTTCCGCTTTAGTTTTCAGGGATACCATTCTCTCCATTTGTATGCATTCTCATATGACAACATTCAGAAATGGCTCATATTTTCATTCAAATCACCTTCCCCAAACATCAGGATTTTAAATTTTTGTTTGCCATGAATATGGTCAGCTCATTAATATTACCCTAAAAAGCTGAATCAAGCAGCTAGTCAAGGCACTCTCAAACACCCGCTGGCAACATTCTGTACAGTCTTCAAGCAGGCAACCTCATGCTATTTGCATCTTTCAGCACTTGCTATGTCAGATTTTCTCACTCTGTTCCCAAAGACTCAGTGAGAAGCACAATAAGCAGCCTGTAGTTCTTCACATTTAGAGGGTCACATTTCTGTTATAAGGTCACTTTCTGTTTTTTCTCCCATGTTCACCTGTGTTTGGAGGGAGCAAGCATTATCAAACTATTGCTTTTCCTGGAATGGAAGAAGGACAATGCAGAAAAGTAGTATGATGAGCTTGTGGACTTTGCTGAATGATTACAATATAAAAAGGCGTACTGTAAAACAAACAAACGAAATGCAATACAAACAGGAACAAAACCTGTAGCTTGTATTCCACACAATGTGAAATGTTAGCCAAGCTAACAGTGTGACTGATTGGGACTTAATATTACCAACTGTAATGAAAACCCTCTCTAAAATCTAGTGACTTAAAAAATGAGGGAAAATGAGGGTTAGATGTAGATAAGTGTTGTCATCTGAATGTCTAGCACTGGAAAAAGTGCTATTACTGAAATACTGATCCTTTACTTCATAGCTGTTATTATCAGAATTATGCCAATATTTTTCTACCTGTGCTTTTGAAAACATACGTGCACTAAAGAAAGTATAATACAAGGTATTTAAGTATTATTCTGAGAAAAGTGAAACACAGCCTGTTTCTTTTCAAGTGAGTAAAGGGAATAGGAGAAATGGTTGAAAATTCTGTATTAGAACATTAATAATGTTTGGTATCTCTGTTAATGCTTTACTGTTCTTACAAACATTATTACAAGAACTGCAGACTAGATTTATATGTTGCTCAGTAGAATGTTCAACAGTTGAAACTTCTGGAATTAATTGACCTTATCTAATAGAATTACAAGAGCTTACATTTCTAACTGTCATGACTATTAATGTCCAATTGAAATCAGGTCTAGATAAAACTACTGATTCTGAACAGAACAGATTTTTTTTTGTTGTTTTCTTGAGGATGAAGTTTACTGTGGGAGCATGGCAGATGAAAAACAGGGTTTTTTTTTCTCACATAAGCTTAGGTATCTTTGCAGATGCAGTGCTTGTGTGTAGAAATACTGCTACATTATTATTGGTTACCTGTAGGAGTTAGATTCTATTCTAATGGGCTCCAGTGATGAACTCATTATTTTAGTACCTCATACAAACACTCACAGCAGAAAGGTAAGGAAATGTTTCAAAAGTCATTATAATACTACTGGGGTTGATGATCGTTGTTCAAGCAAACAGGTGTAAGATGATTATACAGAGGCTTGTGGACTCTTTCTTCACCTCTTGCAACAGACTCAGCAAGGCAGAGCAGGCTGACATTTCCCTTTCTGAGTTTTGTAGTTGATGTATGTGTTATGTTGATACTGAGAGGTGCCTCTGTTCAGCTTAGCTGATAATTCAGCCGAGCCCTGGGCTGAGAAAATGGTGGCTTGCTCAGGCTGCAATAGTGATCCTCCCCAGAGAGGCTGGGTGGTGCTGAGCTCTGAGCTGACTGGTGACTTTGGGTCTCATTGTCCCCCTTGTAAAATAGCAGTAGGATATTGTTTCCTACTTCAGCCACATGCAGGAGAGATAAATATACTCTTATATACTCTTATATTCTAAGTGGTTCAAACCCTACTACAATGCCAGGCCAGATGTCCCTGCAAGTCCAGTCACCCTTCTGCTCAGTGTATGCAGTAGCAGTTTGCTGTGTTTGCCTTTCCTTCCAACCATCTCTTTTTCTTTTCTAGTTTGAGGGCTGCAAGAAGGCCTTTTCCAGGCTAGAAAATCTCAAGATTCACTTAAGGAGCCATACGGGTGAAAAGCCTTATCTTTGTCAGCACCCTGGCTGCCAGAAAGCATTCAGCAACTCCAGTGACCGTGCCAAGCACCAGAGGACACACCTGGACACTGTAAGGAAGAAGAAATAGCGTTGTAGTTGCCTGTGCATTACCCCATGTGCTCCTTTCAGCTATCTTGGTGGTAGTGGGTAGCCCATAACCACAGAGATAGGAGGGAGAAGGTTGTGCTAGGGATTTTAAGTTGATTAAAAAAGCTTTATCTCCATGGGCTTTTCTGAAGGTAGAGAAGCGTCCTCCCTCTTAAGTGATATGTAGGAAACCTGGAGTTGGTATGAAAAGACTCAAACGCCATCTGTGATAATAAGTGCTATTCTCCGACAAAAACTCTGTTGAACATAAGGCTGGAGCATGTACCAAAAGTGAAGAAAGAATTTTCTGAATCTAAAGTTTTTCATACCATAAATTGTTGCTTGTGAATTTGACTCACAGCCAAGATTTGTTTAATAAATCTTTTGTTTCACAACAAAAGATCAGGCTTTGTCAGTGACAAACAGTTTCCAATGGGCAGAAGTCCAGAAGAGTGAGAACAATGCCATTTCAAATAAACAGGCTGTCACAAAACTTAAATGATGGTTTTTAGATAGTTGATGGTATGGCTGATGTGTTGATCGCACAAGTGTGTTTCCAGAAATGCTTTGTGAAATGGCTAAATTGTGAAATAGCTAGTTTTAGCAAACAATTGCACCTAGTGCTGCTCATTCAGTACTCTTTATTGTGGAAGTGCAATTCTTTAGAGAAAACAAGCAGGTCAAAAGAGGCAGAAGAAGATAGTTACTAAAATTTCTTTATTTAGTGATTTAGATTATTAGGGCTTTTTGTCTTTTTAAGAAAACTGTAGAAATATTACAAGACTGGCATCTCTCTGAGCTGGTATTATTAGAAAAAATGAGACTTAGGTGCTTGTCTTACACTTTCACAATAAAACGTATTTTTCATACTTTGGTATTCAGAGTTTGCACTGGTTTTTGCTTGCTCTCTCTGTAATATAGTGAACTAACACTTTTTCTTGTTCTTTTTTTCTGAAGCGGATTCTTCTATAATCCTAAACAGTCTATCTGGGCCTTTACTGCAATTTCTTTACCTGATACACTAAAGAATGTAATTACTGATTAAGTCAAAGATTGCTCTGAGGGTGGAAGAATTGTGAGTATACCTAACAATATTCATTGTAATGATTTTAAAAAAGAAAGGTAACAATGAAAGATGCTGTAGTGAAAGATTTTCCTTTGTTCTTTCTTCCATACAAAACTTCTTTTCCTCCTTTCCCTTTCTAATAAATTTCCAAGATTTGAGCTTCTAATAATATGCAACATTTTGTTCTGTAGTAATGTGATTTGCAGGCTCAGAAGGAATTCTCATGAGTTAAAATAATCTATGATTTAATGTCTTCTTGTTTATCCCTTTTATTTTTGGCTTAGAAACCATATGCATGTCAGATTCCGGGATGTACTAAACGATACACAGATCCAAGCTCACTGAGAAAACATGTGAAAGCACATTCTTCCAAAGACCAGCAAGTTAGGAAAAAGGTAAATTTTCTACAGTATTAGCAGGTTCAAATATTATATGGAGAAGTCAGTGTTCTAATATTAAATTTATAATTCATATCAAGTGCCTTTATTGATTTCAAACTGTTGATGAGAAAAATCATTAAGAGGAGGTAATAAAATTGTCATTCTTATATAGATGGTAATATTACCTTTGAATTTTTGTAGCTGCCTGCTTTATTACTCTTTATTTGCTGATGTGATGATTTATTAGTCACCATACATGATTAAAGTGATTTTTGAAAAGATAATTTTTTGTTGTTATATCTTTGACATCTTATGTGACGTTATGAAATCCAAGTTTACATTGCCCATCTCAGATGGAAAGATGGGTTTTGAGGATGGATGGGCAGTGTGTGATTCTAGCTGTAAATTAAATTTTTATTTGTCAGGCACCTTCAAATACCAAGACATTTCACAACACTGGGTCCCTTTGAATGTCAGTTCTCAGTCAACAATTATTTGTGTGCAGAAGTGTATCTATGAAGAGCTGAACTGTGACCTAAGGGAATTATGTGGATTTTTTCTTACTTTTTTTTTTTGTATCTCACATTAATCACTGGCACTCTTTCATTAGTTTAGTTTATTGTGGAAAGGAAACATATGCTCTTATTTTAATGGAAAGTGATTGGATATTAGGAGGAAACATAAGCTCTTATTTTAAAGGAAAGTGATTGGATATTAGGAAGAATTTTTTCTCAGAAAGAGTGGTTAGATGTCGCTGTCCCTGGAAGTGTTCAAGGAAAGGGTAGGTGTAGTACTTATGGACATGGCTTTGGGGGCAATACTGGTGTTAGGTGAACAGTTGCTTTGATCAGAGAATCACATAATTGCAGGGGTTGGAAGGGGCGTCAAGAGATAATCGAGTCCAATCCCCCTGCTAAAGGAGATATCCTACTATAGGTCACACAGGTAGGTGTCCAGACAGGTCTTTAATGTCTCCATAGGAGACTTCATAACCTCTCTGTACATCCTGTTCCAGAACTCTGTCACTCTCACCATAAAGAGGTCGACAGTGACCCCCATCTTAGGGATCTTTTGCATGACTCCATAATTTATGATTCTGTGATCTTGATAACAGGAAAACTTGTATGAATTGGTATATTAATAGATAAACCTTTGAGACATTACCCCGTATAAAAGGAATCCTCATTTAAAAAAATTACACTAAATGTACTGCTATTCACAGTGAGTAGCAAAATGTGCTACTTTGTTCAGCATAGAAAAAATAAGGAACAGACTTATAAGCTGCAGTACTCCAATCTGAGTAGAAAATTTTTATTCAATTGTTTGTTCTGACTAAGAAGCAAGATACAGAAGCAGATAACTGAATTTCAGCTTGTGAGGAACTGCCCTGTAGTATTAACAAGGACATGTCTCTGAACTGAGGAGTGCCCACCCTCAAATTACAGACTGGGTAACCATGCTCTTACTCCATGTGTTGACTACAGAAAGAACTGCTGAAGCTGGTCTGTGAGCGCTGCCCTGCCTTTCCCAGGAGGGCAGTACTGCTGCCCATCCACTGACTTTTACAGATTTTGCAGGCTTAGATTCATAGATTCATAGATACATTAGGTTGGAAAGGACCTACAAGATCATCTAGTCCAACCATCCTCCTACCACCATCCCTACCCACTAAGATATTAAATCAAATCCCTTTGAGCACCTCATCTAAACGCTTCTTGAACAGCGCTAGGGATGGTGCCTCAACCACCTCCCTAGGCAGGCCATTCCAGTGCCTGACTACTCTTTCAGAGAAAAAATGTTTCCTCAAATCTAATCTAAATCTTCCCCAGCACAACTTGTGGCCATTCCCTCTTGTCCTGTCAATAGTTATCTGGGAGAAGAGGCCGAACCCCTCCTCACCACAGCCCCCCTTCAGCAAGTGGTAGAGTGAGATAAGGTCTCCTCTGAGCCTCGTTTTCTCCAGACTAAACAGTCCCAGCTCCCTCAGCCACTCCTCATAAGACTTGTGCTCCAGACCCCTCACCAGTTTTGTTGCCCTTCTCTGGACACGCTCCAGGGCCTCAATGTTTTTCTTGTAGTGAGGGGCCCAAAACTGAACACAGTACTTGAGTTGCAGTCTCATCAGAGCTGAGTACAGGGGGATGATCACCTCCCTGCTCCTGCTGGCTACACTATTTCTAATAGTGCCATTGGCCTTCTTGTCCACCTGGGCACACTGCTGGCTCATGTTGAGCCGAGCATCAACCAACGCCCCCAGGTCCTTTTCCTCTATACACTCCTCAAGCCATTCTGCCCCAAGCCTGTAGCATTGCATGGGGTTATTGTGGACAAAGTGCAGGACCCGGCACTTGGCCTTATTGAGCCTCATTCCATTGACCTCAGCCCAGCTATTCAGCCTATCCAGATCCCTCTGAAGGGCCTCCCTACCCTCAGGCAGATTGACACATCCTCCCAACTTGGTGTCATCTGCAAACTTACTGAGGGTACACTCGATCCCCTTTTCTAGGTCATCAATAAAGATATTAAACAAGATGGGCCCCAATACCGACCCTTGGGGGACACCACTTGTAACGGGACGCCAGCTGGACTTAACTCCATTAACCACTACCCGCTGGGCACGGCCCTCTAGCCAATTCTCAACCCAGAGAAGAGTGGACCTGTCCACACCACAGGCTGCCAGTTTCCCCAGGAGAATACTGTGGGAGACCGTGTCAAAGGCTTTGCTGAAGTCCAGGTAGACTACATCAACAGCCTTTCCCTCATCTACCAGTCTGGTCACCCAGACAAAGAAGGAGATGAGGTTGGACAAGCACGAGCTGCCCTTTGTGAACCCATGCTGGCTGGGTCTGATCCCTTGGTTGCCATGCACATGCCGTGTGATCTCTCTCAAGATCAACTGCTCCATAACTTTCTCTGATATCGAGGTCAGGCTGACAGGCCTGTAGTTCCCTGGATCTTCCTTACGGTCTTTCTTGTAGATGGGAGTCATATCAGCAAGCCTCCAATCTTGTGGGACCTCTCCAGATAACCAGGAATGCTGATAGATGGTAGAAAGCGGCTTGGCAGTCACCTCTGCCAGTTCCCTGAAGCACCCTTGGGTGGATCCCATCTGGTCCCATGGACTTGTGGCAGTTCAGATGGAGGAGCAGGTCACTGACTGTATCTGCTAGGATCACAGGGGGTGTCTTATGTGCTTTGTCCCAGACTTCCAGGTCAGGGCGAAAAGTACCCTGAGGATAACTGATCTGTTTATTAAAGACAGATATGAAGAAGGCATTGAGAACCTCAGCATGTGAGGTAAATGACAGGAAAGACTGAACTGCAAGAAATACGTGTAAAATTCGTCTATCATGCTGGGCCTGAATACAAATGGTCATAGAGTCATAGAATGGCTTGAGTTGGAAGACACCATAAAGATAATGTAATTTTAACTACACTTTCCTGGGTAGGATAATCATACATCAGATCAGGTTGCCCAGGGCCTCATCCAAACTGGGATCATCATCTCCAGGGATGGAGCATGTACAGCTTCCCCAAGAAATCTCTCCCCATGGCTCACCACCCTAACATCTGACCTAAATCTCTCCTCTTTTAGTTTAAAACCATTCTCTTTTGTCCTATTAGACCATTTTAAAGAGTCTCCAACTTTTCATAAGCTCTCTTTAAGTACTTAAAGGCTGCAGTGAGATCTCTCCAGAGCCTTTTCTTCCCCAGACTGAACAAGTTCAGCTCCCTCATCATTTATTTGTGGGAGAGGTGCTTCAGCCCTCTCTGGATCCTTTCCAACAAGCCCAAATCTTTCTTGTGTCCACACCTGGACACAGTACTCCAGATAGGGTCTCACAAGGGCAGAATAGAGGAAGAAAATCACCTCCCTCTCCTTGCTGGCCACCCCTCTTCTGATGCAGCCCAGAATATCTTCAGCCTTTTAGGCAGCAGGCACTCACGGCTGGTTCGCATCAAGCTTTCCATCCACCAGAATACCCAAGTCCTTCTTATTATATCATTATTTTAAGTAAAATAATATGTTAGCTTCTGTCTTTGATTGTGTCAGTTTTCAACACTTTGTGGAATTTCCCTTTTAATGTTCCATTCATTATGTGTTTTTGTTCATGTACCATTCTCTTTTTGTACCAAACACCTTAAATCTGGACCTGTCTGCTCCTTGCTTCAATCTCTTTGGTCACATTTTAGCTCTATAATTGCTTATTTTTGTAACACTTTTTGGTAAGGATTCATCTCTGTCGTTGGTTACCTGAGATACATTAATATATGGAAAAGCAAAAAAGTCAAACCTACAAAAAAAAACAAAAAACAAAAAAACAAAAACAAAAAAACAAACAAAAAAAACAAAGCAAAAAAAAAAAAACCCTCCAAAGAATGTATAATATTTACAAGGTGGAGCATAGTTACTGGACCTTTGAGAACTTATTTTTGCTAACTCACACTTCGGCATTTAAAATATTTTCTGATAGTAGTAATAATAAAAAAGTAAAAAACAAGAAAAATTTTAAGGCAAAATTAAGATTATTTATGAGTTTAATTAAAAGTGAAAACTGGCTTAGTGTCAGAAAAGTCTTTTAAAAATGTGAATTCTTCAAAAATAACTATAAAAATTCCAAGGTGATAAAGGCACAGTGAAATAATAGTACCGACCCTGGGATCTATTCAGTTGAAATGAAGGAAACCTTTTGCTGTCATACCTCGTTAGTCATGGATTCATTTCATATATTGTGCCTGACTGCTTTTAATCCTCCCTATAACCTCCCCTTATGTACTAAGTGACATTATTTTGGTGTTTTAAGTTGCTGGCTCTCCAAGACTGTGCAAATGTGTCTTTGATGTTGAATAGTCCTAAAATAGCAGGATAAAGTATGTTCACAACAGAAGAGGCAATTGCTTGCTTAGGAAACTCTAGTTACATAGTTTTTAGGCCATATTTTCTTGACCTGTCTTCTAAGCTTTGTCCCTTCCCTTGGACTCTTAAGACATGACTAAATGATGCAGCATGATACAGATAAATATATATCTTTGAATTATTTTAAGCAATACAAGTTTATAACTTACTATTTAGGGAAAAATTGCCTTTCTGCAACCCTTGTTAAGGCAGATGGTATTTCACTTCTTTTTCCAAACTGATTTCTAGTCATCCACCAAGTGCATTCAGTAGTGAGTTTCCCCAGCTAATGGGATGAAATCACGTATCCTGATAAGATTCTGGCACAAATTCATCTAACCTGTGCATGTTAGTAAATAGTAGACAAACTTCAATTTACTAAAGGACATCAGTAAAGTGAAATGAGACTTCATTTCTACTTTAAAAAAATGTGTATTTTGTAAAATTATGAACATGAGGACAGACATATTTACAAATACTGGGAATAGATGCTTAAAATGTCTGTCAAATGTCTGTCAGTTTAATCAAAGAATCGCATAATACCGGGAGCTGAAATGGACCTTTCAAAATCATCAAGTCCAGCTGCCCTGCTAAAGCAGGTTCTAAGAGAAGGTTGAATAGGTAAGCAACCCAGCAGCTTTGAATTTCTCTGGAGAAAGTGACTCTACAACCTTCCTGGACAGCTTGTCCCAGCTCTCAGTCACTCTCAAAGGAAAGAAATTTCCATCTGTTCCAGTTTGGGTTTGTTTCCCCCTTGTCCTCTTGGCACCACAGAAAAGACTTTGGCCCAATCTACTTATCACTCATCCTTTAGATATTTATAAGCATCGATAAGACCACCCTCATTCAGACAGATTGTTCTCTCAGCCTTTCCTCATAAGAGAGATGCTTGAGGCCCCTAATCATCTTTGTGGCCCTCCACTGAACCCTTTCTAGGAAATCCCTGTCTTTCTTGAACTGAGAAGCCCAGAACAGAACAGTGTACTCCAGATGTGGCCAGGGCAGAGTAGAGAGGGAGGATCACCTTCCTCAACCTGCTGGCTATGCCCTTTTTTAATGCATCTCAGGGTACAACTGGCCTTCTTGGCCACAAGGGCATGCAACTGGCTCACAGCCTATGTGTTGTACATCAGGACAGCCCGGTCCTTGTCCACAGAACTCCTCTCCAAAAGGTCATCTCCTAACCTATCCTGATAGATGTGGTTATTTCTCCCCAGGTGTAGGACTCTGCACTTGCTATTGTAGAACCTCATCAGATTCCTCTTCACCTGTCTCCCCAACCATTTTGCTGAATGAAAGCACAACCTTTTGGTGTGCCAGCCATTCCTCCCAGCTTTGTATCATCAGCAAATATCCTAGGGTGCATTCCATCACTTTGTCCAGGTCATTGATCAAGATGTTGAGAAAGAGTGGTCCAGCACCAACCCCTGGGGGCACCACTAGTTACAGACCTTCCACTAGACTATGCACTGCTGATCAGAACCTTCTGAGCTCTGCCCATCAGCCAGCTCTGTGCACAATAATATTCAGTCCCTACTCTTAAAATGCGTTGTTGAATTCAAAAGCAGTACTTCTCATTTTAAAAAGGTAAAAATTACTGACTTCTTCTGGAGTTCATCTTCTCATGTGGAAGCCTGAAGCAGCTCTTTCACCAGAGGGCAATCAGTGACAGAAAACTAGACAGCACCCAAAATGAGAGCTAAAGGGTTACCCATAAGAACATGAATGTACAGCATGCCCCTAGACTACAATCAATTTAAAAACCTATCCTCTTAGTCATTTTCTGCTTTCAACTTTGGAAGAACAGCGAACTTAAAAGATTTTATTTATTTTTTTTAATTATTGAACAGTTACCATGTAGTTCTTGTTACCAGTACCACATACTGGAAGACAAAGGCCATGTGAATTTCAAAGGGATCAAGGTATTTCTGTGGATAATGAGGGTATTCATGGTTCTAAAGGCAGGGTTAAAAATAAACACAGTGTTTGCAAAGGATATCATGCTTCAAGTAAGCATTACGCAAAATAGAATAGGGAAAAGACTGATTATTCTTTACAGATAATTTGCACTTCGTGACTCTTTCCTCTAAAATGCTAGCAACAGTGAACACAGTATATATAAGTTAAAGCAGTCCAAGTGGATCTTAAGCTTGATCTGGAAGAAGCGTATGCTTCTAAATTGCTATTTAAAAATAACCTTCAGGCTTCCTTGCCTCAATTTCTGTATTTTCCTGCCTTCTTAGATTTCTCATTCCATTTTTTATAACCCTTTTCTTTTTTCATTTCCTTTCTTATTCTGTCTCACAAATTTATAACTCTGGTTCTTTAGGATATGCAGCCCAAGCTGAACACTGTAGGTAACTTAAATGCATATGCTATGGTAAGACCAATCAGAGTACTTACAGTCCTGGTACTACTATATTTTCTCATCTGTCACTGTTTCTCTTCTTCTTTTTTTTTTTTTTTTCTTTTTCCTGTATTCTGAGTTCAGCTAACTTGTTAGTTGAGAAAGTATATTGGTACGAAATGACAAAGCCTACTAAAATGCATGGTATATTTGCTAATCTTTATCTAGATTGGACCCATAATCATTGGGGATTTCATGAGCCATTTACCTTTTCTTTTCCATTTGCATCAATAATTACCTAACAGCTGTTCAGCTTTTTCAATCTTTTATGTATTTTCAGGCATATCAGGACAAATTATTTTTGTCTTTCCAGGAAATTATTTCCAAAAAGGAAAGGGAGACTGTTTTTAGCTGTCACTTCTTGAATTAGAATCTTAAATGTAAAAAGGCTGCAATAGCTTGTTCCTCAGACCCAGTGGCAAATATGCAGCATTTTTGAATAGAAAAATTAATATTTTGGAATTACTATTTAATTTCCACTTTCAGAAATACAGTAAAAACAGTACAGTTGTATGGCTGGCTCTGCTGAAGTGCAGAAAATCAGAAGGAGAGGATAAGAAAATACAAGGATGAGTGAGGCAGTTATTGCTTTAGCTCATCTTTGTATTATTTCTTGTTCATACAAAATACTAAAAGCTGTCTCCTCACTTCATAAAAACAGAGAACTGTTTATGCATTTATGCTTTCTGTTTTGATTAGAGTCTGGTTTTGAAAATCACTGTTTTGGGTAGAAATAGCATCTATGCTAAATTTGAAATTAATCGTTTTTTTCTCTTTGCAGTTTTTATTTGTAGAACAGATCTATTAAGGAATGCTGCAGTGTAGAGTTTTGCTCTCACAACTCACTCAACAGTGCTGAGTAATTGTGTTTTCTGAGTCATGCAATGACATCTTTAAGTAGTCAGAAAAATATATGACAAGTAAACTTACTTTCAGTTTATTTCACGTTGTATTTTCAGATAAGAGCAAATAATCTGTTAATTAATTATGCTGTGTTTGTAAATATGAATCCATAGTTCTCTTAGTTAGTGAGGCTTTTTACTGAAACTAGTGAGATTATACAGCATAGGAGAGGAGAGGAGAGGAGAGGAGAGGAGAGGAGAGGAGAGGAGAGGAGAGGAGAGGAGAGGAGAGGAGAGGAGAGGAGAGGAGAGGAGAGGAGAGGAGAGGAGAGGAGAGGAGAGGAGAGGAGAGGAGAGGAGAGGAGAGGAGAGGAGAGGAGAGGAGAGGAGAGGAGAGGAGAGGAGAGGAGAGGAGAGGAGAGGAGAGGAGAGGAGAGGAGAGGAGAGGAGAGGAGAGGAGAGGAGAGGAGAGGAGAGGAGAGGAGAGGAGAGGAGAGGAGAGGAGAGGAGAGGAGAGGAGAGGAGAGGAGAGGAGAGGAGAGGAGAGGAGAGGAGAGGAGAGGAGAGGAGAGGAGAGGAGAGGAGAGGAGAGGAGAGGAGAGAGATAATTTGAGCAGTGCAGATAAACAAGACCAGCTTCCCAGCCTGGACCTTGATTATACCGAATGCTGTCACCTTTCAGCTAATCAGACAGAGTATCTGACAGTTTTAACATTGCCCATGCTGTGTTTGTGCACTTAAATTATTTACAAATTAGATAACATCTCACACAAACAAACTGTGAGATAGTGAATGCTTAACCTGCACCATCTTAGTTGATTCAAGTGGGTCTTGGGGAAAGTATGCATGGATTCAGCTGACCAGATAGCTTCAGCAGATCCATAGTATGGTAAGTCATGCCCCAGGTTTCTACTGGGTTTCTCAGTACTGTGCAGAGGAGCAGTACAGCTAAAGCATGCACTGTCTGTCCTAACTATGCAGTTTTTCTCCTTAATTACTTGTTTTTCACTCAGTCTAACACAGCAATTTATCTTGTATATATTTTCCTGACTTCTTCCAGCATAGAATTTAGCACTTGTGCCAGAAAGCAAGTAGCACAAAGGAATAACTTTGAGAAACAGTCCAAAGGACATTTGTGAAAGTTGTCTGCCCTCAGTGAAGATGTTTTATGAATTGTGCTACCTGAATATAGCTTTATTTATTTATTTATTTATTTATTTATTTATTTATTTATTTATTTATTTATTTATTTATTTATTTATTATATAGCTTTATTTATTATAGCTATATTGTGCTGCTGAAAATAGCTACCACATCACTAAGGAATTAAAAGGACTCAGGAGCCAGAGATCTATCTAGAACAGTCTTGCACTTCAAGCTTGTCTCATTTCTAATAAATAATCTTTCTTTTTTTAGCAGATTGGTCAGTTGTGTAATGCTAGCTTGTTTTGGAGAGCCATCACAACGTTCTCCCAATAAAAGGTTTTCTACAAGATTTATGACTGTGACATATGATTGGAAGAAAACCTTTTCAGGTGTTACTGCCCCTAGGAAGGGAACAGGCAATCAGGATTTCTCCAATCCTGCTGCTTTTCATGCATTATTTCTTGCAGAAGTAGAAAATAAAAACGAAGTTTTGTGGTTCCCTTTTGCTAATATTTTTATTTAAATTTTGCAACAGATTTCCTTTCATTTAGTCTTATTAATTTCATTAATTTCTCAGTGTTTGAACTGATTTCTTTTCTAAGCAAAAGAAGACAATTCTTAATATAAGTCTTCTGAAAATAAAATCTATTTTCTTTTCTCTTTCTAAATAATTTATGAGGAAAGGAGAGTTAGGGCATTACATACTTGGAGTTTCAGCAGGCCATTAGAGCATTATGGCAGTTACTTGCACCATTGTTCATTCTGTGACTGTATTAATCTGGAGAAACTGCTCACTCTATGAACACCTGCCTCTTGGACAGCAAAAAGCTTCTGTCCAGGTCCTACAGTATAAGTCTAGTAAGTTTCTGCATCTTTCCGATTTCAGTTACCCTTTTTCAATCTCTATGTTCAGTTTTCACTGGTAAAAGTGCATAAGGGAGAGAATGGAGGGAAGGGGAAGTAAATCTATTTTCTTGCTTTTAAAGCAGTTAAACATAAGGATATTTTCCCTTATTTGTTCTATGAAGGCGATTTAAAGGATGTTATTAATTCAAAAAGAAGCATATTCAGAGGCTAAGGTTCAGTGAGCAGTGCCCGTGGCAACTAAGAAACTATTCTGAAGAAAAAAAATGCAGTAAATAGTAAGTGTTTTAATCCTCAACTTTAATCCCTTTACTTCCTGTTTTTGAAATGAAATATAAATCAGGCACCATGGAGTGCAGCAGTTTCTCCTGAAAGGGATGCTGGCAAAGAAAAAAAAAAAAAAAAAGGGATTAGAAATAAGCAGTGGTGTTTAAGGAATTTACCCACACAATTTACTGGAAAAATTTGGAGACCACAAGTGTCCAATTCTTTTTAGCATGGTCATTGCAAAACACAGACCTTGAAGGTAGTGGAGAACTTACTATGGCTGTGGCTGTTTCCCCAGATGCTACAGTTGGATAAGCAAGTCATGTCTTGCAAGAAGGTTCTGTCCTGTATGTGTGTTTTGGCAGTGATTTCTGAAGAGCTCTGTTCTCTAAGGGGCTGGAAACATTGAAAATATCCAGTGTTTTTTACCATGCTCTTGTGACTATGGCAGTTGTTACAGAATCATAGAATGGTTACAGTTGGAAAGGACTTCTGGAGGTCATCTGTTCAAACACCTCTGCTCAAGAAAGGACACATAGAGTAGATTGTCCCTGATCATGTTCCTTCAAAATTTGAAGATCTCCAAGGAGAATCCACAACCGTTCTGAGCAACCTGTGCCAGTGCTCCGTATATCTTGTACAGTAAAGAAGTGCTTCCTGGTTTTCAGATGGAATGTATCGTGTTCCAGTGTGCGCTTGTTCAGGTATTTACACATGTTGATAAGGTCCTACATCCTTTTCTGCAGAGTTGCTGTCCAGCTGGGTCACCCTTGACATGTCCTGGTGCCTATGTTGGTGCTTGGTTCCTTCACAAGTATAGGACTTTGCATTTTTTCTTTTTGAACATCATAAAAATTTTGGCCCATCTCTCCAGCCTGCCAAAGGTTCCTCTAAATAGCAGCACAACTCACTGGTGAGTCAGCTACTTCCCTGAGTTTTGTGTCCTTTGCAAATCTACTGATGGTGTACTTTACCTTGTCGTACAGATCATTAACAATGCAGCTAAGCAGCACTGGACTTAGTAATGACCTTGGGGGTACTCTACTCATTATTGTGCTCCAAGTGTACATTGCACCACTATTACCATCCAGGTCTAGCCATTCGTCTGGTTTTCAATCCATCTCATTGTTTTCTCTATGAGGATCTTTGGTTGGACAAAGGATCAAAGGTCTTACTGAAGTCCAGGAATACAACATATGCTGCTGCTCAGTTGACTTACGATTTCATTGCAGGTTTTTCCTGCTTTCTGAATAGCAAAACTCATCTTTATATTACTGTTTCCAAAAAAAAAAAAAATAGCCATAGACTTATAACAGCAAGAAAATGAGGATGAATAGGAATAGCCGTAGGTATGAAGTAGGTAGCATTTCTAATAACGAAGTTTCGTGCTTTCAAGTTTGATACAGTCTGATGTGGGGCAGAGATAATGTGTGTCTGCATTCATACATGCCTCTATGGATGCTTTCCAGTTCTATGATTTGGGTGAGAAAGAAAAAAAAGCAATATCTGGGTAAATGTGAACTTCTCTGAGACAGTGCATGCCACAAGAAGAAGTATACTTAGCAGCTTTCTGTGTGAAAAGACAGTACATGAAAAAATGTAGGGCAAACAAATAACCAGTTTTCAGCAGAGCTATGACCAACACAGCTTTTTTATCTCAGAAAATGACCACATATATCTCACTCAAACTATGCTTCCCTTCCTTCAAGTAAGATTGTCAGTTTCTTTTTTTTTTCTTTGTAGTTTCCTTTATGATGTATTCCAGCTGCATTTTTTTTTCTTAGAATGATGGGTTTTGTGTTCTATATCATTTTCATGAGGATATAACTCAAACTGTTTCACAGATAAGAATTATACCACTCCATAAAAAGCTTACTGTTTAAAGACTAGCAAAGGTAGAATTCATTTCATTAATACCCATGTTAACGTAACAGTGTTCTTCTCTTCTAATACTATTTCAAAAGCAGAATTTCTTATTGACTTAAAATTTTCCATAGTTGACTGTATGGATTCCAGGTGCTTTTGATTTTCAATGTGAGAGACTGAAAAAAATATTAGTGGTATATTTTCTCAAGTTAAGGTAGATTGCAAATATGGAAGCTGTAGTTGAATTCAAACTCAGTTTTTGTAGTAAAACTTCTAGGGGAGTAAAAGTAATTCTTCTACAGGACTTAACTTCACTATGCACATAGGGTAGCTTAATTTCAGTTTTATTCTGTTTTCCTGGCCTAACATTTAATTGAAACAGAATGCAGGAACAGATAAGAATATAGTGCATGCATATCTGAGAGCTGTGGTAGAAAATTAGAATAGTGTTATAACATTCTAGAACCTGACAATAATAACCTGAGTTAACAGTGAACTGAGGAATCCTTTCTTTCTGTAGTGTCTCTTTCCTCCAAGATGTCTGTAGCCTCCAGCTGCAAGAACAGATGACACCTAGCAAGTATGAACTTGTGCTGTCTGTTGTCAACAAGGATTGGTTTTGTGCAGGAAAATATTGGACCTTGATGCTGATCTTCATGAGTAAAATGATGATTTAGCAAGGAAACCTCTAATAGATGTAGACACTCTCACGTAGCAACTTTTATTTCTTCAGAGGTCATGTCTGTATGCTGTCAACATGATGGTAAAAAGACAAATCTGACTCTGCCCAGGGAAAAAGTAATCTTCTGTCTACTCTTTTATAAACATTGATAAAATAGGTCTCTCAATGTTGACAGATCACGTATCTTTTTCCTACCGCCAACTCAACTTATAATAAAGAAAAATGTATGGAAAAGGCTACTTGCTTATTCTCTGTTTGACAAATAGTGCTTAGTAAACTTTTAATTTAATGCATTTAATAACTAAGATATCTCTTAAACATAACTATGAAAGGAAAGCAAAACCACATTTGCAAAGCTTTGATGTGTGTGTGAAGCAGTTCCTCACAATGAAATGTATCAGTATTCAGTAGTTGTGGTTTTTGATTGTTTGTATTTTGTTTATGTTGTTTGACTTCTGTTGTTTTCTTTTCTTTTGTTTTTAATAAAGCAGAAACAGATCTCAGCCGCGTTGAATGATAGCATGTAACCAGTGTCTCCCTTATGTGTGGAAATACTGTACTTTGTGAACAGAATTCTTAGAGTTATTAAACCTACTTTCCCCACAGTGAGATTTAAAACACTGTGATTTGATGGCATAACTGGCATATTTGAGTGACTGGAGGAGCCTAGTCTTTACTGAAGAATTACAAAAGTTAATGAGAGTACACCAAGACCAGCTTTAATATTACAGAGGTCCTATCTTATGTGGTTGAAATATACAGATCATGCTTGAAAAATCCGAAACTACATCTCTTCAAACCAAGTGTGCTCATAAACATGTTTTCCTTGATGACATTAGATTCCTACTGAAGAGGAATAAAGCTGAAGAAATGAGTCAGGTTATACAAAAACTTGCAGATCTCAGATAATACGCAAATCGTTTGGAGAAATATAAAAGAAATGATGATTTGTTGTAAGAAGTCATTTTTCCTTGAAGTATGTCATGCTTCAAACTGACATCTTGTCTCTGATCTTGGACTCAAATATTACACTGAACAGTGAAGAATGTAGAACCTTACTCTCTTCTAATTATTTCTGCTTGTGTCACTTAGCATTGTGTAATTATTTAGTCATAGCTAAGATGCTAGTAGAAAGTAGAACATCAATCCAGTGTTCTGAAAGGTGAAAAAATGTTATTAGTTGATTATCACAGGAAAAAAAAAATTGGTAAATTATGACTGACAGTAATTTGTGTATTAGAAAAAAATCGTCATATTTCCTATGAGGAAGTCAACCATTCCCATACAATAGTGGTAGTGACTCAAATTTCTGTAAAACTTGTCAAGTCTTCCTGCAACTGAGCTAATAGAGATGAAAAATAATCATTTAGAACAAGTATTTAATACAGGGAAGTTACTGGTGAGATGAGTGGTTGATTTTTAACTTGCACTTTGGCCAGGCATAATTTTGGGCTATGCAGTATATCGAAAATCCCTGTGCTTAGCATGGCAGAATTTTCATCATTCATCAAGATAAATTTTAATGTCACAGTTCTCACAAATAGATTGGCAACATTTTAGTCACAGTGTGATTGTATGGGTGCTCATCTGAGTGATCAAATGGGACATTCAGTATTATGCCAAGAATTTTTTGTTGGGATGTAATTTGCATAGAAGTCAGAAAGAGTGTCAACTTTCTTTTATAGCTGTTTAATGGCTCTACAGTCCACACTGCAAACAAAACTACTGTATTTGGAACAGGGAAAGAAACAGTCTGCAGCAGTTGCATTTGGTCAACTGTTATCTCACCTATATAATAAATTTATTTTTGTTGTTGTTCTTGTTCGTTTGTTTAATTGAAGACAAAATTTTATGGATGCATTGTATGGTTGGCTGATTTCTGTATTTTTGAACCGATGTGTCTTTTCATTGTTTTTTCTGTGTTTCTTTGCACAAGAAATAAGAAATAAAGCTCAGATTTTCTTTACAGAAAGGGTTGTTAAGCACTGGAATATGCTCCCCAGGGAGGTGGTTGAGTCGCCATCCCTGGTTGTGTTTAAAAACCATTAGGATGTGGTGCTCAGGGACATGATTTAGCGGAGGGTTGTTAGAGTTAGTGTAGTATGGTTAGGTCATGGTTGGACTCGATGATCTTTAAGGTCTTTTCCAACCTGAGTGATTCTACGATTCTATGTTTTCCCTGCCACTAACAAAATGTGAAGATTCATTTCAGTTGAAACTTTTTGTTAAAAGTTTACTAAAATATGAAAAAATCTTTTACTTAAGTAGAGGATTTTTCTACCCTGTATGTATTTAAACAAAATGATCATCTTGATCAACCATAGCTGAATTAGAATTTGTTTTCTATAGTTTATCTCACTCCAAGGAGGATGTAGGTTCTGCCAGCCTTGTTAATGTTACAGTCTGATTCCCACAAATGAAATAGTTCCAGAAACATAGGCCAAGCTTTAGATGGCAGAAGAAATAGGAATCTGCAAGCACAGCATGATTACTGTACCTCTTTAGAGAAAATAATAATGGTGTAGAGTGGAGCTTTCCAGAAGTCGTGTGTAGCTTGGGAAGCAGGTGTGATTTTCTGACTGCTTTTGCCACAGCATTGCTTACCCAATCTGCTAAGCTGGAGAGAGAACATTTATGATGGCCTACCATTCCTGATGGTGCAACAGTAGTTATTCTGAATAGCAACTCACATACATACTGGGCAGTGAAAGAGTGAAGTTATTCCCAGCAACTATTATTATCCAGCATAGTTTTATAGTGTACTTGGAATTACATTTAGTGTCAGTTTGCCTGTACATGTATCAGTCAGTGTAACACCCATCTCTTGCTCAGGTTATTTTATTATATGCATGTTAAGTTCATACATTTTCCTTCTAAAAATTGTGTATTGTAATATGCAGTACATGCATGTGTGTACATGTTTCTACATGTGAGTTTATAACATCTGTATTTCCAGCTCTTGTGGTTGTAAATATGAATTGACAATGATCTCTGCTTTTTAGATAGATAGAAATATCTTCAGAAGTCAGATCACAGCTGTCTTCCAGTGTTTGTTTCACTGCTTTTGTTTGCTTTTGTTGTTAATCTTTTTTTGTTGTTGACTTGCATAAGCATTCGTATTGGCTACTGGACAAGCCAGAAAATGTATGTCTGTATAGTCCGTCATTATAGATTTATTCCCAACTTTCACAAGTGTGAAAAAAATTCCTGAGTAATGCAAAATAGGCTTACAGTCATTTGCTTGTTGCTTTTATATAACACTAGTAACTTGTGTGTAAGAATTTTGCTCACACTTCATTCATAATGAATGCCATCCATTTATACAAAATTGATTTCTTTCTTACCAATATAAAAACCAAAAAGTCACAAACAAGCAAATTCCTCATTACTATTAAACTATCTTATTGGTTTCTTGTTTCTTATCTCTTGTATTGCAGTTACGATCAAGCTCAGAACTTGGACAGGACATCCTGAATGACTGCCTCACAATCCAGCCCCTCCAGGCAGCACCTTCACCACACAATGCTGCAGATAATGCATTGGGACACTCCCCAGAGCCTGCTCATGACATTTACCCAGGTATAGAAAGACAAGAAAAAGTTATACTACTGCTTCCTTGGGATTAGGGATTATTTTACAGAGTACTCTAAAATTCATGTCTAATTTCTGAGAAGAACAGAACCTGCAAAGTATTACAAGCCAGTGTAAAACATGTTTTAAGGCCTGTCTTTTTGATAGGAAGAGGGAAAATTTTAATTTTGACCCTGAAAAGACCAATCACAGTATTTTTTTCTCTCTAGGCATTCTGCTAGCAATTCACTTCACCCTAGAATCATAGAATGGCTTGGGTTGGAAGGGGTCTTAAAGGTAATCTACTTTCAATCACTTTGCTGTGGGCAGAACTTCCACCCAGTAGATCTGGTTGCCCACTTCTACGAATGTCTACTTGTAGGCAGCTTGAATCATTGAATTCATTAGGATTTAAGAAAAGTATTTTTCTTTTTCATTGTTCATGAACCACACATCAGTTTCTAGTAGACCTACATCAGTGAAATTAAATGCTGCATTAGGAGCTCTAACATTATATAAATACAACAACAAGCATATTTCTGCTATGTGATAGTGCAGTTTTTATTGCGTAGGTTACATAATTGAGATTTTCATGTTAATACATGAAACTGAAATACCTGGCTAAATGTACAGTAGGTGTTCAGGCTTTGACTATATTTAAAACATTTGAGAGGTTAGGAGGGAGAATATATCTCAAACCTCAAGAAAACAGTGGGTAGGTTGTTAACATTTTAACAAGGTACTCTATTAGTTGTGAAGACATCTGGTTTTAACTTTATGACCAAGTGCATTACATATTCTAGCAGTTCAACTATGAATACAGAACCAGATGTAAGGAGTGAAAGAACTGGCTGAATGATACATGAAGTGCTGAAAACAACATTAAATGAAGTGGTAACCTCAGTAAGTGGTTTATTTTACTGACTGCCTTGGAAACACAACAATTTTATCATGTTTCTGTCAAGGTTGCCATTATCTACATAATAGTTGGTATTTATGCAGGCTTATATGACAAAAATCAGGAAATTTAAAGCTGTGATTTAAAGCTGTGAAATCCTAATTTATAAAGTAGTCAATTTTACTTGCAATCTGTTAACCTTCAAATGTCTTCATCTTGTTATAGTTTGTGTGGCACCTGTTACCTCAGAGCTTAATAGAAGTTCAGATTTTAAAGACCTTTGGGTGTCCAGGGATCCTCTAGTGACATGGTATTACTTGCATCTACTTTCTTTATATTATACTTTGAGAGGGAGCTGCATGTTGAGGAATATTTAGATTCATAGAAATTATTTACTGGCATTACAAAGTGCACTGTCAGTATGTCATATGAGTTCAGTAACCTATAACTGAGAGCAGGTTTTCAGAATACAAGACAACTTCCGAGGCTGTAGCATACTTTCAGTGTCCTTGTTCATATCTTGTCTGTCAATAATTAGGGTTTACAGCACTGGTGATTTTTGAGACAATTTCATGTAATCATTTGGAGTTTTTTCTTACTTGACATTGTTTCCATTGTGCAGTAATTTTTATATTCTTAACCAATATAAATATATTTAGCATTAATGTAGAATCATAGAATCATTTGAGTTGCAAGGGACCCTTAAGGGTCATCTAAACTCTTTCACAAGGGCTGAGGCAACAGGACAAGGGAAAATGAGTTCAAACTTAAAGAAAGGTAGATTTTGGTTGGGCATAAGGAAAAAGTCTTATACAGTGAGGATGTTGAGGCACTAGAACAGGTTGCCCAGAGAGGTGGTAGATGCCTCTCCCATGGAGACTTTCAGACCTAGCCTGGACAGGGCTTCGATCAGTCTGATCTAGCTGTACATGTCCCTCTTCATTCAAGGAGAGCTGGACTACATGGTCTTTAAAGGTCCCGTCTGACTCAAATGATTCTATGTTTCTGTGGTTGTGTGACTCTGTGATCCAACTCACCTGCATCAAACAAAGGCTCCTACAGATAGATCAGGTTGATCAGAGCCCCAACCAACCAGACTCTGAATGTCTCCAGGCATGGGGCATCCACCACCTCACTGGGTCAGTAGTAAACTGATTTCCCTTATGTGTGTTCTCAGCTATCTGTAACTCGGCAAATGTCTCATAGATTTATATTCTCACTGCAGAGATGATACGAGTGTTATTTCACTTAAATTAGCTTAGGGTATTGTGTCAGATACAAATTGATTCATGTCACTTTTGAAACAAGAGAATTATCTTGTTGAAATTGTTTCACTAGGTACTTAGTAGAGCTGCTACTAAATAATATACTATATAACAAAGTCAGATAACTCCAGAAGGAAGGGGCTGGGGGATGGTTCAGGAGTGGCAATATTATTAATGCTCCAAACATGAAATGCAAAACATCTGGAAGTTTAAGTGTACTTGCACAGAGAATTTACTTTTACAACTTCTCTGAAAAAAAAAAAAATTGTATTTTGTAAGCATAAAGAAAAATGTTGAGAATTTTCCAAAAAATAAAGCATGTGATTTGTACAAGGAAATGATAGAGCACGTTAGCTGAAATGTGTTTATGCCACTTTTCAAGTAGAAACAAAATAAATTTCCATTCTTTCAATACCTTTGGACTTCTCTCACTTGAAGGCTGCTTTTTTCATACGTTGCACACATTTAAGTGAAGGAAGGCTTTTCTTCTACGAGATATACACAGTAGATATTTGGAAGCAAGATATTAGAAATATGTGATGACAAAAGCAGACATTTAGATAACAGTCCATTTCCACTTACTGAAGTGGAACAAGGCCTAGAACCATCCTTGATTCTCTGTGCAGATACAGTATCTGAAGACATGGATATATTTAGATGAAAATACAAAATAATCTTATTGATTGCCTATATATTACTTAAATTTTAGATTGCAAAAATGCTTATCTGATTGTGTGGCCTTTTTTACTTCATTAAAGAAACTTAAACTGAGCATAATCCTGTTAATACAGTGAGGTAACATGAAAGATCTTTTGCTTAAAACAAACACAAAGTTACTGAAAGTATGGCCAACAGTAAATCTGATTGTCTTTATAGAATGTTGTATAGAAATTCATGATAGCAGTGGTAAGAGAAGAGGTATTTAAGGGGTAGAAGTAAACAAAGTGCTAATTTTGCAATAAGAGATCCAGTGTAATAAATTATACAGTTGTTGATAATTTGCAAAGGGGAAGATAGATAGATAGATAGATAGATAGATAGATAGATAGATAGATAGATAGATAGATAGATAGATAGATAGATAGATAGATAGATGGAATGGAATGGAATGGAATGGAATGGAATGGAATGGAATGGAATGGAATGGAATGGAATGGAATGGAATGGAATGGAATGGAATGGAATGGAATGGAATGGAAGGTTTGGGGTTCTGTCACTTTTTAAATGCTGCATTGCTGCACTTCTGTCACTTTTGCAAAGGAACCTTATTCAGAATTAGCTTTTTCTCTTTTATCCACTGAGTCAGTTTAGTTTCTCGAAGAAATGATGTCTCTGCAGAGATATCCTCATGGAAAATTCTTATATTTTTAAAAAAACTGTTTTGTGTTGTGACTTCACCTTTTTTTTCTTTTCTTTTTTTTTAATCTAATTCATTTTGGAATTACACTTTCTGGATTACTTTTTCTTGTATTGCTAGGGAAAATAAATATTTTTGTTAAGTAATACACTTAATTTTACATCTTTCTATGTGAATCTGGCTAGTGGTATATTGGAGACAGAGAAAATGGTGGTGGCCATGAACACTTCTTCAATTTTGTACTGTTCAAATCAGATGTTTAATGGGATTAGGCATAGAAGAGATACTCCTTTATGTACATATTTTCTGCCAATATTTCTTGCAAACAACTCACATTTAACAGCTGAAGCACTAGACAAGCATGCCATACACACAGCACTCAATGAAAAATGATGAAGTTACATAGCAGTTTTCTTAAATAGTATCCAGGATTTCCTGTCTGCATCTTAAGACCTGCTCTACTGGGAAAATGACCTGTCTCTGACAGTCGTAGTTGACTGCCATTAGTCTGTGGACTGCCAGTGGCTGACAGTGTTTCCCTTCTGCTGGTGTTTGGCAGATTAATGTAGTACCTTGGACAAATGCCATATCTATGCTAGAAAGTCTAATAGCATTTCCCCTGGGAAGCAGCTGCCAGCATTGCAATTTCATTTCACTGCGTGCCCACAGAGATGTTGTTACTAGTACAGTACCTGCCAGAATCTGTGGGCATTATGTAGTCTTCCACAACATCATTCATGCTACTGCTCTTGGGAGATTCATTACAAGGCACTGTGGGAGCCCAGGAATGCTGCTCTGTCATGCTGTGATCATTTAACATAGCATGTGCACAAGTATGTTTTTGCAGATAATATCTATGCATTTTTTTCCATAAACATCCTTCCTGCTCCTCTGGCCCCTGCTATAGTTAGCTCTTATTTTATGCCACATACTGTCCATCTCTCAGAAACAAGAAAAACGAAGAAATTGCTAGGAAATATGGCAAAAAGGTACTATTGATTCTGTGGTGAATATTGGGCTTTAGAAAGCAGCTTTTGCAGATGACTGATGGTTGCACATGCCTGGCTTTTTTTTTTCCCCCAGGTCTTTCCTACAGTGTAGGAACCTGTGTTACCACTGCAACCAAGTCTGGATGGAAATGTGCAAGCATTCCTTAAGAAATATATACCTGAAATCCTCACCTTTGGCTAGACAGGGAAGAACATTCACAGACCAGACTTGTTTCTTCTATTACAGCATTGAAATAATATGTTTTAAAGAAAAAGATCACAGTACTAGAAAACCAAGCTGCTGTATTTTCTCATGTGCCAATTATTTTCTCATTAAAAAAAATGCAAGTTATTCTAGAAATTTAAAATTATCTTTGCTATTCTAAGATTCTAAGTTCTTATTTACTTTGCAGTTTACTGATCTACATTAAGTATTCTCTCCACTTATTCTGTCAGAATGCTTGCTTGCTTTTCAGTATTTTCCCCTGTGTTGCATGTAAGAAAGAAATGGCAAATTCTAAAGCATATTCCTTTTTTTCCCCTCTTCATTCCTGTTGATGCTAATCTGAGAGAGAAGATTGAACAGAATAATTTTTGGGAGTACATGAGGAAAGTGAAAACACAACTATAGCTGCCTTGCTCTTCAGTTAGAGGGGTCTCTTTCTTACTGAGTTCCTCATTGGTTCAAATGATCCCTCACTGCACCATGTGATCTGCATCCTCTGTGTCTTTCCAAGGCTGGAAGACATTCAATTGTCAGATATCCACTATGACTTGCATTGGTGTTAGGAGGTTGTGCTCCATGTAAGAATTAGCTAACAGTGGGGAACAGCACAGAGGGCAACCACAGGTGGTTTTGTTGGGCATCTTCACTGCACTGTAGAGCAGCGTGGTAATTCCTCCAGCTTTGCCCACCAGTGTGACTCATGCCTACTTTCTCTACACTTTACATTACCTCCACAATGTCTGGGTTAGGTATTTTTGTTCATGAAGTGGTTTCCTGTCTGGGCTTTTGTTGTCTGTCATCTCCACCAGCTGAAACATGCCCAGGATTGCTCTTGAAGGAGGTTACAGCATAATTACACTCTGGAACCTTTCCTTACCCCTGCTTTAGCGAGGGGAGCACCTAGCATATCACATGGGTTGGCTCACAATGAGAAATAGAGGAATTACAGAAATAAGCTGAAGACTTGAGAAAGGAGGTGGACATCCACTCTTGACCTTGAGAAACAATATTCAGAACTGAGACCTCAGAAATAGATGTTTTGAAGATGAGAATGTATCATAAAAAGAGTGTTTGTACTGCTAGGACAGCAGAATTCAAGGAGGTGTTTTAGCTATAGAAAGACATTTTTTGGGGAACTGGTTTGAATTCTAGAATGTTATCAATATATCTGAATCAATAGCTCCAGCATGCTCACTAACATACTCTTAGTTTCATAGATATAATTTAGTATTGTAAACTAGGATTTTTTATAAAAAGACTGGAAGATATGACAACCAGTGACAACTCATTTTCCTCTTGTGGACAGCCTAAAAAATTTTAAATATCTGATTCCTTTCTCATAATTCATAAAATAATGAAGAGCATGTATTTAGTTGCTGCTCAACGTAAACATAAACTGCCTGACACAAATGTCAGTAAAAATAATTGAGTAACTGGATTATAAAAAGGATTTGGTAATCAGAGACTTAATTCCAATTTTAAAGAACTTCTGAAAATTAGATTACAGGATTTTTGTGGTAAACTCATTAGGGAATTTGGAGGGAGTCCTGTAATGCCTTGAGTTTAATCATTTAGAGTCTTTCCTTATTCAAAATAGAAGCAAAAGCAACCTTGTAGGAAATTATGAAACTGTTAATGTTACTTGGGTGCTTTTGCATATTCTATTAGTCAATCTATAAGCAATAACAACAGTAGCTGTGTTTGGTTTGAGGCCTTCAAGCAATTTAATTTTTTTTCCAGATGAAAAAATATAGAAAGTTATTTCACAACTTAAAAAAATATGCTTTCAGTTTGCTTACTAGCTCTGAAAGATGTTTATTGGTATATATTTTCCATTTCTTCTACTCTATGAAGCTGCAGAAGAACTGCAGATCATTCATACAAAATTCCCAAGACAAGGTGCACATGTTGTTCCTGGTTCCATGAAAGCATCATTTGGTAGCAACAGAGGTTATTTAGCTATTTTCTGTGCCTCTGCCTGATGAACATTATTTCTCTTTTTGGTTTCAGTGGCTGTATTCCCCCGCATGCAGACAAGCGGAAGTGGAACAGCGGCTGGGGCAGTGTCCTCGTCCCAGCCCAAAAGTCACCCATCCCCAGGATGTAACGTACAGAGTAGCTCTCTCCATCCTCCTTCCCAGTTACCTCTTCCCTCAGTTGCTGACTCTGAGAGGTAAGACACCCCCTGCTGTACCACACCATGCTTTCAGAGCTGCCAGGAATGGCAGAAATTGTTCAGGAAGTTGCTGATGTTACCCCCTGGTTAACAGTTGCTCTGGCTGTGATTTTACACAGGGAAGGAGATGAAAGAGACCTTATTATACCAGCCTGATGGTGGCGCAGGGCACTTCCTGTCTATCACCATTTCAAGGACTTTCTCCAACCACCTTCAAATCTCAACCAGTGCTCTCAGCAAAGAGTGTCAAATTGTCTGGCACACTTTACACATCAGAGGAGCCCAGTAATACCTATCAGAATAGGGATCCTGAGACTCACCTTTCAGTTTGCTTGCAGTAGGAGAGTCACAAATTTCAATCTTTTCTCTCAATATTCTTTTAATACGGACTATTTCAGCAGAAACTTATAATCTTTTCTGTTATTAAAAGTAACAGGTAATTAATTGATTTTATTTTAATTCACTGTTCTGCGAGCTTGATTTATAGTCAGCACTTATTTTATGCTGTCTTGGTACAAACCCTTGGCTGCTTCAATAACTTCAGATATATCAGTGATGTGAAAATAACTTGAAATGTTTTAGATATTTTCTAAATTATTTTCATCAGTATCTCTAATTATTTATATAGTATGTGGCATTATCACACTTCAGTGCAAATAGAATAATAACTTCCTACTATACATATATGGTTACTTAAAACTGTTTTATTTTGTTTTGTTTGTTTGTTTGTTTTTGTTTGTTTTTATCTCACTATTTTTCAGTGCTCTAAATGATTAATTACTGTATGTTACTAAAATATTTCAAAGTGTTTAATTTCCTTACGATAAAAATCACAGTAATTTGGAGAAAACAAAGAGTCCAATTATAAACCCAAAAGCATTCTCTAGATTTTGATTACTGATACTTCTTTTGTGGAAAGCAATAGTATCTTCACTTTATATCAGGAAAATGAAAGAGCACAATGGCTCAGGAAATTGATAAGAAGCAAAAGTACTTCTCATTTTCAGATGACAAGAGTGAATTAAGTTATTTTTGAAGCCACTGAATTTTGTTGATGCACCAGTCAGGGATCACCATCTCACTGTCATCTAGTGATTCAGTCCTTCCTCCTCTCCAAGCCACACAGTATTGACCCTTTTCCCTTGATCCAGCTTTTTGTGCAAACTCTGGGACTGCTCATGCTCTCTTGTACAACCTGCTTTTATTTCTTAATATAGTTTTCTGTCTGATATCCTTATCTAACAAATAGCATAGCATTAGGCAACAGACAGGGATAGATCAATAGCTAGTGTTATATTGTAATAAAAGAGACGGTGATCTTCTAATTAGCCTTGATATGTCTTAACCAGCAGCCCACAGGATTCTTGTGGCCCTGCACAGCTTGCAATGCGCTCACTGCCTGCCCTGCACTATAAAGGCTCTTCCCCACAGAGTGGCCCCAGGCAATCAGACCATCAGCGTTCTCGTATTAATGCTATGTCAACTAAAAGCTGGGCAGGGGGAGGGCAGCACTGCACATTGCTGACTTGGGCGATGGCAAATAATTGTATGTATTTCAATACATCGGCTAAACAATAAAAAATAAGCAGACGTGCTTTCTGTTTTGGTAGAGTTTGAGAATAGGTATAATAGGTTTCAAGATAGCAAAAAAAGTAATCAATTTATGTTTGTGGCACCATTTTCAGAGTTGCACTCAGATATTAAGATAAAAAATCCAATCATGTCTCTTTACCAGACTTCTATAAGACTTCTCTTGCCAGGTTATAAAAATATATCCTTCACAACCACATCTCATTCACATCATTGCTTTTTGTCAGTAAACATGCCTGTGAATATCTGTCATGGATGGGGTGTAAATATAGCAAAATTTTATCAAAAATCTCTGATCAACACAACTAATTGCAACCAATTAGACTGAAGTGTTTGTTTCACTGAAGTTTCACTTAGTTGTTCTGTAAGAAAAAATATGACAAGGTTATAGAATCATAGAATCATAGAATGGCTTGGGTTGGAAGGGGTCTCAAGGGTCATTAAGTTCCAAAGCCTGCCACAGGCAGGGTTACCAGCTGTTAGATCAAGTACGAGTTCAGGTTGATCAGGGCTCACGAAAAATCAAGGTCGCATATCCCGCTAGTATTATGGTTTTGTTGTTACTCTCTTTTTTTAATGTTTTAAGAAAAATATGCTATTTAAAAAGTTTTATTACTTATATATTAATGATATCATAAATTTCAAGAGGACTGTTCCAAAAGTGATGCCTCCTGCAGTATTATGTTGGCTTACAGTGTCAGAGGTAGATGTTCGTGGTATGGCAACAGAAGTTGAACCTTCCCATCAATAGTCTGTTACCTTTTGTTGCCACGTGACAGATGATAGATGGTGTCTGCCACAGAAGTGTGGATGAAGCAAAAGTGTGTCACTGAATTCCTCTGTGTGAAAAAAATGGCACCCATTTACATTCATTGACACATGCTGAATATTTATAGAGATGAAATGGTGGATGTGAGCCCAGTGAGGTTGTGGTGGCATGTTTCAGCAGTGGCAATAGTGGCTTACCTCCACTGGTGCAGATCATAGCAGGTAGCTCTTCATCGCTGGCAAAAATGCACAGCTAATAGTGGTAACTATTGAAAAAGTGTCAAGCTGAGCATTTGCTCTAGCTAACAGAGTTATTATACACTTTGTATCTGTTGTATTTTCTGTGGAAATAAACAGAAGGCATTACTTTCAGATAAACTTATGTATATGTGGCCCAGGACAGTTCCTCTTTACTCAGAGCAGCCCAGGCAAGTCAAAAGATTGGCCTATTTCTGGACTCATGGAGGACCATAGCAAACACATTTACATTATGACTTAACTCATAGTAGACTTGAACAGGATGCAGACTTCAAAATACTACTGCTCTCTACAAAACAACAGTGATAAAAAGCTTGCATTGTATACTTCTTTATCATAGGTTAGCTGTGTATGCGTTCTTCTAAAGTGCTTATGTTTTTTATTTCTCATCTGTGGAGCTACTTTGGACTAAAAAAACGATGCTGGTATCTTGACTTGAGAAGTAGAACATATGGCAATTTAAATTCATTAAGAAAAACGTATTAAAGCAGTTTTCATTTCATTACAGAACGTATAGTACAAATTAAGATGAATGTTTAAAATAAAAACTGATACAGAATCTATATTCTGGATTTAGTAAAATTCACTTGTAAAGATCCTTCAGTTATCTGTCCCTTCCACTACTTTCACAGGGTAATGGTAAGTATGAAAATGTGAGTTGAAAAACAAACTCTTCAGTGTACAGCGCATGACATACATGGTTTTGAAATGTGTGAATCCCTAGGGAATCAAAGAATGGTTTGAGTTGGAAGGGACCTTTAAAAGTCCATCTTATCATTGTTAGTACAGGGTTTAGGGGTCCAAACAGGGAATTAACCCCTTCATGGTGTGCAGTTCCTGAAATGCTGGATGTGTCTGTGGTCATTCCAATGCTAGGATGAACTGACATGTGCACACACCAGGAATTGCTTGCATCTACTAGTCCGAACCCAAGCTAAGCTAGCCTGGTAGCTTCTGTGACTCCGGGGCTATTTGTATGTCCACTTCCATTGTGGACAGTGTACTCAGGCTTGGGAGTGACAGAAATAAGCACTTTCTCTACCTTTTCATGGACTGTAGGATAGAGCAATAATTGGAAGCCTTCTTTTCTTTCTCCACCAAGGCAGTCAGGAGGTGAATATGAACTGAATTAAACACTGCTAATTTGAGAAACTGAACCAAACATGAGGTGCAAGTCCTGCTGTTTTCATTCTATGTACAAAGCTCTAACTTAGAGAGCATGGATCTAAAAAGCTGCTTCATTCACCAAAGGAGAGCACATGCATAATAGAAATGCAAGTTAACTTTTGTTGCAGCTTGTTAGTTCTGATTTTCAGTTCTCCCCTAGTTTGAAATATTGCTGTTGTTCAACAAAGAGAGCAAAATGTTACAGTACCCAAAAACATATAATCATACCTATGGAAGATACAGACTTTGTTTTTTACTGATTTTTGTAATAACAGATGATGTGGGCATTCAGGGAAGCTGAAGAAGAAAGTAATCAATTGAAAAACTAGAAAACCAGTTCTGTTTTTATGTGGAATATTTAATTTGCAGCTTAGTGCCACAACACTGATGATGCCAAATGCTTGAAATTATTTCTATTAATTTTGAATAGCAACTTTCATGGTCAAACACACACACACACACTTTCACCATTTTGGAAACCAGAGCTAGTGGTATGTCCCTAAAGCATGACACAACCTGGCTTGACTGAAATGCCTGGAGACTACATGAAGCTGGGAAAAAGAACTTGAGCAGAACTGTTTAGTGATGCATTACTGAAATGCTATTAAAAGTTCTGTGGCAGGACTTCTTTTTTGTTATTTGACTCTGTGGTCATATTCCTTTTATGCCTTTGCTGTTAAAATAGTAAGTAAATCCAAGCTAGAAGCAAAAGTCTGAGTGCTTCTGACCAAGCAGTTGGGATGTCTAATGTTCGCATGTTACAAAGCTCTTTGTATGTGGTGTACAAGGGTATGATTTGAAGATAGCCTTTAGTTAACAATGTAAACGGGGTGGTTTTGAAATCAGCACAGTAATTTCTTTCAAGATTGACACACTTGGGTGGTTTAGCTGCTGAGACATTATCACTTTTTATGTTTGTGAACAAATGACACTTAGAAATGGCAGATAATAAGAAGGTGGCAACAGGTCTAATCCTGAACCTGTGCCGGAGCAGACCTAGCAAATCTTGGAATCTTTCTGCCCATGCTTTCTATCTTTTCTGAAAGCACTGTTTTCCCTTTTGAAACCCTGTTATTTAATACGACCACAGAAAACAATGGGGGACGTGTTAAAGTTTTTATTCTTTTTCTTTTATTATTCTTTTTATTCTTCTTCTTTTACTCTCCTCACCTAAACATTTGTGATTCTTTTTGGGTGGGGGCATTCTTTCTTCCTCCTGCCCCTTCTTTGACTACATGGACCACTGGTTTGATCTGATAGAGCAATTCCTGTGTTACTAAAGCTAAAGTATTTGAAGCATGAAAAGGATTTTTAGACAGTTGTTGATGACTGGTAAGAAATACATAGCGCTAGTAAATGCAGTCAACATCCTTGAGAAACCATGGGGAAATAAACTTCCTGTGGAATTGTTGTCATGCAGGATGCTGAACAAAAATATGGAAAACTATTTTGCTTTGCTTTGGCCAAAATACACGTATTTCTTTTGTGGGAAAAGATTATCTTATACAAAAAAAATAATCAGTTGCAGCTCAAAGTCAATGGAGATGAATATATTTTATCATAGGCAGGTAAAATAAAGGATTTTTAAAAAAATCAATAATTTCCCTACAGTTATGAGAATCTTGGACAGTTTGTTTTGAATGTTTAATGTAGTGGGGAGATATTTTTTTTTATATTAGCAGGGATATGTATGAGGTGTTCTTCACCCAAAACATCAAGTGCCTTGACGTTCATTGAATAAAAACTAGCATCCATGAACTGGGCATCAGAGGGCTGATAGAGTGATTTCTATAGCAGAGGGAAACACAGAGGGTAGGAGGAAGAGCCTTTTGTTTGAGCCACCTTCTCAGGTGCAGATTTTTATAAGTGTGGCATGCAGGCTCTTATTCATTGCTGGTGAAAACACGTATCTAATGGTGGTAACTACACTGAAAAATTGTTTTGTAGCTGAATGTTTTCTCTATCAGCTAGTGTATTGTGCTCTTTGTACAACTCTGTTGTAGTTTCCATGGTGATACATAGGAGGCATTACTTTCAGAGTGACCTACATATACATATGTACTGTACACGTATATGTAACACCTACATATCATTTTAACTTATCTCATCTACTTGGATACAATTTAGGAACTTTTTCATTTACATTTCTTGCTGTCTGATTTAGTCATTGCCTGTCGGGACACATTTTCCCAGCTAGCACTGGAAAGGAAGAAACTTCTTGATAGCTCTTGAAACATTCCTGCTCTGATTTTACATCCAGCAAGCATAAGTGAGGGCATCCTTCTGCAATGTCTGGTTCCTGACCGCATGAACTGCAGCACTTGGCAACAATTCCTGATGGTTTTTTTCTAGTGGTTACAAACCAGTCCTTATTGTTTCAGGAGCAAACTTAAATTTGCATTTCCTTCAGTAACACACTGTGGCTTGTTTGGTAGCAAATCTAGACTGAGACAAGGCTAAGATTCTCTTTTGTTGGGCAGAAGGGAAGTATAAGAAGATAACTATAGTCACCCATATGAGTAAGCCAGGAATTCATGAAGTGATTCATAAATCATTATAAAGACAACTAGAGTCTACTGAAAAAGGCAACCTGTCTTGCTGTAAAAAGTAGCGCATTATCATCAGGAGGTTCTTTTAGATATTAAATCAAATGTGAAAATTTTAAAACTGTGCTTTTCACTTTAAGTTTTGAAAAGGACTTCTTTCCTGTTGTTGGCTGCTGCTTAAAATCATTTTTAAGAAATCAGTTTTCACAAACAGACTTTGAAAACACCAAGGATCATATCTAAAGATTTTTCAAATAACCATAGCAATAAAAACTTACTGCACATTGTTCTTTATCTGTGGCAGCATTTAACAGTCTTTACGTGGGACTGCTGTACTCACCATAGTCCTTTCTAATGGAGACCACTTAGCTGTGGCTAAAACCTTCCTGATATTTTCAGCACAGTACAACTACTTGATTATATTTTTTCTGAAAACTGTTTTTCTAGCATTGTTGTGAAACACATCATTCTTTGTTTTCTTCCTCCCTAGTATGTCTTTAAGTGTATACTGCATCAGTAATATGGAATAAATAAGTATTTGGTGCATGAAAGGCTTAGCAACTCGGTACTGGCACCCTTCCTCCAACTACATAGTAGTTTTTATGTTTTTTGAAGCTAAGAGCAAATCAGCACAAAGCACAAAAGGTGCATCTAATGTATCTAAAATTCCAGTTCTCAAAGAAAATTGAATAGGCAGTAAATCATACAAAAATTTGCTATACTACATTTGCTATACTACAAATGTAAGCAATACATCTACCAGAAATGTAAAAATAAGTTTCAAATAAAGTGAAAATCACACAAATGATGGATGGCAGAAACTGATTCTGAGCTGTAACACGAAATATTTTATGTGTCTTGATTGATCCTTTCCACAGGTGTTCTGTGATGCTTCTACTGGACTTGCATCATCTGCTATATTCAGGGTGAATGTACAGCTTCCTTAGATCTCTGCAGGAAAAACATTCTTTACTACTAGGTGAAAGAAAATGGTATGCAGTGTACTGAAGTCCAGTCTTAGGAACAGGAATCAGACTGACACTTCAGGATGCTGGTGGGACATGTTAACTACAAGCAACAGTTTCTCATATCAGCAGCTGCTGAGTATATGTGCCACAGAGAAAAATGAGTGAGTGCTTTTGCTCAGCATATCTGGCAGCCTACGTCTGGGAGCAGAATGGTTGTTCTTCAGTAGTAATGCCACATCAGTATTCATTCATCCTCCTGCAGAAATATTTTATTAGCCCTCCCAGATTCCATCAGAAAGTGACACCGAGCCATTCCTGAGCCCAGGCTGAGCTTTTGTTTATTGATTGTTCCCACTGGTTTGTGGGTATTTTGGTCATATGGGGTAGAGACTTCAGTTCTTGTAACCACAGCCTTCATTTTGCAAAAATGACCTTCACCTATTTGTAATGTGCTTTTGGATATGCAATTTAAAGGACATATAGATAAAAAAAGCCATACAAAATGTCCATAAAGTCCTGCTGCTTATTAGTTTGTCTCCCTGTACTGCCAGTAGTGACAAAACTGTGTACAATATCCAAATGAAATTATGAATCGCTGTGGTGGCTGTACCATCAATCTCATTCTGAACCTTTCTCTTCCTCTGCCAGGCTTGTAAGTTTACACTTTGAATCCAAATCAACATTTTGATGTCATCAGGTTCTGTTCAAATAGAAGTAATTTAACACTTACCTTCATATACATTATTCTGCCTTCAGATTATTTTCAAATTGTTCCAGGCAACATACATAGGACGGGGATTTCTGGAACTTGAAATGTGAACCTACTGTTCATCTCCTCAAAGTGTCCATTCATCAGTACTGACCACTTCCTGTCCAGGAGGAAAGACATCTATTGATTTATATAGCTGGCACATAGTCTTATTATGACACAGCTGGCAATGTCTCGGAAATAAGGTCCCCCATGAGGTTTTCTCTACTATTATCATTTAAAATCAACCTACAGCAGTTAATACAATATTTCCATCACAAAGCAAAAAGTCAGTGTTTTCATTTCAGAGTAATCAAAGCTAATGATATGTCACCAGAAAACTTGGCAGAAAAGGTCTTGAGAGACCTGGTAGACATCAAGGTGAACATGAACTAACAGTATGTCCATTCCAGAAAGATGGCAAATGATATCCTGGGCTTCATTAGGCAAATTATTACCTTGAAGAAGGTGATTGTTTCACTCTGCTAAACACTAGAGAGCACACATGAGTTCTGCATCCAGCTCTGAGTTTCTCAGTACAAGAGAGACGTAGGCATACTGGAGTATGCCCAAAAGTGGGCATAAAGATGATGAAGGGATCAGAGAGGATGGAGCTAGAGGAGTGAAAATGGGCACAAAATTTAATACAGGGGCTTCTGTCTGAATATCAGGGAACATTTCTTTACTGTGCTTGAGACCAACCACTGGCACAGGCTTGGCCATGGCCAATCTGTTCGAGGTATCCCAACTTGAGCACAGGAGTTGACCAGAGGACCTCCAGAGGTCCCTTCCTACCTCAACCATTCTGTGATTTTGTGATTTGAAAACATATCTTCTCCATATTTGGACTGTATATAGTTCTTTTAGAAGATGCTTAGCAATGCTAATTGATCTAATGATCTAAGCAAAGTAGAAAATATATTCAATGCTTAACTTTTCAGCATTCTAAAGATCCATCTGTTTCTGAACTTCTAGGTTTGCTCCTCTAACTTCTCAGTACATCAGCCCCCAAAGAATCTCAGTTCCTCCTCTGATGATGCAGAGACAGACTCCACAGCCTCCTCATCTTCAGCAGCCTACAGAAATGCATCTAAAGACATTCCAGTCAGCATCAAATCCTTTTCAGACAAACAGTCTCCACATCCAAGGTAAGGAAGAAGCTTCATCATTGACGTTAGTTGTTCATCACTGCTGCTTGGCTTCAAATAAAGGATTTCAAGCACTGCCACTGGTATTTCAAGGGCCCGTTCCTTCTGAAAAATACGCCATTTGGGACCTTGCCTTCAGGATTTCTTAAAATTCATAGTATGGCTGGTGTTTTTGCATCTTACTATGGAGTGATGAGTTCTGCTTCAGATTGATTTTCAAAGCTGTTATTGAAATAGAACTGCAAGTAATTAATTATGGGTTGACCTCCAACTTTAATTCAATATTGTTATGCTTCTTATCACTCCTAACTTTTCACATAAGGTATCCCAAGTTTTCAAGCAGTGAAATGTTTTTATCCCTTGCAGTTGTGGAAAGGTCTTCTTTCATTAGCATACATGTCTTGCAGAGTTGTGTTGCCACTTGAACTATGCAAACAGTTTCTACAAAACTTCTTTCTCTCTGTTTGATCAGTCAACTACAGGCTTCTATAGTCATGAAGAAAATTAACAGCAGCTGAAATCAATATTAGGTACATTTTCCATTTGTTTTTAGTCTGGTATGAAGCCTGAATGGTAATTTACCTTCACATTTCAGAAACATGTTGACAGAAGTAACACTGTTGCCTTTCAACTGTTTACACAAGGTGCATGTCATACTGCATTTTTGTAGTCCCTGTGATTCTGCCACTTGAGCAAGCTTCTTGAGAATTATCACGCTAGATGTCATAAGAAACATATACTGGAATTTCTTATTTTTTTCAAAAAAAGGCTTATTTCATTCATTTGCTTTCCATGATGTAAACAGTCTTTCTAGGGGTAGCAATGAAGCAGGATCCTAAGCCACCCCTCAGAATTTATGAGTGAGAGTGAGGGGAAAAATGAATGTGCCAGTCCTGTTTTATTATTACTGTAGTAGACCACATATCCATGTTTGTGAATTGAGATGATGACCAGTGTTGGCAGAATAATGGAAGAAAGAAAAAACTCTTGCAAAATATTCAGTGCAATAGAAGCTGCCATTTCTTTAAAAAATTGTTTGCTGATATGAGTTAGCTATACTAGGATAGCAGTATGGGCAGCAATACTGGCAAGTTATTTTTTCATTAGCAATAATGAGATTTACATGAACAGAAACATTTCTAGCTTTCCAATTTTGCAAGTCCGTCTGGCAGTACAGTGTGTGACTAATATGTCTGCATTGCTTCTCCCTGTCATTCTTTTTCCTTTTGTTCTTCATATTTCGATACTACCAAATGATTACTTGATGCATGTGTAATTAACCTAGTGAACACTGTAGAATTATGCTACAAAGAAGCATCATTTTTAAGCAATTCAGGCTAAAGGCAGCTGGAAAGAAAATGCACTCATGATGCGTATTTCTCAATGGCAATTGTGATTATTTCCCTAAGAATATATTATCTGGGAGAGCTTTTTGACTTCAAACTGTGAGCTGACAGAAATAGAAACTTCCCACTGTATGGATATGTCACAGCTCGTGACTTATTTGTAATTAAACCTTTGTCTCTCTTAGTTCAGTGAGATCAGGACTGTCACAAATTTATGAGGACCAAGATTTCAACAGTGAATTTAAGTGGGCTGTGTATGCTTTTAATTTACAAATTTCAGCATCATTCAGGGCAATGCTCGGCATGTAATAAACAGCAAGATCTTCTTGGTTTTAGAAGAGATTCTTGTAATATACTGCAATTTCATTCTGTATAGAAGTATTCCATTTCCATCAGGAAATAATGTTATCATAGCAGAAAAATTATTGTTTATTCTGTGTCTTGACATCCTTAATTTTGGAGTTTGCACAAGCATTCAGAGAAACATTGATATAACCTTGTGTATATGTTGTTCATGTGTGTTTTAATTAGTTTAGTAATTCTTGATGCACTGCAGAGATGGGAGAAGACATTTGGAAAAGTGCTAAGTAACCAAGTGAAAGAAAACAATGTTTCTGATCCTTCTTGTTTGTGACTATTTTATAATATGTGTACCCATGACAATGAATTCCAAAAAGAATTTTTCTGTGCTGTTTTTCCATTCTAAAGAATAATAGATGGGGATTTGGTTTATCAGTTTTATGCACTTCCGTGATGCTTCCTGCACCATGGTGATTACATGCTTCTGGGTCAAAGCTTCTTAGACTTTTCTAGGCAATATTCATTAGCTGGAGCAGAGAATAAGCAAATATAGAGGGTATGACTCACAATAGCTCAATCCCAAGGTAAGTAGTTTTTATGCCAGGCTTCAGCTAGTAATAGCCAAAGTTATTGCCAGATTGTTCTGCACTGGGAACAGGATGCTGTGAGAAAGGCACAAATAGAGAATGAACACAGAGCAGTATGAAAGGACATTTCAGCATGTGTCTTGAGGGGTCTTGCCAGCTGGCTCACACCATCAGATTGAAATAATTGTTAATGGTAACTTGTCTGACTCAACAGTAAACTTTCAGAGTGTGTACACTTGTTGGTTGAGAGAAAAGTTTATTTTAAAAGCATTTATTTTAAGGAGGCAAAAGCTGTCAATAGCTATGTAATTTATAAGACAGTTTTTGGATGTCAATTGTTGTTTTTTTTCTTTCATCCTATTTTGCTGCAAATGCTTCTTAAATGTCAGAAATGAACATTTAAGAATTGAAAGGGTTGTAAATTCCTGAGATGCTTTACAGTATGACTCAGTTCTGTTCCAGTTAAACTTTAAAAGGAAAAAAATCGAAACTGTCATCTTAGAGCTGTCGCTGCCAAGTGCCTACAGCCCCTGCAAAACACAATGAAACCTACATGTGTTCAGGCTTTAGAGAGTGAGCAGAGCCTGAAAGCTCATGTCTTCTGCTTACATTTGCAGGTTGCTTTTTGAAGAGGAACCTCTCTTCTTATTATTCCTTCTTTTCATTTTTTTCTTCTTTTTGTTACAAAGGTATTGTTGTTTCTGTGTTTTTCCATGACACTGCTCTGCCTAAATCCATGCTATGTATTCATAAATCAGACATTTTTCTCACATTGTGCACTCAGAACTGTCTTTCATGACAGTTTCGAGAGACGTGGACTATATTTCACTCAACAATGTTACTTAGACCTCCCTATAAATTCTAAGTTTCTTGCATAGGTTTAGGCTGTCTTTTCCTGGCTATGATCCCGCCCTATCCTGATGCCTTGAAGTAGTGAGACTTTTGTTTCAGTTCATACATATGTTATACATGTCAATATTTTTATGCTTCCTTGTAGAAGACCACTAAAATGTAGTCTCAAAGAAAAAATAATTTGAGCAATAGAACTCCTAAACCATGCACCCTTCCTCTCATTTGGCAGAAAAATAGTAATATTATATAAAGTGATATGGCATGTTTCACACTGCAACCTTTTTCTTTTTGCATCCGTAATATCTATGAATTGCCTTATCTGTACATAGACACAGTGGAACTTTAGCAAACAGTCACGACCACCAGTCCAGAAGAAGTTTGTGAACTGCTTTGTGAACACTGTGTGTTTCTAAGCATAGTATACTTCTGTAAAGGGATATGAGGTTGGAAGGTTTGTTTGTATCAAGGTGTGGAAGTGCCCAGACACAACATTTTGATTTTAAAATTATATTTTATTCTTAAGACTTTACTCTTAAGAAATTGTTGCTACATTTCTTATCAGTAGTAATGAGCAAATGGACTGCTGGTGTCATGAGATACTTAGACATATCCTTCTTAAATATCAACAATAGGTTATGATTCCGTGTTTCATGCTTCCCAAAAAAGGATCTATTTACAGTTGTGTATCTTCTGGAATACCACCCTGATGTTTTCTCAACTCTTAAATGTTCCTAAAGGCCTTCTGTCATATTCTACTGAAGAGGAGAAACTCCAGTTCCTGTGCATACAAACAACAGGCCCCATAGATGATTAGCTAGCAGCCTTTCAGAATGTCTCAGGCATCTCCTGTGTCAGCTAGCTGTTTGAGCATCAGTGGCAGATCCTCAATATTTGATTAATTTTTTCAGTTTTTCAGCAAGACTGAACCTGCTCTTTTATTCACACCTCACTGGAGTATTCTTCCCTTAATTTAACTATTTTCTTAGATTCTTCATACAATAGCCAAATGCAAACTCTGGATGTTACCAGTTCAGACAGCAGAACTGCAGAGTTAAAGAAATCTTGTCAAGCTTGTCAAGACCATAAAGCCTGTGGAACAAAATTCACTACAAATTAAAAGCAACTGGAAGAAGTCTTGAGGAGCTTCATGCTACTGAAGTGTGGATTTTTCCATTCATTTCTCATGATCAGCATGAGAACTATAATTTATTGTCTCTATCCAGTTGTTCTACTGACCACTTTTGTTTATTTCTTCTAGGTTTTTATGGACAGCTTCAGACTTTCTGCCCTCCACATTATACTGACACTCAGAAGAATGTACAACACAGTGTTTCTTGCAGTATGGCTCCTCCCTTTGAAGACTGCTTATTTCCTCCATCAGTGAGTCAAGCAGGATTTGATGTCTTTCATCGAACCTTTTCAGCTCACTCTGGTATTACAGGTAACTGTCAGCTAGGGATGTTCTGAATGCTTGTGTACAGTTCTTGTACTTTGATTTGCTTCAGCTGTGAATGTGATGGAGAACTGTCATGATATAGAGTTCATGATATAGAGAAGATGGTTTTTGGACCTTTGTGAGGTGGTGGACACTGGGACAGTCACCATAGGTCACTGCAACATCTAACCTGCATGCAAACAGTGTGCTTTAGAGAGTTTCTCAAGGGTAGTCAGAGGGTCACTAGCTCATGTATTCATTTTGAAATACTGTCCTTTGAGACTTGTGTGATATTTGTGCAGCCACTCTGGTCTGGTACTAGAATTGCAGCAGGGACCTGAGATGACTTAAACTCTCAATGTTGCTTCATCCATGTTTGATTTTTCTGTTTTGATATTCATTTAGTCACATTTCCATGACACTAAGTTCCTCAGTGCACTTTTATTTTTCACACTTAATTTAGTCTCTACCTAACTGAAAATGCCTAAGAGGCATGCATGCTGCTCTGAAGAGGAGAAAGTTACCCTTATACAGATAACGAGCACAAGACAATGAATCTGTTGATAGGGCCTAATTGCAAATGATGCTGTAGTTTTTTCTTGTCCTTCTATACAAGATGATTTCATTTAATGGTTACTGCACTTTGAAATCTCTTTTACCTCTTATCCTTCATTAGTGAAGTGAAGAGTCAATGAAGACATGCCATTTCAGAGCAGAGTCTCGCAGTATAAAAAGATGAAAAAATTTAAGCAGTTATTCTTTTGTTTATGTCTGTCACATGCTGAAGTTAGTAAATTCTTTGCTAGGAGGCTGCTTTACGGCAATTGAGTTATATAATACTTTATTGTCTCATATTCTATATCAAGTATGATGAAACTCAATAACCAAGCAAGAAGTTTATTTTAAAAATTATAGTAATAGAAGCATCTATTAAGTGGCCAAGTGTTAGCTGTGATAAAGCCTGCTGTAATTCAGATTTGATAGAACTGAAATTCTTCCCTTGGTAAGTAGTAGGTTATGTAACAATTAATTTTATGCCTACATTGGCTAACTTGTTTAGTTTGTCCTTTTGGTTAGAAGCAATGACCAGTTCTCTGCATATGAGTTAGAGTATTTTTTCAGATATAGTTGTCCTAGTTAATTAATTACTTCTGTATTTTCTCCAGTTTATGATTTTCCAGCAGGGCCCACAGGTGTTTTTGGTGATTCGACACACAGCATGCCAGAGGATAGCAGTTTCCTGCAAATAAATGCAATGGATCATCGTCCCACTCAGCTTTCTTCTGTCTACACTGAAGGCTAAAATCATCCAACTCTGAAACGAACTTGATTCCATTTCAAATTGCCCTTTTGATATTTCTCTACAATGTTTTTCTCTCCATAAAAATGCAGCATATGTATAGGGATATGGGTGGGTAAACATACATACTGGAGAGGAAATAAGTAATCACCAAGCATTCGCCCTATAATCAGGCAGTCAGCTGAGAAGGAGAACATTTGGAGAAAGAAAATTTTGCCAAAACCTTAGCAATTGTTCATTTTCTTTTCTTCTGTGGCACACCAAGTCTACTCTTTTTTTCTTTTTAACTTCTCACAGGGAATTCAAAGGCTGAATAAGAAAACTGTTTGTTGGCTATTAACCTCTCAGTCTGAATAGATGAAACCTTTGAGAACAATTTAGAAAATTCCTTTAAAAAAAAAAAAAGAAAAAAAAGGAAAAGAAAATGGAAAGTGAGAGAGAGAGAGAGAGAGAGAAGAAGTAAAACCAGAGTATATTACAGACATTTCAAAGATACACAGCTTTTTGAAAGTGCATTTGCATATGGTGCTTCTGGAGTTAAAAATACACCAACCGAAGAAGAGAGAGAAATTAGACATACACCCTGGAAAAACCCATTGGAGGCATGCGTGTATCTTCTTTCTGAGGCCAGAGAGCATTGGTTCTAGATTCCTCACAGGCCTTAGTTTAGGTTAGTTTTCCATCCCTCTGTATTTAAACTATACAGTATGGCCATTGCTTCCTACATTCCTTCTGACCTAATTCTTTTTTGCAGATTAAAAGAATATTTAAATGCACTACGTGTGAAGGTACATGGGCATAATCTTTATTTAGCACAACAGCTAGAAAAGAAGATTATGTTTTAACTTTATGTTGATTTTAAGTGTGTTGTAGAGCTTTATTGCTGTAGGTGCTATAGTACTCTGTATACTCTGTAGGAAAGTTTAAAATATTTTTCCTTCAATTTCATAGATTTAAAAGCAATCCATAACATTTCCAGGAAAAAAAAAAAAAAAAAGTATTCTTAAGTCTGCCTGTGATTGTTTAGAGATGTAAAACTGGACATGTTTGTTAGTTCTGTGTCTTCTACTCAGTGGCTGGCTCTGGTTCATGTATTTTGTAGAACATACTATAAAGGTGAAAGCCACAAGAGATGTGTTAAAACTGGAAATTTGCAGTACAGATGTGTCACTGCTGTTACAGTATTTAGCATGAGAACAACTGTAATATAATGTAAGACTGAGATTTTAAGATTATTAATCCACTTTCATCTATTTTGTGGACTTACTACATAGTGTGCATCTTAATATTATTTCAACCTGTTTTAATAGGATGGACAAAAATTCAAAGATTCTTACACACTGACTAGATGGTAACTAAGCTTCTGAAATCACTCATCAGTTTAAAAAAAAAATTGTTTATGCACAGATTTTCTTATTCTAAGAAGCTTTTCAGGGTTGTTAACGCAGTTTGGGTCAAAATCCTTATTTAACTTGCCATTTTATTGCATATATGAATTTTTGTGCAGACATTTACAAACACTGGTAATCCTCTGAGGACTGTATTCCTGAATTACATTCTTACATACAAGCATATGTGCTTCTATATTTAAATAAGAGATTTTCATTCAATATATGCAAAGTAGATATGAATAAACCATGTAGATAAATTATTTAAACCAAGAACTAAAACTGTGGCTTAAATATAGAGAATTCTCTAATAAATTCTTCCCTTTTTTATTCAGTTTCTCACATTACAAGTAAATGTGCCCCCCTGCTTCAGCTTGCATTAGTAGGTCCGGTGGTTACCATGAGTGGTTTTCTTTGGGTTAAATGACATCAGTCTTCCATTCACAGCTACAGGATTATGGGGAACTAAAGGCCTCCCAGTTCAAGTTCAGAATTGGGGAAAGTTGTGGAGCAGATTATCTTGAGTACATCACACAGCCTGTGTGGGACAACCACAGGATGAGGCCCAGTCAGCATGAGTTCATGAAAGGCAGATCCTGCTTGACCAACCTGATCACCTTCTATGACTAGTTGATCTGCTTCCTGGATGAGGGAAAAGCTGTGGATGTAATCTACCTAGACTTTAGTAAAACCTTTGACTCTTATCTCCCACAGTATTCTCATGGGGAAGCTGGCAGCCCAGCCTCAGGAGTACAGCTCTCAATGGCTTAGTCAGGTGTATTCTTTGCTGTGTAAAGAACACGCCCAGACCTAGAGGGTGGTGGTGAATGGAGTCAATTCAGCTGGCAACCTGTCACTAGTAGTGTTTGCTACGGGGGGTTACAAAGATGGGCAACAAAGATGGTGAAGGATCTGGAGCGCAAGTATTATGAGCTGGGGGGACTGGAATTACTCAATCTGGAGTAGAGGAGGCTCAGGGGAGACCTCATTACTCTCTACAACTCTCTAAAAGGAGCCTGTGGTACGGTGGGGGTTGGCCTCTTCTTCCCTATAACAGTGGTAAGACCGGAGGTAGGGGCCTGAAGTTTTGTCAGGAGAGGTTCAGGTTGGTTATTAGGAAACATTTCTTCTCTGAAAGAGTGGTTAAGCATTGGAACAGACTGCCCAGGGAAATGGTAGAGTCACCGTCCCTGGAGGTGCTCGAGAAAAGTGAGAATGGGCTGTTAGAGATTTAGTGGGCATAGCAGTGATGGTTTTATAGCTGGACTAGATGTTAGAAGTCTTTTCGAACCTTAATGATTCTATGACTCTAAGAAACATGGGAAGAAAAGACAGCTCATTTGCTTTAGTATATCATCAGGCCTTTACTTTAGTAAAGCGTTAATTTTGTGCTTTCTTAAAGCCTACTCTGTGATCTCTGCACATGTGTAATTACATTCAGCAGGAGTAACTAGGCTTGCTGAACACTTCAAATCTGTAGGACTATACTTATTTCTGCTGAAGTCAGTAGAGCATAAGTGGGCCTAGTGTATACAGAAGTGTGTATATGTAAATTTATATTTTTGTATATATAGAAACGCTTCAAGATTCTTCTATCCACATTGATATCCAGAATTTCTCAGTTTCTGTGTACAATACTGAAGTATTGCTACTGACCACCTTGATTATTAGAACTTCTGAAATATTTCTTCTGATAGCCGATTGCACAAGTTGTCCAGTGAGAGGGCTTTCAAGTCATGGGTGAAGCTGATCAATTGAAGTCAGGAAGACAGAATTCAAAAAGAGTGTAATTTTTGCATTCATCGGTTACATCTGAAAAAGGAAACTTTTGTAAATCATTCATTCTTTCATACACACAGATAAATAACTTGAACATATTCATTTACAATGCACAGCTTTCTATGATCCTTAGTCTTAAAAAGAAGCTGTACCGTCAAATTAAGCACATAACTGTGGGTCACCAGTCTACAAAATGGTACTCTGTTGTTTACTTCTGTGTCATAGACAAGGGGGATTCTTTCTGAATATTTCATTATTCTTTTTCCAGTAAGACCCAATTTGGAAGATTAATATATTACTAAGCACAATTGCATTAAAAAACAAAACAAAACAAAACAAAACAAAAAAACACCAAAACCATATTTTATCTCATGTATTTTGAATATTGAAGTAGGATATTGTGTTTATCATGTTATAAAGAAAAATGGTGCTTGTAAAAATGCGTAGTGTAATGCCAGTTACCTACTTACCTGCAAATACTTGTGCCTCAGTGATTTTTATGTTATTTTTCTAGCTGCTGTATAATGTTAATTCTCAAAAGGGATTCTGATCTAAAAGATGAAGTTTAAATTTTAGACTATGGACGTTAAACGACATTGTAATGAAATAATTTACATTGATTCTTTCATATGCTTCTTTGTTTTCAGACTCATTGCATGAGAAATGGGTCTACTCTGGATCTGAAAATTCAGATAGAACAATGGATATTTGTGTGAGCATTTGAATGCATGGAAGTGCATGTATTTGGATCTCCTTCTCTGTGTATATATATATTTATACATGCATACACATAGGTATTTTTTACTCATACTGGATGTTGAAGTTTTTCATTCCAGACACTATCTGTCAAATCATATTGTATTTTCAACTTTCTCTGAAGAGATGTAAATATGAAAACTACAGTTTAACTGTTAATTCTATTTTCCTTGTGTAATTTTATAGCAAAAAAAAAAAAAAATTCAAATAGCAATTTTTGTTGTCTGTGTAAAATTTTTATTCAGCAGCTTGTGTAATGATTTTCACACAAAGCACTTTGTTGAGAAGAAAAAGCAGGAATAAATTTTTCTACGTATTTATACACACTTACATATACAGCTATGAAGTCCATTTGCCATACTATATATCTGGATGACATTTATTCTAAAGTCATATCTGTCATGTACCATGAAAATAAATTTTCAAAATAATTACATTTTTTTCTCTATTAGTGTATGTAATTTTTGTGCTTTGTTACAGTTATTTTTCATATAATAAGAAGTTATTTTTATCCTGTTTCTTATTTTTTTTAATGTAAAAGGTAAAAAGAAGGGTGTATGGACACAGTACAAAATAAAACTGAAAATCTGTCTCAGTGACATGGTTATTAGAATGACTTATTTTGAGATGCCCTTAAGAGGACTGCTCCAATCATTGTCCTTCACCACTAGTATTTCTGTACATTAGTATAATTAGGAACAATGTATATATATTTCTTCTAAATGATACTTGGGCAAGAGTTTTAAGACTGGATTTAATTGTAGTTACAGTGAAGCTAGAGATTTAAGGAGAGAAGTGAATGCCTCTGTATATTTATACTCCATGTGGAGGCACAAATAGAAGGGGAACATTTAATTCCATTTTTGTGCTGTGATTATTTTTATTGGTTTCTTCTTTAATATATTTCTTCTCCAATCAAACTTCATCAAGTTTTGTTTTTTCTGTTTGGCTACAGCAATGTTTCTAACATACTCTAGCAATTAAGAAGTTGTTTCAGAGCACATAATATGAGGAAAAGATTATTTTTACTTTGCATTAAGGAAAATGCTGACAAAAGATAGATGCTGAAGTTGATGTATGCTGACGTCTACACTGTCCATAACACATTCTGAAAATCCAGCATGCTTAGGAAGACAAAGATCCACATCCATAAATTAGACTAAATCTAAGAAGAAAATAAAAAACTCAAATTATTCTGATGCAATATTCTTAAATTTTTAAATAAGATTGAAGTGGCATTAACAGTGTGAGATGGGGTGAGAAACAGTCAAATACTTCTCTAAAAGTGAGGAAAAGGTTTGTTTTTGAAGCCCTTTGAAAGTAATGATCAAGTTTGATTTTATTACAAAAGTTATTAGCAAGGTTGGCTCTGAGTCAATCATGAACAGAACCAAAACTAGTAAGCCCAAATTCGCTGACTAGTATGTGAGTGACTTTAGGAGTGGTTTACCACAAATGATCTCTGCCCAGTGAATTCTCACAGTACTTCTTAGTTTAATTTAGGAGACTTTCCCTATGGCATAGAAAACACTGTGACCTACACTGAAGAACTGTGATTTAGTGAATTTATTCTTTCACCATTCAGTTTTTCTCTTTGTTAGAGACAGCCCATAAAATGAGAAGCATACCAGTTCTGTACACAGTGGGTTGTAACATGAAATACCTCAAAGCGCCATGTGCTTCTCTTGGATTGATTGCCTGTGATGGCTGATTATTTCACGATGCCCTGCAGCCTCTCCTATGGCAAAATAGCACAGGATAACAGAGAAATTAGATGACAACTAACTTCCTACAAAGCACATCACTTCTGAATGCAAGTGAATATCCCATTAGACATCAGATTTGTCATTAGATGGAAATTGTTCATACTTAGTTACAGTTCTCCCATCCACTTGTGCCACAGTTGCACTCTCTTCCTGTATCCATAACTAATGTGTCCTGATGAAAAGTAGTTTAATAAAGCTCCATCACTATAGAACTACGTCCTAAGGAAAGACAAGCAAATAAACCCAACATTCTTCTGTTCCACTTACCCTTATTTATTGCACATAATTAAAATAGGTATTGTATTTTAAGTTAGAGTGACTACTTCTATATGAAAACAAAATATCCATTTTCCTCGGGTATGATCCTCAAGCAAATCAGGAAAATGCTGTGATGCTTCTTCATATTCTGACTCCATAAGGATCTTGCTGTTTCCTACCCTGATCAGATTATCACTCAAAATAATATCAAATGCATAAAGTACCTGCTGTATAAAAGTATTTTAAAACTCTATCTGTTAACCATTGTAAATAAGCCTGCTCAAGAATCAGCTTAGAAAAGTTTCTCACATAATCAGCAGTCTTAACATGGGCAGTTTATATATGACTTTGTATACTCACTCACTGCAATTTAAAGCTGCAGGAAATAGAATGGTAATAGTACTGTGGAATGAAAAATGCTAGATTTTTAAGATTGCTGTTTCTTCTTCCAAAAGATTAATTCAAATTTTGCGTGTGTCTTCCCTGAAAGTATAATGCTCTCATTTAGAAGGAAGGCATGAAAAATCATTCTACTGTATCTTCCCATGCAACTAATAGATTTACAGCCAAAGTAAATTTACCCAGCAGTCAGTATTATTAATGATTCACAAATGAGATGGGCTAGTTCGGTGAACTGTAACAAAGAATGCTTTTCTGTGTCTAGTTAAAAGTTCCTACATACCTTTGTTCTAACTAGAAAATACAAACCTCATGCATAGTTGCAACTAGATACGCAGGATGAAGCACTACCCCTAAGTAGACTAATGGAAATGTAACTATTTCCTCAGTATCATACATTTTTACTTTCCTCCAAAAATGTACTTGAACCTGTCCATCAGTGGGCCCCTGCAGGCTTGGCTACACATGTAAATCATCCAAATTCAACCATTCCAGGTATGGGCCCGGTGAGATTGATTAAACTGGGAGAAATACAGGTGACCTGGCCTCCTCATTTCCCTTGACATTCTCTGAAAATATCGGCATAAATCTGTTGGGAAAAAGAAAAAGGAAAAGGAAAAGGAAAAGGAAAAGGAAAAGGAAAAGGAAAAGGAAAAGGAAAAGGAAAAGGAAAAGGAAAAGGAAAAGGAAAAGGAAAAGGAAAAGGAAAAGGAAAAGGAAAAGGAAAAGGAAAAGGAAAAGAAACTAAGAAAGAAAGTATATAATAGAGTAGGAAAGAGAAAGGAGAAAAAAGAAGGAAGAATGAAGAATAAACAAACAAACAAGAAAAAACACCAAAAACCTCAAAGATACATTAAAAAAAAAAAGACCTGCTAGAATGTGACTTACCTACCCACATTCATGACTAGACTGAAAGCACTGTTAATTCACTTGCTACCCCTCCACTCTGTGCAGTACACAGGTGCAATTCTGCCATAGCTATCTACAGTTGGAGAGAGGGGATACTGTGTTTTAAAGCAAATTAAATTAATCATGCCTAAGTGATGGTCCTAGGTTAAATTTAATTTCAAGTAGTAACAGTAGAATGGCTTATTCTCCAGGGAATACTCTTAGATTGCACTATGATAGCATGAAACTTTTACTCTTGGTTGGTTTGATTTTTACCTAGTGAGGAGTCAAAAAATATATATACTTTCCAGTTGGGATTTTTACACTAGCAGTTTCAAACCTTTTGAAACTGTATACTGCCAGACACATATTTTTCAGTCCTTCTCTAGAGGCCAAGGAAATGATGTCAAGCTTTAATTCAGTTTTCAGTTTTCTTTTTTGTTGCTACATTGAGACAGTCAAGAAAAGCATTACTTGTAGTAATTATAGAACTTCTGGTATTGGTACATATTTAATAGAAACTATATTAAAATTATTAAATTCATTTTAGGGAATCTGTTGAAATATAATCTGAACATTATCAGTAATTTTTATTGTAATTACTATAACCAAACCTGAACCAACATTTGCAATACAGTCAGACGGAAGGCAACAACAAACATCACAGACTGTCTCAAATGAATTCCCACTGGACAATCCAAAAACCATTTTTATTCATAGAATCACCAAGATTGGAAATGATGTCCAAGATCTTCCAATTTAACCATCCACCTGTCAACAATATTTCCCTACTAAACCATGTCCCTCAGTTACAACATCTAAGCGTTTTTGAAAACCTGTAGGGACACTGACCACCACCTCCCTGGGGCAGCCTATTCCAGCTCCTGGCCACTCTTTTGAACTTTTTTCCTAATGTCCAATCTGAATCTTCCCTGGTGCAACTTGAGGCCATTCCTCTAGCCCTACTGCTAGTTATGTGGGAGAAGAAGCTGACCCCCACCCCATCACAACCTCATTTCAGGAAATTGTAGAAAGTGATCACTCCTGAGCCTCCTTTTCTCCAGACTACACAATCCCAGTTCCCTCAGCTGCTTCTTGTAAGACTTGTGCTTCAGACCCCTCACCAGCTTCACTGTCCTTTTCTGAATGTGCTTCAGGGCCTTGATGTCTTTCTTGCATTGAGGGGCTCAAAACTGAACACTCAAGCTGCAACTTCACTAGACCTGAATACAGAGGATTGAACACTTCCCTGCTCCCACTGGCAATGCTGTTTCTGATACAAGCCAGGGTACCATTGGCTAAGTAGGATTGACTGAAGTTATCTTAGAATGTATGTCCTGACTGAAAATAATACATCTATACTTATGTTGAAGTTTGTGTTTAACCTAAAAAAATAAAAATTACATACATGTTTCAGGTACTTTCAATTACTTTGCTCAAAAGGTGCCATAATTGAATCACCTGAAGGCAGACACTGAATTTGTATCCAGGTTAATCTAATTATGGTATCAATATTACAGTGTTGTTTGAAACCCAAAGCTTAATGGGTAGGGTTAGTCTGCTCTTCCTAAAATCCACAGAAAGAATGGGGCACTGTAAGTGGAAAACAAAAACTGTCTTGCTATGCTATGTAGGAGGCATTGCTGTCCTTGTAAACACAATTGTGTTGTATTCACACAAGAGGCGACAGATCTGGAACCTAGTTTACCACTTGAAAAGAGTCATGAACATTCAGCCTGGAATTAAAGGGTTCTAATAACTAGGTTCCATTTGGATGCAGAACTGTAATTATTTCAACCTAGCAGAAAAAGGGAATTGATTATTAACAACTGAAATTAGCTTTAAATATTAATTTAAAAGGCTCATTAGCATGACTTCTTCAGGAGAAATGGCTAAGAATAAAAATATTCTTCGTACAATACACCTACATATATGCCTTCTATACTTATGTGGTATGTATGTACAGACACGCAGGAAGGACACACAGCAGCTGATAAAAGCTTTTTTCTTTTCAAAGCTCTCAAGGTTCTTTCTTAAAACAAGTGGAGAATGCAGAGTTAAACTTAATTTGGAGTTGTAGTTCCTAGCAATATTTGTAAGAAAATTGTATAGTTTTTGCAACAATCAATCCATTGCAAACATTATCAAAGACACAAACTATTAGCACTTATTGGAAGGTATAGGTTATATATAATCTGGAAGATCCTCCAGTGGTGATTTTTTGCCTTCTCAATTTGTCTTAGTCACAGTGATAAGCCTGCAATGCCTGAGAGCCTTGTTCCAACTTGATATGAACTCTTAATAGATTCTCAATGGCACTGTACCACATGTACCTATTTGCAGCAAGTTACAATGGGCACAACTATTTTGCCAAGATAGAGTTGTATATCTGCTCTTCTCTGACATAACTGACTTAACAAATTATACTACAAAGGACAACTTTGCATTCTCTAGTCCCAGTTCCTTTGTTCCTCCCTATTCTTTGTCTCTCCTTTTTGGAGAGCTAATGCCAGCTATACAGCCTTCCTTGGTACCATGTGACAGTTTCTTAATACCCTGTGATTCACTGTGAAGCTCACTTCTATTGGGAAACAAGGAAAACCTCACCCCAAAGTCAGAAAGAATGTCTGTTATTCTCTCTCTGCCAGTCTTTTTTTTTTTTTTTTTTTTGCTGGAGTGAAGGGTAATGGAAGCCTATAAAAACTTGGCCTAAAACTTAATTCATGCACATCTGTACTTAAATGAACGAGGAGTGATTATGCTAAAATCTGTATGGAAAGAGTTTGGCACAAACGTGAATATCATGTCAGTCCTAGTAAGTGTCAAAGTAAAGCTTATCTAAATTTCATATACTTGTGGTTGGGTAGAAGGAGGAGAAAAAGTGAGTAATCCAGTGTTTTTCCTCTGAAGGCTGCTCCCTGCAGTGTGAGACTACAAAATGTTGCACTTAATCCTATAGCCTTACCTCATGCTGCAGGCATTTAACAAAGGCAGTATTACTGAGTGCCGAGTTTCTACTAATTATCAGAAGTGAGTGAGAGAAATAGAGTACCTGACATGATGCCATGTTAATAATTCACTGAGACATCTAGGATAGCTTTCTGTGAAACAGCATTTCATGGTCTCCCATAATAAGCCATTATTTATTCATCAAAAGAGATGAAGCACTTGATGAGAAGTAGCAGCTCATAACTGTGTTAGAAGTGTGTCACCTGTTTGTACACTATTTAACCTATGTGTGTGAAGCCCTATTCCTGCAGGGTTGTATTTAACAATGCAAGAGTCAGAAGGTTCTTTGCTTCACTGAATCTCCTTAGAGTCTCCATTAATTAATTCTGGAAAATGTACCCAGGAATTCCAAACATGCATCTTTGCATGACAACAAAATGTAACAGGGCTAAAGGGCATTCCAGAAACAGCAGGGTGAAAAATGGTGCCAGACCACACCTCTGAGAACACTTTTTAAGTGAATTCTTTGCATAGCTTAAATGTGATGTCCCCCGAAATACATGCATACCACAGCATGAAAAATGCTTGATAAGCAGAATCCAGATATGCACCAGGTCCAAGTAAAAGCAAAGTTGATCTCCATCTGGGATTCCGCACTTACTATGCTGGGATATCTTTTCAAGACACATTGCCCAGATTATGTTCTAGACTGTCTTCATACAAGGTCAACCAGTATCAAACAGCTCTAAAAATAATAGTCATATTTCACGAGCAATTCATTCTACTAGAAGTTTAGAAGCTGAAAGAAACTGTGATGCTGGTGGGCACATTACTAACCCTTCAGTGAAGGTAAATAAGTTTACATGAAATAACAGAAGGTAAATAAGTTTACATGAAATAACAGAGTCACAGAATGATTGAGGAACCACTGGAGGTCATCTATTTCAACCCTCATGCTCAAGCAAGAACATCTTGAAAAGTAGTGTCCTCGACATGGCCAAGACCATGTCCAGATGGCTTTTGAACAGAGAATCATAGAAAGGTTTGGGTTCCAAGGGGCCTTAAAGATCATTTAATTCCAACCTCCCTGCTATGGGAGGAAGAGAGGTTACCTTCCTTTAGAACTGATGGAGATAACCATGAGTAAAGACATACCCCCCAAAGATAGTGTTAGGTGATGTTAAACCACTCTAGAGGATTTATGTTGCAGCCTAAAGAGAATGCTGCATGCTGCAGTAATAAGAACAAGGGATACAGCAAGAACAGGCTGAATACTTTATCAATTCCTTTGATTTGTACCTATGGTGTTTTATCTTCTACAAAGTAACATCAAAGCAATTCATAGCTCTGTGAGCAATTATCATTGATATTTACAGAACAGTAAACTTTGGGAATCATAGAATCACACAATGAAAGGGATCTTCAAGTCCAACTCCCTACTGAAGCAGTTTCCGTACAGCACATCACACAGGTATCTAGGCAGGTCTTGAATATCTACAGAGAAGGAGACACCACTAACTTTCTGAGCAGTTGCAGAGGATTGGGTATCAAGACTAAAAAAAAAAGAAAAAAAAGTTCACATTTCTATTACAATGGGATAGCAGTTGCCTGGAGGTTTTAAAATATGATTGGGAAAGTCAGCAAAGGCCTTTTCATCCCATTTTGAACCAGGGTTAATCTTTATTCCACAAAACAATTTAAAAAGCCCACAACAATGAGAACAGAAGGTCCCTCCGAACCAATACTAGCCACTAAGTTATTTCAGTAACATCCTGAATGTGAAAAGTGAAATTAGCAACAGGCATGTTTTTAGCAGCAGATAAATTTCAAGCATTTGCTTGTTCTGCCATTTGAGGAATTTTTTTGCTTTACAAAAAACAAAAACAAACAGTGGATGAGGGCCATAACCATTTCAGAGCGACAGTCTTAGTAACATGTGGCAGTTGCTCAAGATGTGACAACATACAGATTTTTCGAAAATTCAGTATTATGCCCAAATAAACACGCTGAGTCACATGAGTGCAAGAAATAGTGCTGCAGTTCCTGAAACTGTTAATGTGCCCCATCTAACTGGTATGTGATCTTTTCTACACTTGCTGACCCTCTCAGTCTTGTGCACTGCTAAACAATACTAATTTTGTTTGCTGGCTTCTGCTCTTAATGTTTAATAGCCCTGGTTTTTAACTAGGTTACCCTTTATTTGGACATGTCATTATGTTTCCATGGAATTTTTTCTCTGGTTACATGGGAAAGACATAGACTGATTGTGTTTAGCGTAACTGCACTGTGTTCTTTATTTGCGTTTGAAAGGTGTGAATTTATGGATTGAAATACCAGCGTTCTTCTTTGGAAATAAACTGGAGCAATGCAAGGAAAAATATAGTTCAAGTTTAGAAAACCTTTTAAAATTAGCTTGAAAAATTTTTCTTTTTATGAGGAAAGGCTGAGAGACCTGGGTCTGTTCAGTCTTGAAAAAAAGAAGATTCAGAGGGAAACTGATTAACATCTATAAATATCAAAGGAGCAGGAGGAAAATGGATGAGGCTGGACTCTTCTCAGTAGTGTGCAGTGATAGGATGAGGGGAAATGCCTACAAACTACCTACACCTACCTGGTGTAGGAAACCTGCTTTGGCAGAGGGGTTGGACTCAATGATCTCTTGAGGTCCCTTCCAACCCCTATGAATCTATGATTCTACGATGCATAGGAAGTTTTGCACAAATGAGCGTGGGAGCTTCTTCACAGTGCAGGACTCCACCAGAGAGGTGGTGGAATATCCATCTCTGAAGACATTCAAGACCTGCCTGGACGCCTACCAGTGCAACCTGGGCTAGGGAGCTGCTATGGCAGTGGGGTTGGACTCGATGATCTCTGGAGGTCCCCTCCAACCCCTACAATTCTGTGATTCTGTGATTCTTTTGAACAGTATTAGTGAGTCAGAATCAGACATACAGACTCAGAGGGTGACTAATGGAAAGAGAGTGCAGATTTGCTCCTTAGTAGAACTGATTTTAAGAACTCAAAGGAATACTCCTAACATAAAAATATTTGGATGAACATAGCTTTAAGTTGTAGCTCATTTTCTAGGAGAATCTTCTCAGGGATGTTATGGAAAGCAACACAGAGGAAATAAAGAAACTACAAATGATCTTCAAGCAGATGCTTAGAAAACTGACACCAATGCCATGTTCTTAACTTTCCGAACCAAACATGCTGCAGGGTACCTGTGGGAGTATAAGGTGACCTCAAAAGTGAATGAATTGAGGAATTTATTACATGAACATATTACAAAGATTGACTACTTGAAGATCAAAAGGATTCCTCAGTTTCATGTTTCCACAGTGAAACTATGGTAAAGCCTGGAATGAGGTCATTGTGCTAGAGGGAGACAACAGAAACACCGATAGATAGTAGTTTCATCACAGATACAGACACTTGTTACTGGTCCTTTAAATATATGTATATAAATAAAAATAGATTCTAACATTTATGTTCTTTATCTTTTATTTCTTCTTTTATGACGACCAATGGAAAAGGTTTGTAGAGTAAACATCAGGACAAAGATTTAAGACTTACGTAGTTCATGACTAACCATCAGCCCCATTTTTAAGCTCACTGAATGACAGCATTGCTGAATAAGTCTTTCAGAAATGCTGAGATAAACTAGTTGCACTAGGCATCTTTTATCTTGGTCTATGATCCACCAACTGTAAGCTAAGAAGGTTTCTAGATGTAGCTGTCAAATACCAGGGCTTCTCATCATGCTGAAATCTCCATAAGAGAGATGTAGAAAGAGTCATGCATGCTGAAGAACATACGCATCTGAGGAAGAAAATAAATAAAAGAATAAGAAAAGAAAATAAATTTTAAAAGCAACAAACTTCACCACTAAATATTCAAAAAGACTACACATGACTCAGTTTTGAAGTACCTATTAATTCCTCCCCTGTGGTTACTCAAGAAATTACTTGCTAATTTATATTTTGACTTTTTTCAGTGATGGCTGACTTTACTGAGAAAAAAAGAAAATGCAGAAAAGCAATGGGGATTTGAGGGTATTTTTTTCATATAATATCTATTTGTTGATATATATGTTTCTAGTGTTTTTAAGGTCAGTTCCAACATAAATCATTTTGTGATTCTGTGATTCCACATAGGTTCTTGGTTCACAAACCACTCCATTGGCTGTGGTAAACTGAGGCACACCCATCTGGATTTTCTTATACCATGAATTAAAAGTCCTTCCAGAAGGAAGACATGAAGGAAATCATACACAGCTGTAATTTTATCACATAAATGCACACGATGTTGAAAGCATTTAGCTTAGACCTACCCATGAAATTCAAGATTATTTCTGTCTTACAACTAAGTTTAATAATTTGTTATGTTGAAGCAATATATTTGACTTCTGAAAAGTCCCAAACTCAATGATCTGATGCACAATACAGGCTGGTCATGGAGATTTTCCAACCATACAGCTCATATGCAGAAGACACAAGATTTACTGCTGGCTTTAAGCTGATGTGAAGGACTATTTTTGCACCAGAATGAATGGGGGAGCACTGAATCACCAGAGTTTAGTCATAAAGATTCTATTCACCAGTCGCACAATTAAACATTAAAATCAGTACAGGAACTGAGGCATTTTTTAATGTGTCAGTGGTATCTTTCCAGACAATGCTGAATTTTACATATAGTTTTAAATTCCCCCTCTCTTTTTTTCTTTCCTTTGGACTCCAGTCAAAAAATTTTGAATATTCAACTCATCAAAGTCAGATAAATTTAGTTCTGACTAGAACTACATCTTTCAGAAATCTTAAAGAGATCTAAGGAACAATCTGTGCCATAAATTAATTAGATCAAAAAGACAGGGAATGGGAAAGGAGAGCTCACTGGCACCTTCAGTTAAAACTGTGAAAAGCATGGGAAGTAGTTCTTCCTTCCAAGACTGCATCTATAAAACAGTCGGGCAAAAACATACTCTCTTTCAACTCTGCTGAACTGTGAGGATTGTTAGGCCATGAGTTTCACACATCTGTCAAGGAATCCAGGCCTAACTTGGACCTTACTCTTAGGTGAGCACCAGATCAAGGAGAACAATTCTAGAGATCACAAGATTATCTTATATTTTCCACAAAGCTTCATTTGAATGCAATATTTCTGTCTCCTTGTTTTTTGAAAAGAAAACCGTGACTCAAATCTAGAATGAATGCAAACACAAGCATGCAGGAATTATACTTTCATCTTGTGAATCGACCCAGCTTTGGTAAACCATTGATTGTTCTTCAGCTCTGAGTGCCAATTCAAAGACAATATGGGATACTGTGTACACCTAATTCACCATCAGCATCCTGAGCTGTCACTGTCACTTGACATTTTAGGATATAGACATACGTAATGCAATCATATTGGTAAAGGTAGTGTTATATAGGTTATAAAGAAAAGCATTCTTGTTATATTTAATGATACTACTATAACTTTAACTTTTTATATTTTTTGACTTAAAGTACTGACCTACCAGCTATGGCACTGTGAAGGGAAGGGATAATCAGAAATTTAGAAGTGTTTTTTGTTGGTCCTTTACACACTGATATAACTAAAATGCAAAAATAAGGGCCTTTGGAAAGAAACTCTGAAGTCAAAACGGTAGAACTGTGCTATGATCCAGTCAATGGTTTCAGACGCCAATGCACCACTCACAAGATGTTTTTCATACTTACAGAGGTAGATGTCTCACTTGAGGATGACAGCTAGATTATGAGGTGAAAATAAAATGTCTTTGCACTCTTTCTATATCCCTAGGGAAAAGGTAGGTCTTCCTGATATGTAAAATCAGATCTTGTTCCCAATCCTATCAAAATAGAATCATAGAACAGTTGGTGGTGGACAGATCGCTTACTTCCAACGTCCCTGACATGAGCAGGGACTTCTTTAAGTACCTCAGCCCTCTCCATGTCTGTTGAAAACAGTTATCCCATCTCATTTATCAAAGTGGGTATACCTTTGCCCTTCCTCTTCTAACCATTGAATCTTCAGAATCCTTTATTTTTATTTCTCCCATCCCTGCCATGTTCAGTTCCATTTGTGCTTTGGCTTTTGTTGATTCAATCACAGCACATCCAGATGGTATCCCTGTATTCCTACCATACCACGTGTCTATGCTTCCATTGCCTCTGAATTTCCTTTTTAATCCTCAGCTTGACCAGGATGCCTTTGCTTATCCATGCTAGTTTCCTGCCTCATCTGCTGATTTCCTATGCTGGGAGATGGAGAGCTCTTGTGCCCCCAGAAGGTGTCCTTTAAGAGGTGCCAGCTCTATTCTGTTCCTTTGCTCCTAAGAATGTGTCCCCAGGGGATCTCATCCAATGATTTCTTCCCTACAGAGCCTAAAAATTCACTCTTCTGAAGTTCAGAGACATGACTTTGCTCTTTACCAGGTCCATATTCCTTAAGATAACAAACTCAACCAGGACATTACTACAACCCAGTCTGCCCCCGGTCTTTACATTTTTAATTCTAGAAAATCATAGAACTGCTCAGTTTGGAAAAAGACCTTCAAGATCAAGTTCAACTGCAAGCTAGTCATACTACCCTAACTCTAACAACCCATCACTAAATCATGTCCCTGAGCACCACATCAATTGAATTTTAAACACATTGAGGGATGGTGACTCAACCACCTCCCTGGGAAGCCTATTGCAGTGTTTAACAACCCTTTCTGTAGAGAAGTTTTTCCTGATACCCAACCTAAACCTGTTCTGGTGAAACTTGAGGCCAAAAATGATCTCGTCTGCATTGATGAGGTCCAGTAGCACGTCTCTTGTGATTGATTTGACTAATACCTGGACCAGGAAGTTCTCCTCTACACACTCCAGTAGTCTCCTGGATTGCTTGCAGCCTGATTTGCTATTTTCCCTTCATACATCTGAATGGTTGAAATCCCCCATCAGAGTAGGATGAGCACCTGCAAGCGTGGTACTTCTTGCAGTTCAAGCAAGAAGACATAGTCAACAGCGACCCCTTGACCAAGCAGCTTGTAGTTGACTCTGGCCACCAGATGTCCTTTATTATTCTGATCCTGAAGTTTTAACCACAAGCTCTCAGCTTGGTTGTGTCTGATTCTCAGAGGCAGGTCTTTGCAGTCTATCTATTTCTTAACATAGAGGGCGACACCCTGCTCCTCCTTCCCTGACTTTCTCTTCTAAAAATCTTATAGACCTTACAGAATCACAGAATTGCAGTGGTTGGAAGGGACCTCAAGAGATCATCAGGTTCAACTCTGCTGCTAAAGCAGGTACCCTACAATTGGTCACACAGATAGGCATTGAGACATGTCTTGATTATCTCCAGAGAAGGAAACTCCACAGCCTCTCTGAGCAGACTGTTCCCATGCTCTGTCACTCCTAGTGTAAAGAAGTTCTTCATTTTTGTATGGAATTTCCAGTGTTCAAGTTTTAGACCAGTGCTCCTTGTCCTGTTGCTACACAGCAATGAGAAGAGCCTGGTCTCCTCCATTTGCCTCTCACCACCCTCTAGATGTTTATGAACATTAACCAGATCTTGCCTCAGTCTTCTTTTCCCCAGACTGAACAGACTCAGATTACTCGGCCTTTCCCCATACAGGAGATGTTTCATTCCCTTTAAAATCTCTGTGGCTCTATGCCAGACTCCTTCTGGGCGGACCCTGTATTTTGATCTGAGGAATCCAGAACTGGACACAGTAGTCTAAATTTGGCCTCTTCAGTAAAGACTAGCGGGACAGGATCACCTACTTCAACCTGCTGGCTAAACTCTTTTTAATGCATCCCAGGATACCACTGGCCTTCTTGGCTGCAAGAAGTGCCCGTGCTCTTGAGTGCAGTGTTGCAGCTGTAAAATTTGTAGGTCACAGTTTTCTAATTCCATTGTGGTTTCTATTTCCTGCTGTTTATTTCCCATTCATTGCTGTAGAGGCACTTCAGCTGGGTATCAACTGCATTACCTTCCTGGTAGAGCCCTCCCTAATTCCTCTGGGAAACTTCTGAGAATTCTCCCTGATAACTTCCTAAAGTGATGGTGTTCCCTGAGTTTTCTTCACTCAGAAGTACATGCCTTTTCCCTGTAGAATCTGATTTAAAGCCCTGCTATTCACTCCAGTCAGTTCGCTGCCCAGAACACTATTGCTCCACCTGGTAACTTGCATCTCACATGATATCAACATGCCTGGTTTCTAAAATGTGCAACTGAGATCATAGAACCTAAAGCCAAACTCAAACACTGAGCATGTTTGTGTATCAGTGATAAATGGTTGATACTTCTGGAAGCTGAAAATGTTGCCTGGAGTTTTGACTGTAAAGCTGTAAAATACCGCTCAGGAAAATTTTAATTAGCAAGCTCGTACTTTCATAACCATAGCAGGGAAATACTGACAGACCTTATTCTAGAAAAGAAGAAACATATATAAACTACATATGTCCAGTGTCAAGCAAGCAAGCGAACAAACAAAACCTACCAGTGGTTCTCCCATAAAGGAACTTTGACACTGGAAGTAAAATATTGCATTATCTGAATTAACAAGGAATTAAATATAGAAATAAAATGTTAAAAACTAGGAAATTAGATGGTGAAGATTAAGAATAGTGAAAAGTTACAAGATTTTCACAACAAGAAGAATATGAAAATCACTCTTTCTTACAAGCATAGGGCCTTGAAAACTCTTTACAGCAGAGTAAAGGAAGTAGCTGAGGCGATGAGAAGGCTTGATTTTTGACCCAGAAGATTTTCATTCTAGCAGTATTGATAACAGAGAGTGATGAAAAGCAAAAAATCATTCACCCTAGACATTTGGATTTGAAGAAAGTATTCAGGAGTCTCTATCACATTTCTGAATATCCTACCACAGAAGATTTTGAAATGTTATTGCATTTCAAAATCTTCTCGTCTAAAACAGAAAAAAAAAGTTAAGGTTTTACATTCAGGTCCAGCAGATGCACTTTAAATAAACAGCATAAACTCACTTACTGGGCTTGTATCGAACTTCAGATTTTTCGTTTCTCAGATTTGCAACTAGATTCATTATGAAAAAGAATTTTCTAACACAGTGTCTGGTGTAACATCATCACATTAGGAAATGTATTCTGAGTTTCCCAATGAGAAGTTTTTTAAAATTTAGACTTAGTCATCTATTCAACAAATAAGAAAAGACATTGAAATACTGCAAACAGCAGGATTAATTGTTTATTAAAAAAAGATATCTAATGGAAGCTCGAGTAGATTCTAACAGAAGTACTATTTAGCATCAAGGAAATACTACTTCCATATCTTTACAGCACATTACCAATCAAAAAGGAGATCTGGAAGAGAATGGCATAAACTAAGGTGTCAGCTGCACTGACCATCTTAACAGCTTAATTAAGGAAAAATAAATAAATAAAAGGATCTTCAATTCTATGTGCATTTCTGCTTTGGAAGTAAACTCAAGATGTGGACATGTGCCTAGATGTTTTTTGTTTTTGAGAGCAAATGCCTTTTAAACACGTTAGGAAAATCCAAGATTTGTCAAGATTCAGCACACCTTACATCCAAAGTTATCCAGAAAGGAAGAAAAAGACATACGATGAATGTGAAAATGCGTTGTTCCATGTTTGTAAGGCATTAACAGCCAGCTGAAGGAATTCCAATACTGTATACAGTTACGGAGGGGAAATATGTATCAAGCCAAGTAAAGGACATGCAAAATGTATAGAGATTTAGATTGTAAAAAATATTCCTTTTCCTTTAAAGCTTGAGAAAAAACTTTCAAACCTAAGTTAAAGGTCCCCAATCCATTACATAAATTTATGTCACTTTTTCAACTTACTTAGAAATAATTTGAATGGATGTCATTCTTTCAACTTTTTTAGAAATAAATACAATTTAAAAAGCAGAGAAATACACAGGAAGTATGTACGACAGAAAAATAATAATTAAAAAATAGAGAAATGAAAACTAGAGGGTTTTTCGATAAGAATTGGTAGGGATAGTGAATTGGAAGTTGTGTTTTGACTATTCATTGCATTGTACTATTTTACCTTCCATAGTGCTGTTGCTTTTCTTTTTTAACTTAATTTGTTCTTTGAGAAACTTAAAATGTTTAGCTATGTTTTATCTACCTGTTCCTCACAGAATCCAACAATTTACAGAAATAATTATCTACTGAATTTGTTATTTTTAAAATATTAAATTTATCCTTACAATCAAACTCACTTCAACATTTGTCCAAAGAAAATCCTCCAAACCTTGATCTACTCTACTTAGAATCATAGAGCCACAGTATGGTTTGGGTTGCAAGGGACCTTAGAGATCATCTAGCTCTAATCACTGCTATGGGCAGGAACACCTTCCATTAGATAGTGTTACCTAAAGCCCCCATTCATCTTGGACTTGAAAACTACAGGTGAGGCAACCACAGCTTTTCCAGACAACCTGTTCCAGTGCCTCATCACTCTTACTAAAGATTTTCTTCCCTGTACCTAATCTAGGTCTGCCCACTTTTACTTGAAAGGTGTGACAACTTGTCCTGTCAATAAAATCCTGGTTAATAATCTCTATGTATTTTTCCTGCAGGTCCTCTTTAAGTACTGGAAGACTACTGGAGCCTACTCCTCATTGGGCTAAATAATCTCAGGTTTCTCAGCCAAGAGGTGGTCCAATCCTCTGAGAATTTTTTTGATCTCTGAACCTGTTCTAGTTTTTTCATGGCATTACAGCAATTAATTTAGAAATTGTTTTTAGCATGATTCTTTGCCCTAATATAAATTCAGTGAGCCTGATTCTGCAGTCTGGTAAGCATATACATATATAAAGCTAGCCATCTTTAGAAGACCTGCTTGTATAAAATGAGTCAACTTAAGATCTGAGCTTAGGTTAAAAGCACTAATAGCTTGTGACCTCCTTCCTACCCCCAGTAAGCACCACTCACAATAAATTTGCATCTGCTTAGTCTGTTGCGGAATTTTTTTTTAATAAAGAAAAGCACAGGCACCACAGCACAAGGTGATCATTCCATCCACAGAAGAGTCAAAATTGCAAAAAATATAATATTTGTAGATGGTGGCTTTTTAGCTAATCTGAGCAAGGCCTGCTTGCAAAATTGAGACTAGCAGAGACTAATCTCAAAACTCTAAGTTACGAAGAGACTAAATCACTTCACAAGTGTAGATGGAGTACCAACACCACTAGAAGCTTTCTCCCTAGTGTTACCAATAAAATATTATCTAAGCCATGAGATAAAAGCAAGTAAGAAACTACTAAAAAAGCTTTTATTTTCCTAGGTACAGTTTTGAAGCACAGCATTGTTCTGTTTTTTTTAGACGCAACTGCAGTCAGTAATGGCAACATATTTTTATTTTTCTAACTTAGATGTCTGTAAATTTGTTGGTCAAGGATCCCGTGAGACATTTTTGAGCTCTTTTGGTCAGTTTCAAATGAATGTTATGCATGTACAAATGATAAAAATGCTTGCAGAAGGACAGAAAATAGGGCAAGGAGGAGAAACAAACATTGCTCCAATGACCCAGTGACACGATGCACCATGGACTCAGTTTGTCTTCAGTCGCCAAAAGATCTACAGAGATAAATTCTAACAATAGGAAAAAAAATTAAATACATGTGAATCTGTTTTTAGATACATAATAATGAAAGAAGACACAGAAAACTAACACTGTTCATTTAACGGGGTGCTCTAGAAATGGGAGAATTTTGAAAGTGGGTGATACCTTGATACAAAGCTATAATTCACAGAGAATTTAGAAGTTATGTGAAAAGCAACTAATCTATGTGACACAGGCTTAGTGTTCAGTCTAATTGAAGAGCGGTGGTCACTAAATGCACTTGTCAGCAGTTGATGCTGAGGTGCTTGGTGTCAAGAGGAAAACCATTTTCAGTTCACATGCTAAAGTATTTGAAGATGAGAGTGCCCTTTCCTTCACATTTCAGTGTTGACTAATTTGTCAGCACTGTATGTCTAACACACTTCTAGGGACCTAAGCCTAGAAATAGCAAGATTTCATTCACATTATATTGTGTGTTTTATCCACAGCAGCAAACGTAAGCCACTGAATAAAAGGTACTGGAGGTGCATCACAAGAATGTATTCTTCATTGTTCTGGCCTTTGCAAGAGGCTGAAATGTTGACAGGGCCAAAAATTCTGATTTGAACTGTCCAGAATGCAGACGAAATCCAGATTTGGAATGAATGCAAGTTTTGCTATTTAGTCCCCTGTTTGCAATTTACAAATGTCTGCAGGGAACAAATAGCTTTGACTGTCCCTGAATTTGCTGATAGGTTCTTTTAAAAAGAACAAAAATAATGTCTAAACTCAGGAAAAGAACTGTGCGTAAAAAAGTGACTTCAGCCTATGTTGTCTGCTAAAACATTCTCAGAATGGTGTTAAATGTTTGAAATTAGTCTTCAAAGTGCTTTCCACTCTCAAGCTGAGTAATAGGTCGTAGGAGGGATACAGGAACATTTCCAAATGCCATCCTGAAGAAAACTGTGAAATTTCATCATTCATTACCTCTCTCTGAGCAAAGAAAATCCAGACCTTTGATGACCCCTGGTGAATAAACTAAGCACTGCATTGAAATGGTAACTAAAGATGTGCTGGGAAGAACAGCTCAGTCAATTCTCACCATAATAAAATATAAATAGATAAAGAACACAATTCCTGCAAAAAGCAGGAGTAAAAAGACAAAGGTCTTTTATGTAATGACAAGGAACACAGCTTTACTGCAGCAGGAATATCACTAAACCTAAGAGCAGCACAAGATTTTAGGTTGTTTTATGCAGATCTGATGGTAACAAACTTTTACATTTCCGTATCCATGTTAAAAAAAAGGTCAACTTGTCATATGGACTACGATGTTATATTGAAAATATAGTGTTTCATTTATTGCCCACAGAATGGGAAGCTTTAAATCATACAGCGGTCACAAAGAGTATTGTGAATCCAGACACTTCTTATACATTCAGACACTGCTGAGGCTACAAAGCAGGCTCTCATTGTTCCTAACTATCTCTGTTAACATTTTTCTGTATACATTTTGTCTTAAATTCTTCCTTTTTTACTAGTGATGGTAAGAATTGCATCAGACTCCATGACTGTACATAAAGTTGTGCAATGCCCTACTGAAAAATACATTTGCATCTAAGTGAAATATAATAACAGAACAGATTATTTACATCCAGCTTCTTAAATAAACCAATGACTAAAATAACAAAGAATATATCTCCTCTTGGAAAGGAAAGCATCATGAAGAATGTTGCTGTGCAACTGGAAAACTGTTATATAATTGCTGTTATGGGAAAGTGGTGGGATGGCTCAAACAACTTGAGTGCTGCAGTGGATAGTGATAAACTTTTCAGAAAGGATACATGAGGAAGGGGGAGTGGTGAATATGCCAGTGCTGTCACTGAAAAATAATAATGAGCAGTTTGAGACCTCATGTATTGTAGGTGTTTACTACAGGCTACCTGATGAAGATGAGAATGCTGATGCTGAGTACCTCTTTCTTCAACTATGGCAAGTGTGATACTTGTGGACCCTGTTCTGCTGGGGGATATCATCAGAAAGAAATCCAGGTACCCTTTCAGGACAATTTCATAATTCAGGTGATTCCCAACAGCAATAAACCAATCATGGAAGGCACAACCACAAGTGTTTAACTACCTCTGGGATGGACTGAAGAGCAAGAATAAACTGCATAGGCAGTGAAAGTAGATGATTATTCCACATTAATGGGGCCCCACATGAAATACTTTATACAGCTTGGGGGTCCCAGGTATAATAAAGACATCAACCTGCTAGGCTGTGTCCTGGGGAGAGCCAGGAAAATAGTCTGAGTTGTGGAGCACTTCTGTTATGAGAAGAGGCTGAGAGAGATGCCTTGTTTATCCAAGACAATAGTAGGCTACAGGAAGACCTTGTTTCAGCCTTTCAGTTCTTAAAGGAAACATTAAAAACATAGTGTAAGGCAATTCTCCAAATCATGTAGTTATATGATAAGGGGAAGAAGTTTCAGACTGAAATAAGTTAGACTAGATATTAGAAATAATTATTTTACAAGCGTGGTTATGTACTGGAACTGATTGCTCAAAGACAGTGTAGATGCTCCATCCATAAAAATGCAGCTCCATCCCTAGTCATGTTCAAGGCCAATGTGGCTGGGGCTTTGGGCTATCTGATCTGGTGGAAGGAGTCCCAGCTTATGGCAGGGAAGTTGCAACTGTTTGGTTTTTAAGGTCAGTTCCAACATAAATCATTTTGTGATTCTGTGATTCCACATAGGTTCTTGGTTCACAAACCACTTCATTGGCTGTGGTAAACTGAGGCACACCCATCTGGATTTTCTTATACCATGAATTAAAAGTCCTTCCAGAAGGAAGACATGAAGGAAATCATACACAGCTGTAATTTTATCACATAAATGCACACGATGTTGAAAGCATTTAGCTTAGACCTACCCATGAAATTCAAGATTATTTCTGTCTTACAACTAAGTTTAATAATTTGTTATGTTGAAGCAATATATTTGACTTCTGAAAAGTCCCAAACTCAATGATCTGATGCACAATACAGGCTGGTCATGGAGATTTTCCAACCATACAGCTCATATGTAGAAGACACAAGATTTACTGCTGGCTTTAAGCTGATGTGAAGGACTATTTTTGCACCAGAATGAATGGGGGAGCACTGAATCACCAGAGTTTAGTCATAAAGATTCTATTCACCAGTCGCACAATTAAACATTAAAATCAGTACAGGAACTGAGGCATTTTTTAATGTGTCAGTGGTATCTTTCCAGACAATGCTGAATTTTACATATAGTTTTAAATTCCCCCTCTCTTTTTTTCTTTCCTTTGGACTCCAGTCAAAAAATTTTGAATATTCAACTCATCAAAGTCAGATAAATTTAGTTCTGACTAGAACTACATCTTTCAGAAATCTTAAAGAGATCTAAGGAACAATCTGTGGCATTATTAATTAGATCAGGAAGGCAGCTCCAGTTAACACTGTGAAAAGCATGAAAAGTATTGCTGTCACGTATGTAAAGAACAGAAAACAGGGATCTGAAACAGATCTCATTATTGACCCCATGTCGGAAGACTGGATCTAAATTATCTTTAACATCTTTTCCAGCCCCAGTTATTCTATGATACTATGAGATATTTTGATGGAGTCAGGAATGAGATCTGGTTAGTTTCTTATATTCTTAACATAGATGGCAACATTCCTATTCCTCCTTCCCTGCCTATCCCTTCTATAAAAAATGTGTAGCCCTTGACTGCATTTTTCTGGTTGTACAGTTTGACCCACCATGCTTCCATGATAACAATTAGATCAGTTTTCTAACTGCACTGTGGTTTACAACTTCTGCTTATTTTCAATAGAGCATGGATTGGTGTAAAGGTGCTTCAGCTGGGCTACCAAGTGTATTACTTTATCACTGTAGCCCTCCCTAATTCCTTTGTAACATATCTGAGGATTTTTCTTGCTGCTTCCTGAAGTGACAGTGTAACCTGTCTCTTCTCTGTCACCCAGAAGTACATATATTTCCTCCATAGAATCTTATTTAGAGCTCTGCTATTTCACCCAGTCTGCTTGCTGCCCAGAACACTCTTGCTCCTTCTGGTTGATTGCATGTCATGTGGCATAAACATGCCTGTTTCTGAAAGGCTCGACTGAGATTACAGAACCTAAATCCTGTGTGGCATCATCCACACAGCCATTCATTTTCCTGATCTGTTTATTCCTTCTGTCCAGGTCTCAGTCTCCAACTGAGGGGACAAAGGAGAGCACTACCTGTGTTCCTGGTTCCATCAACAACTTTCCAAGGGACCTAAAGTTTCATTTTATATTTTGTAGTCTCTTCAGTGCAGCCTCCTGTGACCTGACTGGAAAGAACAGATAGTATTCTTCCAGCTTTAACTGACTGTCAACGGTTTACCGGGCTGGATCGGCCCGGTTCCGTGACGATTGGTGTGGGGGACCCGCAGACCCACGCCCCAGGAAAGGGGAAGGGGGAAAGGGAAAAGGGAAAAGGGAGATGGGCCTAGAAACAAAACAGCGGCAATGATCTGAGGAGGAAAGCTAATTTACTAAATAAGATATCAGAAAGCAAAATAACACAATATAATACAATATAATTGGAATTGAAGCTAATAAATCAAATAAAATGAGCAAGAGAGAGAGTGTCCGATAAACCGAAGGCCTTACGCTAATGCTGAAGGCGATACAGCAGCGAGCACCCACTGCTGAGTCGATCCCGAAGGAAAGAGCGTGTCCCGTGACCACAGAGGGTTTTTATCTTTTCCCTCTGAGCGGAAAATACGTAAAAATGCAAAGCATCGCAAAGTCCTCTGGGGAATGTAGTTCTTCTCTTCTGAGACAGGTATACCCGGAAATATCAATGATCTATGGAGTTGGAGTATTAACTCTTTAACTCTTAATGCACTACATGTTGTTATGATGTGGAATACGAATACCAGAAATCATAAAACCATGACACCGACACTTCTTTTCACAAATGTGGGCCCCCGGGCAGACAGCAAACCCCTCTAGAAAGACTGTCTGGACACCAAATGAGTGCTTTAGTGACTTTCAGTGTGAAGTCCCCGATTACTAATGCTCTTCATCTTTAATTGGTGGCACTGCTTTTAATATGAGTAGATCAATTTAATGCAGTTGTCCTTTCTTGGGTCTTGACTGTTATCCACATCCTCTCCTTTTTCCAGCCTGAGTCTTTTTGTAGTAGCTTAGGAGCAGTCTAGGGAGGAAGGGGATGACCTCTGGTCTGTCTCCTCAGTTAAAAGCTAGCTTAACTTCCTTCCCCTACAGGGACTTAAGACAGGGCTGTTGGACAACTCAAGTCAGTTCACAGTATCACACATCATTTTCTCTCTGATTCCCAGAGAGTTTACTGCTTGGTGATTTCCTTTCACAATCTCACCATTTTCTCAGAAAGTTCAATAAATGTGACACATTTGCATTTGTGATACCCACCTTTGCCCTCAGAACCTAGAGGGACTTCCAGATTCTGGAATTACCCACAATCAAAGGTCTGGTGGCCCTTTTGTTCCTCTGAAGAATTGTTTGGGCACACTTACCTAAACAGGAAGGTTGTGATTTCTTCAGTCTGGGTTTCTACCTAAGCCAGGCCATTGTTGTAGGTGGTCACCATAGCTTGATCCCTTCTGTTCCCAGGTGAGTAGAAAATTGGACACCTTACACATTTCATGAGCACTCCCCTTTGCCAACTGCATGCCAGCTCTTGCACCACATCCTGTTTGCTCACCCTGCTCCTGGATGCTTGAGCTCCCTGGAGTTGCTTTTGAGGAGGGCCACCCTTACCTCCTCAGCTACTTCCACAAGGGCTCTTCAACCAGGGTGCTCCTGGGCTTTCAGGACACCTCGCTGGCACATTGTGATCTCCTGCTCTGCTGCACAGAGCACCTGCACTGGAGCTGAGTCACACTCAGAGCAACTAAGAACCATGGTACAGCACTATGACATAAGGCCCTGAGGACTGGCTAATGTTCAACAACATTTTTTTATTTTATCTACCCACATGTTCTTTAATGTATTAAAGCCACTATAATTTTCTAATTATACACACTGTTTGATGTTACAAACATCAAACACTCCATGTTTTTAGTAACTCTGTGAAACAATTTGATGCTCCTTGCAACGGGAATTAATACATTCTTTTTGCTTTGAGGCAGCCATTTCCTGGTATATGCTAGGCCTCTCTAGACTAGAAAGTGTTTTGTTGTTGTTATTGTTATAATTTGATAGAAGGTTTATTGAATTAAGCACAACACTGAATTAGAATCATAGAATCATAGAATCCTCCGAGTTGAAAGAGAACTTTAAAGGTCACATAGCCCAGCTCCACTGTGATGAACAGAGATACACACAGCTAGATCAGGTCTCTCAGTGCTCTGTCCAGCCTGGATTTGAACATCTCTAGGGATGGGACATCCACCACTCTCTGGGCAACCTGTTTCAGTGCTTCATCACCCTCGCTGTAAAAGACGTTTTCCTTATACCCAACCTAAATTTCCACTCTTGAAGTTTGGAATCATATCCCCCACAGAACCTGCTACAGTCTGAGCCCATCCTGCCTGTACCTTCCCCTTAGGTACTGAAAAGCTGCTATCAGGTCACTCAAAATCCTCTCCAGGCTGAATAGCACCAGCTCTCTCAGCCTGCCCCTATAGGAGAGGTGTTTCATTCGTTGTGTCATTTTTGTGACCCTTCTTTGGAAACACTCCAACAGGTCCACGTCTCTCCTGTGCTGAGGACTCTACATCTGGACATGGTATTCCAAGTGAGTAAAAAACATAATTATTTTTGCAAATGGAAATCTGCCTATCTTACTGCTTACCATCCTTCAGGACAGTGTAATTTGTGCTGATAATTACAAGGATGTGTAGGTGTGAGAGTTTTTTTGCCTGATTTCACAAACTGAAAAGAAAACTGTCAGACTAAAAATGGTATTATTATTATTATTATTGTTGCTATTTTTTTGTAAATACTTGAATAGTAATAATAAAAAACTTTTACAGGCTCTCTATTTCTTCTTCTTTAACTTTCACCAAAAAAAAAGCTGAAAAAGCTGCTTCAGTTTTGAGTGTTTTTATTTTAACATGAGATCTCACATATGGCAGTACAGTGCTGTGGCATGTGAGCTGAAATCTCCTGCAGGAATATGTTTACTTTTAGTAAATTTAGTACATAGTACATAGTATTTGTTACATACTGTTTATCAAACATTTTAAAATATTAGTATAAATCAATTCCCCCTCTACAAATTCTAATACATTTTTGTTGCAAGTGTCACTGAATAGCCTTTTAACTAATGAAGTGAGAGTGTATTTTCATTAGTATGAGATATTTTATCCTACTTTTTCAGTTTCTTTCTCTTTTTTTTTTTATTTCAGCTTTACCCATTGATTGTATGGAAATTGTACAGAGAAGAAAAAAACTGTAAAAAGATAAGAAATCATCATTACAGGACTACAAGTTTTAGCAGTGTGTCTCAGTAACTGCTTTTAGTACACAGAAGTACTTCTTCATGTTCCTTTCCCATTTTTTCTCTTCTTAAAGTTATCTCTTTCTCATTTGTTTCTTAATGTATTTAGAATATTTTGCAACTATTTAAGTGATGAAAAGTTTTAACAAGACAGACAATTGAGGCAACTTGGTCAACTTTAAGGTACTGTGATAAATTGATGAGTTTTGATTATCCTCTGCAGCAGGACAAAATGAAAAGTCATCTATAAATCATTTGAAAATGATGGAGTCCATTTGCATGTTGCAAGTAATAGACTACAAAACCATTCCTTGTGCATAAGGTGCTCTACTACTCACACAATATATTCTTGGAATACAGTTAATACAGAGTCTTTTAACACTCTGGAAATAATTGAATCGTAGAATCCTTAGAGTTGGAAGGAACCTTTAAAAGTTATCTAGTTCAACTCCACTACAATAAACAGGACAATCTAGCCAATGCTAGATCAGGTTGCCCAGGGCACAATCTAGGCTCACCTTGAAAGTCTCCAGGGACAGGACATGGACAAACTCCTTGCATAACCTGCTCCAGTGCCTCACCACTCTCACTGCCAAAGACTATTTCCTTATATCTAACCTAAACCTACTCTTTTTAAGTTTGAAACCATTTCCCCTTGTTCTATCAGAACAGACCCTGTTGAAGAGTCTGTCCCCCTTATTTCCTGCAGCTCTCCTTTAGATACTGAATAGCTGCTATTGGACAACTCTTCTGCCAGCTGAACAGCCTCAGCCCTTTCAGCCTGTCCAAATAGGAGAGATGTTCCACTCCTTGGATCATTATTGTGGCCCTCCTCTGTACACATTCCAACAGGTCCATGTCTCTCCTGTACTGAGGACTCCACATTTGAACACAGTATTCCAATTGAGCAGAGTAGAGGGCCAGGATCACCTCTCTCAACCATCTGTCTTTTGATTCAGCCCAGGATACAGTTGGCCTTCTGGGCTGAGAAGGATTTCGCTTCAGCCACAAGCTGAATTAATATTCCAGCATGTATAAAGTACTTCTAAAATCCTCATTTCTTTATCTCTCATTTGCTATCATTCTGGTTTGCTTTCATGAAGTTTAAACATCAGAATACGTACTAGAAGAGTGAGGATAGCTCTATATCTGTCATTCAAACAAGTGCAAAACTTTGTTCCATGTCGAAACCCTGGGACTGTCAATCATAGCTCAGAAAGATTTCAGCCTACGTATTATAAAGAAAAGATGGAGTAAGTAAAAATGAGGGAGATGGACTCCTCTCAGTGGGATATATTCAAACTTGACTGGACACAACCCTATGCAACATCTGTAGCTCACTCTGACCACAGTTGGGATGGTGCTGGGTGCTCTCCAGAAGTAACAAGAAAGCTCAGCAGCTCTGTGGTTCTGTGATTTCATCATGTTCATCTGCTACGCCCACCTGTCTCTTCTGTTAGTAGACTGTGAATATTTACTGACATTTTTGGCCTTCAGTGTGATTAAGAAATACAATCTTCTTTTACCGCCTCATTAAGTACATAAAGCCTTGAAGACTTACCCTGTGTAGAAAAGCTAGAAACCAACAAATGGGACTTTTACACTCTGAAAAGAACTTCTGATGAAATTATTCTCAATCACAGATTGCTGATTATAAAATCTAAGTGCACTAAAACCTAGAATGAAGCTAAGTGACATTTCTTGGATGATACATTGCCTCTAAGACTATGCTGTTGAACCAATGCTCCAAATTTTGCGGGATCTAGCACACCTTCATGTCTTCCCTCTCCAGATATTCCTAGAAAGTCACTCCCAGAAGACATTTCTCAGTCAGTGCTACACTGTGTAAAAAAAAAAATTATGTATATACATATATACACATATATATAATATATATGCATACAATTTAATACAGAAAAGCAACACAATTGCCATGTTGTTCTTTAGAGAAGTTGAAAAATATTTTTTGTCTTAATTCATGAACTCTTATGCAATATCATAACTAAGAACTACTTTCAAGCTTAAAATAGCCAGTGATCCCTGGCTACTCAAAACTAATGTCCTCCGAGTGAAGATCCAGAAGAGATTCAAAACTGCCCAGAATTTTATTGAAGAAATATGTTTTTAAACAAATAGCAACCTCCCAATATTGTTAAAAGATTGGGAGAAAACTTTAATGGAGGATGAGTTAACAGACAAGATAATTACAGAGCATTAAGGCCTCAGATTTGTTTTTAAGATGTTCAAGTGCTATTTAGAAAAGCTCTTTGGTAACTTTTGTGAATATAAAAAGAATTATATTCACATATTGATAATGTGACTAATTATGTTAAAGTTTCATCATATCCTGTTATAAAACAGTCCAAAAAATTGCTTGCCACAACGTGTTTCAGCAGCATAAGCAGGAGATAACAAAACCAAAGGGGTTACAGTTCAACAAAATATCAGTATTCAACAAAAAATAGATTTTTCATGCTCTGTGCTTCCAATGAAGAAAATGACAATTTACTCTTAATGTTTAATTAGTTAACATGCATGTGATTTCTTGCACAGTCTGCTCAGAAACTGCCATTTTGCTGCTGTGGCAAAAGAACAGTAATGCTAATTCAACTCAGGAATTGAGAATGTGCAAGTGGAGCATACAGTTCTCTGAAGTGAAGCAGCATAGTGTGATGGGGAGATGAAGAAAAGCAAACACAATTTGAGTTGATATGTTTAGAGGCAAGCAAAGTGTGTGTAGCTTAATCAAAACATAGATGATTGGACAGTGGAGAACCAGACACTAATTTCTTAGGGAACAAGTGAGGAAAGGCCTTGAAGCAGTGATGCAGGATCAGGGCAGGAAATGTCTGAAGTGACATTGCATGCCTGTGTTGCTTTAGTTTTGAGTTTGCAGAGCTGTCTCAAGATACTCCTGGATTTGTTTCACCTGTCTGAGAAAGTGAATACGGAAAACAATCCTGTCTTTTTTTTCAAAAATCATCTCCACTGCTTGAACAGTTTCAAGTACAATTACACTACAGCAATTCCACCTCCTTTTGAGAAACAAGTAGGCTGCTATTTAAGAATACCACTCTATTTTATTTCTTGTACTTTTTCTAATTACCTAAATAAATAAATAAATAAATTTCCTTCTAAATTTTTTCTTTCCTTTGATTTTTTTTAAATTTATATATTTGATTTAAAACAGAAAATAAATAAGAATAAACATAGATACATATTTTAGATAGAGGTATTTATATACATACATATATATTAACAATATTAGATACAAAATAGGAACGTGTATATATACATAGAGAATCATAGGACCATTAAATATGGAAAAGACTCTTAAGATCAGTAAGTCCAGCCATCAACCTCATCAAGACCACCATTAAACCATGTCCTGAAGTGCCACATCCATACAGTTCTTAAAAATCTCCAGGTAGGATGACTTCACCACTTCCTTGGGTAGGGTGTCCCAGTGCTTAACAACTCTGTAAATTAAGAAATTCTTCCTAGTACCCAATCTAATCCTGCACTGGTGCAAATTAAAGCCATTACCTCACATCTTACCACCATCTTACCAGCACCCTCCTCTCTACAAATTGTTTCAACGTTTCCCTTCAGCTGCCTCTTCTTCAGACCAAACAAGCCCAGGTCTCTCAATCACTTCTCATATGTCTTTGTTTTCTAGCTCCCTCACTGGTTTTGTTGCTCTTCTCTGAATGTATTTGAGCAACTCTATATCCTTTTTACAGTGATGGGCCACAACTGAACACAGTATGCAAGGTACAGTCTCAAAAGTGGTGTGCATAAGTGGACAATCGCTTCATATGTCTGGATGTGGCCCATCACTCTACCCTGCCCAGATCCCACTGCAGAGCCTTTCTACTCTTATACAGATCAGCACTTCACCCCAGTTTAGTGTTATCTCCAAGTTCACTGAAGGTCCACTGGATCCTTTCATCAAGGTAATTGACAAAAATATTAAACAAAAATGGCTCTATTGCTGATTCCCATGGAATGCTAGTTGTGACTGACCACTAAACAAATTTAACTCCATTCACAATGACCTTCTGAGTTGGTATCCTGCTAATTACTTACCATGCAAAGAAAGCAAAAATGAAATGTACCAGTTCTGGTGACTGCCTTCCTTATTTCCCCAAGGATCAAGAATCACAGAAAAACAGTAGTTAGAAGAGAACTCTGGAGAGCAACTAGTTCAATTTCTTGCTAGACCAGGCTTCTTAGAATAGACTGCACAGGGAAGTGTCCTGGCAGGTTTTTAATATCTCCAGAGAAGAAGACTCTATAACCTCTCTGAGTAGTGTTCTGTAATCCTCAATTAAAAAAAAAAAAAAATTTCCTCGTGCTCATATGGAACTTCTTATTTTCCATTTTTTTCTTGTTGCCCTTTCACCTGTCACTGGGTATCACTGAAAAAAGCCTGGCTCCATCCATTGGACACCCATTCATTAGATATTTATAAGGGTGGATATGATCACCTCCCAGTCTCCTCTTCAGGCTTAATATTCCCAAGGTCTCTCAGGTTGGAGACCAGGAAATACTTCTCCAAGATAGTCAGGCGCTGAAGTAGGCTGCCCAGTAGAGTAGTCACTGTCCCCGGAGATATTCAAGAAACATTTAGATACTGTACTGAAATACATGGTTTAGTGGGAAATACTGGTGACAATTGGATGATGTGACTGGATGAAATTGGAGGTCCATTCCATCATTGGTGATTCTACAATTCTATGATTCTCAGCCCCAGCTTTTCCTCATAAAGGAAATGCTTGAGGCCCCTAATTAACTTTTTGCGCTCCACTGAACTCTTTTTAGGAGATACCTTACTTACTTGGTTTGGTGGTCACATTCGCAAAGTAGATTAGCCCTACAGATACTTACTGAAAGTTTTGTCTGAGCATAATGAAGTAGTTGGAAATATTTATTTGAAAATATGAAAAACATATATCCAAATCTACCACTATAGGCAAAGTAAAGTAGAGAGAGACCTTCTACAGGTGAAGAACTAAAATATGGTGAAGTTAAAACTGAAAGGAGCCATGAATATTCTACAGTTGGGAAAAGAGACAGAAGTTTCCAGAGGGCTGCACTTCACAGGTAGCTGATTAACACCAGAAGTTAGTAAAAGTGTATTTGTATCAGCACACTGAAGAGAGATTAACAGAAACAACATCTACTTTCCTCAGGGAGAAGAAAGTCTTGAAATATTTACAGATTCAAATGATGATATCTCAGATGTCAAAAGATGCTCCTTACCTGTGTGAACAGATAAGACAGGCCATACATCAGAGATGTTAGTTAAGAAAAATGTATAAGGATTAGTTCTAACAAAATTTTGGTCATTAAAACAAAAGACTGTTGAAGATGGTGCCACATTACAGTGCTGAATAGCTGTTGGTACGATCATTTGTTGTACTGCAATTAAATGTATAAAGAAGGGTTTCCCCTGTAAGGCTGCAACAACTGTAGAAAGCAATCAATTAGAATTTCCATGGCAACCACCAACAAGCTTATGTGCAAAAAATGAAAAAAAAAAAAAAAAAACCAAGAAAAAAACAAGGAAACAAAATTGAAAATCAAAAGAGATTTTAAATAATAATTGAGTACACACTTTGGAGGATTATTCTCCACCTCATATTTCAAACTGTTTTTACGCTGTTTGTAGTTTAAGGATGCTCAAGAAACAGAGATCTGTCAAAGCAGGATTACAAAATAAATATTAAAGTGCATGTCTTTTCTTGGGGGGGGGAGCAGGAAGAGAGACTTGCACAAGCTTATGCAGAAATGATTTTTGCCTGCTCTGTTCTTGACATGTTAAAGAAATATGTACTCAGAGTTCTAGTTTTCACAACTCTTCCCGAAATTCCCCCCAACTTCAAGAATTCTTCAACAGTTAGTGATAAAATGTCATGTTTTCTGAAACTTTCTGAAGCTGCTGAATTAAATTTCTGTGGATAATAGATTACTGTCCATTTTCACTACAGTCTGCACTGCAAAGGAGCAGAATCTTCTGCAGCAGTACCTTCTTCTGAAGCACTATCTTCTGTGGGTCAGTGTACCTACAGTAAATTATTTCATGCTGTGATTTAATAATACCAGAATGTAAAGGGACAACTAAATTCAAATCGTTAATGTTCTCACTAAGATGGCAGAGGGGATAGTAACATTCAGCAACAGAGAAATGGGATAAAGAACTGTAAGATATACAGGCTATAAGAAGTATGAGGACATTAATTACATTAATTACATCTAATTTTTCTAAAATCACTGCAGCTCAGAAAACATTTCATAATATTCATATGCGTTATTCATGTAAAAGGAAATCTTTAGAGATCTGTAGGTGAGTTTTCTAGTGTGAAGTCAGACACAGAATTTTGTACACACTCATGAAAAGTATTAAGATATGCAAAAATCCTACTTGGTTAAGCAGTGGTTACAGTGGATTTTACACAGATGATTCCTTTACAAAGGAGTACTTATTATTATTATTACTAATAGCTCAATGAATTTATCTTTTTGCATAATCTGCCTATCATCTAGTTCTGTCTTGCACTTGCACTTAATCCCATTTCTGGACCTAATCCATTCTGAGATTACTCTGAACATCAGCTTTACTTCTATGAAACTGCTCAAAATTTGAAAAAAAGCCAGCAGTGCCCTACACACCTGAAAATAAAGGCTTTAATTGAATCATGAAACTTAACACAGTTATTGCACAGTGACCCATCTCCTTTATAGGGGAGTTTCAACATGAATGTGTTTTATTATATGACTCAGACTGTGCTGTCTGTGGCTTTGACTTGCTCTACAGTAGCCAGAAGTTCTTGTGACACTGCAAACTGAGTTTTACTCAGAATTTGTAAGTCATTTACATTCAAATCCCTATTCTATTCAAGCTGAGTGCACTACCTCAATGAGGTTGATTAAAATTAGGTATTGAATAAAATAAAAAAAAAAAAATAGAAGCCTGATGGATCCGGTATATTAATGTTGCATTGTGAACTAGCATTGCAAATTCTGTATCATTTCTGGAAAAACATTTTGGAAAACACAATACACTCTATGTTACATATGAAAATATTTGAGTATCTGCAACATAGAAAACATGATGATAAGTGAACATACAGACACAGCACTTTAGAACTGGTCAGACTAACTTAGAACTGAGAAAGACCAACATCAAATTAACATCTCATTATTAGTGTATTTTTTAGTAGGTATTCTGACTGTAGACTTTTCTGATGACAGGCCTTCTGATGAAAATCAAGTTTTATATAACTGTGGATCTACAGAATGACTGAGAAATCTCAAAAAAGAAAATATATACTTCTCCCTCTCCATACGGGATGATTTGATCTTTAGTTTTTAAGCTTAGAAATGCTTTCTCACTGTTTCTGGGACTCACATTTACACTGGGAAATGAGACTAGATGCCACTTCTGAGTAATTCCTTCAAAGGTCTTTGAAGAACAGACAGACAGAAAT